>CAVNZK010000040.1:4200000-4530773 GCA_963693345.1 Pieris melete | reverse complement strand
AGTTTTTGAACACGTTCAATGATATAAACAAAATGGCGGCTTATAATAAGGATACATTTCATTGTTCCATAACATTCGGTTTCAAAAACATATTTTTCTTTCTTCTGGTTAAGTAATCACTGCCATTTTAATACTCATGATAATATACTCTGTTATGAATTTTTTTCTATGTAAATAGTAGTAATTCTATATTTTCTTTAATAAAATAATGTACTTTGAACAGTTTTTTATTTAACTGTCCATTTTTTCTTAGATACATGGTATTAGAGGCAAGGAACTTACGGAATAATATGTGTCGTTTTGTCAAAAACAGAGCAGCGTTGGTAGCAGCTTAGCGAGCGTAGAGCGTGTGCAATAGCGTAAGACAGCTAAGGCTTTCCATCTGCGCATTTTTTTTTAATAGCTCTGGCACGATTTGTGCATTAGCCAGGCTATGAGGCCCCCCAATCTGCGCATTTAACACTCGCTCCGACATACCATAGACCCAAAAACAGGCTGTTTCTCTACTTACATATGTAAGAAAAAGGAAGAAGAGAAATCGGAAGTCCAGGCTAAGGGTCTGCCACTGGTAAAAAAAATTGTAACGTTTTTTACATACAAGTAATGACACGCGAATATTATTTTTTTTTTAAATCAAAGCATTTCAGTAACATCCGGTTTTACATTATATAGTTTAACAATTGTGTTTAGTTTATTTTTGTCAATATACATATAATAAAAAGACATTGTTACCGTTTTGTATTTAATTATATTAATTAAAAATATATAAACTAACCAACGATTTGGCAAACGTTTACCAACGATTACGAGTATTTTAAGTACACATCGAACAAATTACACACAAATAAATACATTTTAATTTAATAATAACTACAGGTCTTCGTAAGGTGATCCACAACGTACATTGTAGAAATGATCGCACACCTGAAAAATATTTTTATTATAAGTAAGATGACCTCTAGGATATCTGATTTATAACGTCGCGACGTTTACATTCCCACGTCTGCTTTACAGATTAGCATTCTGTCTCTACAATAAATTATAAACAAAAGACAGTGCAACATCATTCACAACAACTCAGCCAATTGGGATACTCAAACTTTGCATTTTGTCTAAACACTTAATAGGTGCGATTTTATGGATTCGAGATAGCAGGAGGTTGCACTAACTACGTTTATTACGCATTTAACCAATTATTTAATTCCATTCCCTATTACCAAAAACATTTGCCCCGGGCACTGTACAAATAAATACCTGAAACTGTTCGTTGAAAAGAGTCCCATTCGTACAAAGGTCAGTATTGACCAGACGATGACGCCAGCAGAAATGGTAAGCCTGTAATAAATAGCTCACTATAGCTAAAATAAACATAAAAATATTTACGCTGTGTGCGGGTTGCGTAATTGATCTTTATATGTAAGCTCCTCCGACGATTGTTCTTGACAAACAATATATATAGATATCTTAGATCCCAAAAGAGATCTAAAACATGGATTTATCGTTATGACAACAATTTTCCTTTAACTTGTACGAGAATTGCAAAAATATCAAATACAGCACTAGACTGCGACTTCCGTGGCAAACTATTGCCATAGTTATGTCATGTTTTATATCCAGAAAATAAACCACTCCTTATATGGAAATTATATTCGTTTTTATAACAAACTCACAAGCGAAATTAGATAATTATTACTGAATAAATTCAAAACTTTCGTTAAACGTAAATTAATAAAGCTTTTCTATATTTGACGAATATTTAAATGATCCTAATCCTTGGGATTGATTTGCTCCAGTTTTTGATGACCAAACCATTTGTATGACTCAAAACTTAAAGAGAGTGGTGGAGAGTTTATTGCCAGTTCTTCTTGCCCGCTCCACGCCCTTGACTTGCGAACTGGTAGTAAATGTAAATTTAGAATCAATTTAACATATTTCCTGTTGACGTTCAAAACTGTACTTGTTTACCCTATATAAAGTTATTTTGAGATTGTTTTGAGTATATATAAAGGGGTTTAATAAGTGTGAACATGGAGAGATCACCGCTCTCTTTTTTCTTCCTTTCCTTTAAATCATAGCCAATGTCTCAAATATCACCGGAGAATCGTGAGAGGTGAGCAAGTACAAGATAAGTGTAGGTATGTATTTGAGGTAAGGGTGTCCAAACTTTTCTAACAAAGGACTATTTTCAGAAAAATTACGATTTATTTAGCTTTAATTTGAATCAAAGACAATCTGTAAATATTCCGTAACCAATGAGATTTATAGATACCTGACATCCAGCTTGCACGTCAGCATAGTAGCCTCTTGGGCGTCCAGCACAGCTGAATTCCGTGTGGGGAGGCCGGTCAAACACTGGGTATAATGGGGGTGAGTGGGGCAAGTGTAGCACGTGGTAGTAATCGTACGGAACTTGGGGTAGGGCGGCTGTTACCCCTGTAAGTAGATGTTAAGGAAAAAAATTATATATTAAAAGAGAGATTTTAGAACCAAGAGTCTTTTTGTAAGTTTTAACCTCTTAAGACTATTGTGAGGACTACATTTTCATTCTTTGATTTCATAATTTCTTCACAAAGTGATTAAAAAGCGATAAAAGTGATTCTATCAGGATAATCATATTATCAATGATTGAAAACAAATTCATAATACATTTATGGAACTACCAAGACCGCCAAGCTTTTTAGAGAGATAAAAAATACTAAAAATATCTTCTTTATTTTTTCTACTCTTATTATATTTATAAGAATGATGAATATTATATTAAGGAAACTTAAAAATATATATGCACATCACAAAATTTTCACTCACCAAGAAAAAATATTGCAATAGCTTTTAACATTTTTTAACACTAAGTACGAGGCGCGCACGCGTTGTAATCTAATAAATGACTTGTAAGTATTGCTTTTAATTTAGAAGGTGATAGTACAGATATGGGAGAATGGATGGTGTTATGCGATGTATATAAAATAATTTTAGTAATCTACTGGTGCTACTGATTGCTTTTTTTATAATGTACCTCTATTCCACTCAGTTGTGGAACGACGGACGTCAAGGTGATACGGATGGAATTTCGTATTCTGCCTCGACGTCCGATGATGAAACTCAGCTGCAGGTATTAATCCGAACAACTCCTCTGAACACTCTCCATGGTAAATGCGGTAGAAGATGCTGAGTGACCCCACATCTCTACGCAACGCCAAGGGATCAAACCGGATTGAAAGGGGGATTGGTCGCCGACGATTCGAACAGCTTTTCGTCGAATACTGTCAAGTGGAAGGAGCTGGATGTTTGTTATGCTAATGTATGAAGCCATCCATAGGATCTCTAGTATCATTTTTCGCGACCCCGAAGGCTGTGTCGCTTACTGTCCGACCTTCTATGTCATATAACACCGCCCACTGCCCATATATATTTTATACTATGTTTATACTACGGCTTCATAATCATAGAAAATATGTTAATAATTCAATTTATGCTATAATTTATAAATCAGTTTTACCTGGGTTAATTAGAGGTAAAATTGAAATATAACACTATTTTAATATACAATTATAATAATTTATATTATATAATTTCGAGATAATCCTTATAAACATTAACACTTAAGTAATAAAATATAAAACATACACAGACACACACCCACACACATACACATAATTTACACATACACACATACCACATGTGGTTTCCTCTATATATTGTAATGTATTGTATTGTATAAGATCTTCTGTCGATCCGAAGTGGTGGAGGTCTGATGACCTGTAACACAGGTACTCTTACCTTTAGCAGGCATCAATCTCACACAGACTAGCTTTTTCCATAAACAGAAGTAAGAATATAACTGTCACTTGTCCTAAGTTTAAGTTTTTGTTGGAAAATAAATAAATTAATAAATCCTTATAAACATTGAATTATTAGATTCAGAAGCGTTATTTTCATATCAATTTTAGTTTAATATTTTTATACCCGAGTTTCAACTGGGTATGAAGCATTGAGAGCAGGAATAGAGAATAGAAGAATGGTATTAACTTAAATTGCCAAAAAACTGGTAAAGATTTTAATTTATTTTATACATTCTTCTATTTTGGAAGTATCGAAGTGATTTTTGACAAATTTATTTTCACCTTAATTGTCATGCAATTTACAACACATACATACATTGAACGTGTATTACATTGCGTTCTTTATAAAATAATAAATAGATGTAAAAGTAATTGTAAGCATTTTATTAAAATCCTAGTCTAGTATTTTTAGCTAGATTAAAAAATATATTAAAACTTAAAATTTGACCTTAAACGACATTCTAATTTCAAGTTGTCTGTTTGGGTTCGAAATTTGAAATTCGGATGACCTCAATCAATCAAATTACTTAATGGTATGCTGTATGCTTAAAGGTAGGTATGCTTTCGGAAATTATTTGAATATAATTTAGTGTATAGAAAAACATTTGTCTATGGTTCACATATAAATACGTAGATTAAAACATTCAAACTAATAAACAACAGAAATGAACTTGTGTTATTAGAAGCAATTTTAGTGAACTTATTTAAACTAACAACTCAAATATTAAACTGCTACAGATACCGGCAAACTTCTTGAGCAATAAACAAGGGAATGGGGGAAAGTTTGCGCATCGCAGGACACAAAGGTCAACTAATTTACTAATCACGTGATCGACACGTCACTCTGCATGTGGGTCAGGCAGAGAAGGCGATCACCTACTTGCCTATTAGATTACCAAATGATCATACATACAGAAATCTGAGGCCCGAACCTAAATGGTTTGTAGCGCCATTGATTTATTTTTTTTATTTGTGACAAGCATTTTTTTAGTATTTATTATTTGTCTCAACACTAACGAGCATGATCGATAAAGCGTGCGCACAATTAATCATGACAAATCGTTAATCGTTATCTTAAACTGATAATAGACCATTGTCATTTCAATGCTATTATACTTTGGGACCTTCGGAGCTAAGTAGTCCACGACTTATCAGATCAAAAACATTAATTTCAGGTAAAAAATTAGTCGTAATCGTTTGTTACTTTCTTTGATATCGATGTCACATTGTGATGAAAAGAGAGGTACATATTTCAAACTCTTTACTTAAATATTTACTAAACTAAAAAAGTCTAATAACTGTGTTTTAAGTACGGAATCGTCTCTTTCTGTTGAATAGTGTTAACGCTGTGATGGAAAGAGACATAGAGACGTTAGAGATGTCAGAGCATTAGGAATGGTGAGATCCATAAATGTTTCTATTTGGTCAGACTAAAGGGTAGGAGAACGACTCCGACTTCTCTTGCCATCACTCCTCCCTACCAGTTCCATCCAGTTTGTCGAGACTATCCGCTTCTCTCCTAGTAATATGGCCAAAGTAGCTAAGCACCCTTTGTAAATGATAGTTGACAGTCTTGTGATTTTTAATTGGCTGTGAATGGACTTGTTGATATTTTTTGCGGTACTTTAGTTAAAATAGTACAAATAGTTTAGTTACAAATATTTTATGGGCAAGTTAAGTGGCAAAAACGCCTGTCTCAAGCTGAGGGTAAAATTCAAAGTAGAGTAGCCTGTAGCCAGATTTAATTGCTGACTGTGAAACCAAACACATTTTGACGTTTCCGTTCACGTAGTTATTTATATAATAGCAGGACTGTTGCGGCTTCTTGGAAACTATCATCTCGGTCTATATCATCAGTCAACAGTCGCACGTCTCTCACAAAAGAACGCTCTGGGCCACTCACAATTCGCATTTTATATTTGCTAAAGGTTAGACCTATTTTTTCTTTCTGACTTAATATTTGGAATCTTTTACTGATATACCCAAATCCTGAATTAAAGTACTATAATCGCCGTTTATCGGTACTACAGACTCAACAGTCGTGAAGAATTTTTTTTTATACTAGGTACAAAGTAGCCTAGGAGAAGCTAGACGGGACGGGGTGTCAAATCTCCCCTTAAAATTAGGAAATTCCTAAAAAAGGACTTTATGTACTCAGCACCTAAGGCTAGGCGTCTCCTGCCGAGCCCAAGTGACATCTACTACGGAAATATCCTCATGATATTTATGGGCGAGTTGAAGCAGGCTAGCCGGCGGGACCCGAGTTAAAAAATAAAAAAAATAAAAAAATATGTTTATTTTGGAACATAAGATACATGTATCACTTATTCCACGTCATTAAATTTGAAGGCATCCCTACTCATCGGCAAAAAAGACAGAGGGTGTAGGCCGTTACCTCTTGTGCTATTCATCTTACTGACATACTTGACAAATTTATGGCAGAATTATTCCAGTAGCGGCTTGTCTGAGCAACATGTCAGGTGGGCTATCCGAATGTATCTGTGAAATCTCGATCCCGGGATACGCGCCTGTCTTGAGCTCCAAATCGCACCTGGTTCTTTCGAAAGTAAAACTTGTAGTACAGATACACTTTTCGGTGGAGTAATTTTTTTTTACAGTGGGGTCCAAAGTAAAGAAAAATTTATGATTTGAAAAAATGTTATATCGTATCACTTAATATTATCTTGAATACACTCAATAAATTACTATAAATAGTATGTCTAACGCAAGAACTCATCAGTACCAATCTAGAGGATATTATGAAAAAGATACAGGATGTAGATTTTATCGAATTTTAATAAGATTTAGTAAAAAAAGGCAACTTTCTTATAAAATGCAAAATAAATCATAACTCTGCAGGGGTTGACCTTAGAGACCTCCCGTAGAACAATTTTTTGCCGCTGATGACCTCATCTATCCCCTATTTTCGTTTGATCCACGACTTTTTGGCCACCCTGTATATATTATATAGATACTGTAAGGTTCTGATTGTCAAAAATTATATTCCGAAAATTTATTACATACAGTCATACTTCTGACAAATGAGAACCTTTTTGGAACCGAATTATTAGTAGTATATGGTACTAATCGAATGTAAGAATATAAGCGCTAAGTGTAATTTCCGTATTCAGTAAAAAATATATTGGATTTGACCGTCGGAAGTCATTCGTAGCGTAGGTAATATTCAGAAACGAGACTTAGCGCGATGTAATATACGCAACACATACATCCTTAGTCTACGGAACAGATACAACTAGTATAGCTCATAATTACTTTAAGAAATTATATCTTATCGATCAAGTACACGACCCTAACCCTGAGGTCAAAGCAACATAAGTGTATTAATGAACTGGTCTCCGATTTCTTAATTATAGTAAGGTCAGATTGCTTTCTGTCTTTTGCCCTTCTGTCTTATAATTTGTATTACAATTTTTATTATTTTTATATTAGGTTGTGGCTTAACATAAAATTAATATAATTAACTATATTTTAAACATTGATTATTATAACATTGTATTGAAGCATATGGTCATATAACTTATAATAAAACCAAGAGTTATAGTATAATTTCTCGTAGATGGCGTTTTAATACGCCAAAAACCGTGTAGTACAGAGTAGCGCCAGTAGATGTCGTTAGATATTTTGTTCTTTTACTGAATGCCGCTATCGCAGTATTTCTTTTCTGCCATATATTCTCTTGTATAATTAATATCAGTATCGCTTCTCGGCCTTTTGGCTAAGATCAAAGTGTAGTATCTGTTCTTTTCAGCTTAATATCTGAAAGTTCCCGCATAGCGGGACCAGTATATTAAACTGATTTTTGGAAACTGACGGGATGTTCGGGGCTCGCTCCACTCCTGTCACGGGTCGGCCCGGCATTGCAGTGCCGCCGGGATCGGCCCACATTATCAAATATGAATCAGTTAATAATCTATAACTATTAACTATTGTGATACCTATGTATATTTAATAGTTTATTATAGAGGTGAGTCGTACTCGGTAAAAGACAGACCAAGTCTTAGGAGTACAAGTAAGTTTAATGTGAGCCATTTTCCGTTCTCAAGTTTCAGATGACAAATTCTCTTTACGAACTGTTTAACTTTATATCAATAGACGCAATAATAATAATTTTAGAGTCACGAAGTGGAGTGTTTTAGTCGAAGAAAAGGGAAAGAGCGAATGAAAGAGTGAGAAGGGTAAATTACGTTATAGAATATTTTGAAATTTTCGTTCAGAGAATTTATGAAATATTAGTATTTTGTTTTATGCAAAATAATTTATTGAAATCTCAAATGATGAATTGTAAATTAAACAGTTACATATAAATATTTTAGTTATAAATTAGGATCGTAAACAAAATGTAAATGATCATCACACTTGAAGCCAATATGAGCCCTTTAGATTTTACCACACTTATAAATTGCATTTTAACAGTCTCGTTTCCGATAATATCCAATAATATAAGTATCATTTAGATTTATGAATCCTTAGATAAGCCAAGTTTGTTTTTTTAGCGTCGCAACCCCTCTACCCGTAATTTTGTGTTATGTAGTTATAAGCCCATTACGAAACCATA
Organism: Pieris melete; assembly: GCA_963693345.1. NCBI lineage: Eukaryota > Metazoa > Arthropoda > Insecta > Lepidoptera > Pieridae > Pieris > Pieris melete. The sequence continues at coordinate 4,522,358 of CAVNZK010000040.1, read as the reverse complement.
AACTCAGCTTCAAACTAAGAGTTTTATTTAAAAACATCTCCATACAAAACCGCCACCGAACTTAATTCATGTGCATAAAATTAACTTCGCTTAGGAAGGGATGAAATCATGTAAATAACTCATTATAGTAGGTACCATAAACGTAAATAAATACAATACCTATAATATATAGTTGTTGTCTATGTATTGGTAATGTACTGTCGTGTAGGAATACTGTAGGTTCGTATAAGAATACTGTATCTTCAAGGACTTTATTGGTTATGCTTGAGATGTGGAATGCAGCCTGTTTTGGAGAACTGTCTTAAAGGTATTTAAGTTTTTGTAAGCTATTTCTTTGGCTCGTATATAATTATAGTCTGATGCAACTGTAAATATCTATTCAATATAACCAACCGTTTATTAGAATAAAACTTTTTAACCGGATTAAAGTTATGTATTATTATAAATTTACAATTATTTAACATAATTTTAAATTTATCCGACGTTTCGCGTGCTTTACAGCGTGCGTGGTCACGGTGACCATTCGCATTTTATTGTAAATTTATAATATCTAATACATAATTTTAATCCGGTTAAAAAGTTTTTTCTTTAAATGTGTAAAGGTTATGTCAATAAAAGACAATACTATATACAGTAACATATGTATTAATCTTTATTTTAAAATTATATAAAAAAATAGGTCATTCACAATATTTATTTCATAATATCAACATACAAAATCTTATAAATAATATCGTTAATACTAGTATAAAAGTTTTTTAACGTTTAGTTTAATCAAAAGTTCAACTCTAAATATATTTTACTGTATTGAAAAGAGATTGAATCCTTATTTATCCTTCTCCACTTATTTATAAAACTCAAAATAGTTCCTTTATCTGATAAAAATCATTCACCATCTAAATCATTTTTATTCATTTCTAATTCTTTCTTATCTTCACACATGACATCCCAGTATGACGGTGGTGCATCCTCACCTGAGATTTCAACAACATTATCTGATTTCAACATTATTTCTACTGGCATTGTAAGCTCAAAGTTCATATGTGGCATCGGTAGTCCCACTGTTATGAGAACGGCATAACTCCTCTCCGCTAAGTTACAAGCATTAATTGTAAACGCATCCTCTGGTACTCTAATATCGGTAATCATTTGCTGAGATTTTCCATTTTCGATTCTTCCAGATTTTGAATCTGTACCATCAACACTTTTCGTAAATGTTATATGACTTCTACGCTTTTTTGATTTGACCAATTCAATTAATTTTGTTTCGACTGAATTCACTGTCACGTGGCTATTGTTAGCTATTTCATATTCGAATTGAATAGTGTCCCCTGCTCGGACGACTGAAGACAAAATTGTCGACTTCAAATTGACTATAGAATCTGTACTAGAGAATGGTTGAAATAGCTTTTTTCTCTCCCCGAAAATCATTGCATCCCGGGGCAACGTCGGTATAATATCAGATAATACTTTTATATCTTTTCTGAACCGTTTTGTAAAGGAGAAAAATGCTGTTTTCTCGAATTTCATTGAAATAAAATATTCAACTTTGTATCTTAATGTGTGGTTGCCCTGTTTCCGAAATATGTCGGCAGATGGTGGTATACGTTCAGGTATTTCAAATTTAAATGGCGTTGTATACGACCCAATCTCTAAATTACCATCGCCATTATCTTTATTTAAAAGAACTTGCTTTATGTTTACGTACTCCTCCGTGCGATATATTACTTTGGACTTCTCGTGGCGTGAGGCCGATCTCTTTTTCATACGTAATGTACCAATGCCTTTGAGAGACAATGTAATTTGTTTTAGCGAAGTTACCTCATCTACGGCGTACTTTATTTCTCCTGTGATCACACTGCCAGATAAAAACACACCATTTGGCGGTGGCTTAAGGTTTATTTTACAATGTATTCCCATTATTCACTACGTAATCACAATGAAAGAAACGAAAGTATTTTTTAAAAATATTCACTTGTACCGTCTGTTCACGGTCAACTTACTTTCTGCTTTATATAAATGGTATATTTTATCAACAAAGATAAGTATTTAATGTAACGAGATTGCAGTGATGACTAAGCGCCCGACCGACAGATACTGAAGTCAAAAAATATTGCTCAATATATTAATAAGCTTGCACGATTAATTTAATTACTTATAGGGTAAGTTTAAATAAAAACAATACATAACACCTTCAAATAACTATAATAGTAGGCATTTTCATTTCTTCCAAAAGAAACTTCCGTATGTAACACAAAAAGGAATCGAAATCAGAGTAACAATATAGTGCCGCAAATTATGAATTATTTTCAAGAATACAAATTAACTTAACTACGCTGTTAGACCAATATTAATTTACAATCTAACTATCTTAAACGAAAGTCGAACGATGCAAACCTTCCTTCCAACTCATTATCAGGCTTCTGTTAATATTAACCGTTAATTAGTTATAAAGCGGTTTTGAGGTCAGCAGTTAGATTTAAGAATATTAATTTCAACTTTCAGATTAATTTTAATAGTACGTAAATTGTTTTGTCTTTAGATACTTTGCCACTTTGTCTAATGTCATTGACTATAATATGATAGTTGATACTGGCACTTGGGTCTTGACAACTACACCCGATGTTAATAAAGCATAACACGAAAGTTGACAGCATTCTGTACATCTTCATTCTGTATTTACTATGTGTATGTAGATTGTTTGCTATGTATTTTCATTAATTCATTTGGATTATAAGTTTTTTTATAAACTCATAAACTAAAGATTCGTGGCTTCAATATTCAGATTTAAGAATTGAGAGTGCACTGTGCAGAATGGTCAATGTGTGTCTTTTAAACCAAGACTGTACAATGACAATATTACAGAAATAATACAGTGTCTTACCTTTGAGTATATTTTGTTTTGTGTATAGGTAAAAGTATTTAAATATGAGTAATATTTATATTCAAGAACCTCCAGCACTTGGAAAGGTAAGAACATTTTAAAACAAAACATTTTTATTGATGAAAGCATTCCACATATATTGTATAAATCCCAATCAGCAGACAGAACCTAAAAAAAAATAAAGTTAGTTTTGTATACTTATATTACAAACATTATTAAATCAACTTATTAAGAAACTTCTAAGTAAGTTAATCCATTTTATAGGTGCTGTTAAAGACAACAGTTGGTGACATAGACATAGAATTATGGACAAAAGAAACTCCAAAAGCATGCAGGAACTTCATACAACTGTGTATGGAAGGATACTATAATGGTATTGACATTTATGTCTTATTATTTACTCCACTATTAGATGTGTTATCCAATCTAGTTATTTTGCAGGATTGGTCTTCAGTGGCATTTATTATAGCTTGACTGAAAGCAAAGGTAAAATGTAATTTTAAATCAAGGGATAACACCAAAACATAATATATTTTAGATGTAATATTTTTTTAATTTTTATAGAATATATATTTTTTTCATGGATCAGATTCATAATTCAAAATTTAATATAAAAATTCAATTTCTTGAATTAATATTTTCCAGGTACAATATTTCACAGAGTGGTTCCTGATTTCATAGTTCAGGGCGGAGACCCTAATGGTGACGGTGCAGGGGGAGAGTCTATCTATGGTGAACCATTTAAGGTTAGCTTTGTAGTTTGTTAATTCTTATATTCTACAAATGTTATTAAACTTTTCAGCAAACAGTTAGCCATTCAACAATTATTAAGTTTTAGGACATGATTTTATTGTCATTTTTAAATTTAAGTAATTCCAATTGTGATTTAGGAAATAAGGTTGCATTGATTTATGGCCTTGTGTGCCTTTGTTAATAATGTTGTACTAAAAATAACCAAGCTGTAGGTCTCGGGTGTGACTTGTGTTTTTTCAACTATTTTTTCTTATACAATAAGTAGGTAGGCAAATCATCAAGCCAGCACTGCTTGGTTCTATTCACTCAGATACATAATGAAGGTTTTAATTTACTTCCCAGAATTCTCTTCTTTAATGTCTATTAACTCATCACTGTCATATTTGTATGATAATTTAAAAAATTAATTATTTTTTTATTATTTCAGGATGAATTCCATTCTCGACTTCGCTTCAACAGGCGTGGGCTGGTGGCGATGGCCAATGCTGGCAAGAATGATAATGGATCTCAGTTTTTCTTTACTTTAGCGGCCACACCCGAGTTACAGAATAAGCATACTATATTCGGCAAAGTAATTGGTTAGTACCACATTTATACTCTTTGCTACTGCTTGCCCAAAGTAATAGTAAAATCAACATTGAGGTTGGAACATAATATTTGTCTTTGATTGACATAACCTTTACACATTTAAAGAAACAACTGTTTTTACCGGATTAAAGTTATGTATCATTATAAATTTAAAATTATGATAAATAATTGTAAATTTATAATAATACATATTATATACATAGTTATGTATTATTATAAATTTACAATTATTTAACATAATTTTAAATTTATAATAATACATAACTCTAATCCGGTAAAAACAGTTTTTTCTTTTTATTGAGGTTGGAATCTTATTAGACTTAGAAAATAATCCTGTCACATAAAGACTAAAAAAACTAGAACCTTCATGTAATTTAAATTGCTTAAGATTTAAAATGTATATGATGTTTTACTTATTTATATTATTGCCTTTTCAGGTGACTCAATATACAATGTGCTTAAACTGACAGAAGGTCTAATAGGCCCAGATGAAAGGCCCGAACATCCACATAAGATAACTGGTGCTACAGTTCAAATTAACCCTTTCACTGACATTATACCGCGGGTGACTGAGAAAATTGTAGATGAGCCGAAAAAGAAAAAAAAGAAGGAGAGACAGGGGGTCAAGTAAGTAATGTTTCCTGGTTTTAACATTATAATGCTTAAATGATTAAACACATTAATTTCAGTAACTACTGGTTGTTTAAAAAATTGGATAGTACATTTGTTGGAGACACTATAAAGTTGTTCGAGTTTGTTTGACACTGTCTAACCTCAGAAACTACAGAAAAATATTTATGTTATGGTAGATTTTTCGAGGGATTTCTTTAAATTTTCCCAGCCAAAACTTGGCTAGCAAAAGAAACTCCAAACAGACACGAAATAAGTTTTTATAATTAGGTGTCCATGTGGTGTGCTGTCCATGATAAAACTATTTAGGCAGTTTTGAAAATAAGCAATGTGTTTATTTAAATTTATTTATTTACACCAGAGAAAGACTAATACAGAGAACTGAAAACAATCATTTGTAAAAATATTTTTATCTCAAACATAAAACATTTTTACAAATATACCCATAATTTTCCTCTTTTTTTTTTTCATCCAAAAAAAAAATACAAGAAACTTTTGTATTTCATTTCATTCATTATCTTTCAATAAAAAAAATACAAGTCGAAATGATACCTTCCTTCGTTTTATTTAAAATTTGTTTAAAAAACAATTGTTTGAATTTGATGGAAGCGAAATGTAACCCAGTAGATTCCCACTTGGCTTATTATGTATTGTGGTCATAAAAGTTCATATTTACAGGAATTTTGGACTCCTATCCTTTGGGGAAGAGGCTGAGGAAGAAGAAGGTGAGGCGATGGAGTACCGTGGGAAGCCAAAGTCAACACACGACTTACTATCAGATCCAAAGCTTAGTAGTAAAACGGCCGCCGGTAAGAGTATATTTTTTTTTTATTTTGTTCACTCTTCCTTGATTCCAAATATATCATACATATAAGATTAGCGTCATGTAGTTTTTAATTACGTATTTAAATGTTGTTCCCACGAGAATGTAAGTGCGTGCTCCTATTTCACCAAGAGGACATTTAAAAAAAAAAAACATGGCGATTAAAAGAGTGGCGGAGAGTTTGGTGCCATTTGAGAACTGGCACTAAATGTAAAACTAATGTTCATTGTGTGACCTATAGGAATAAGTGGTTTTGACTAAACTATCTTCTTTTTCAAAACCCCTTTTCAGAATTAGAGTTGGAACAAGACAAAGAGATGGAGCAACTATCAAAACAAGAGAGTGACAAGAAGAAAGAAGAAACAGCGGTTGCGGTTTCTAGTATACGTGATAAGTTGAGTAAAAGAGATAGAAGTCCAGAGGAAAGAGATAGCAAAAAGAGGAAAGAAGATAGTGATACAGAGAAAAGAGATAGTGATAGTGACGGAGAGTACTACTTGGGCAAGGAAAGAGATATAGAAAGGAAGAAAAAGAGGTGAGAACATTTATCATAATTAAACACACTTCTATATTACTTCGATTAAAATACCTTTGTATTAAAAAAAATAAACTAATTCCAGAGATTCTATAAGATAATAATCAATTCTATTTTTAGAGATCAAATCCGCAGCGAAATAAAACAGCTTAGAAAGGAGATGCGTGCTCCAAAAGAAGAAAAGCCGCAAGAAGTAGAGAAAGAGACGAAAGAGAAAACTATTGAAAATAACGAAATGTATCAACAATTTGTGCAAGAGCAGGACAAATATAAAAAAATGAAGGAGACGGTACCGAAAAAGGGGGCTGCCAGGTATTTTATTATAAATTTAATTCTTAACCTACACGATTATTCAAACTTTGAGAAATTATTTTGTTTTATGTAGCATGGGTGTGGCTAGCATTTTAAAGTTAAGATTTAGAAACATCACTTAGTGCTAAGTCCGACTTCTGTACGTCAAAATGTATTTTGACATACGTGTCGATATCGTGTAAGTATCGTTTTTGAATCTCACCCTAAGTGTACGCCATAACACTTTGTACGACTGGACTTTTTTTTAAATATTGCATATATAGCCTTGCTTAGAAATATAGCAAGAAGTAATAAAGTGCTTTTGAAATTGGTCCAATAGTTTTTGAGATTATTTGTTACAAACATGCAATAATCTTTTCAAATACGTCAATAAGATTGTTAGTTCGAAATGATTTTCCATGTAAAAATTCGACGACGTCCTAACTGTAACTACCAATAGCGATAGCGATCCCGACGTTTTTGCATGTTTTGTTTTTACGTCCTACCGACGCTATTAGACGGTAGAATTCTGAATTCATCAGGTTACTTCTGAGGTTGAAATTCCTTTAAAATACGCTCAAAACATCAACTTCTATGTATCTTTGAAATCATATGGGAATATAAAGTAAAGTGAAATCTAAAAGGCGTCGACACATACTCGATACTAAGAGGAAATACGTCTTTTCAGAACCAGACGTTCGAAATTAACACGAAAACCGATGAGAAAGAAACCGTGGGTGAAAAATTTATATGAGAATCGAGATTACCCAGACAATTACACCGACTCAAAATTTTTGGAGCATTTGAGAAAAAATCTTTTTATTGAAAAAGTGACTTTATTACAAGCTGTGAAAGGCTCATTTCGCATTGTCCTCCGATTGTGTATATGTGTGCTGTACGCTATACTATACACGTATATGTACAATAAGTGGATTCACACATACACAGTGATCTACGTGTCCGTTTTGATTATGAGTGCGTGCTACTGTTTATATGTGTGCGTGGAACGTGATATCTTAATACATTTTAAGGTTGTGTTGGTGTATATAGTTTTAGGTTATATTCTTTCGCCTATTTTGCACACACTGACAGATACGGTCAGCACAGATACAATTTACGCATGGGCGGTTATCATGATGCTGCTACATTTGATGTTTTTTGACTACGACGTCCCCGCGGCCTTTGTTTCAAAATCGTTATCGATAAATGCGGCGATTTTTGCGTCTGTTTGTCTCGTTTCGAGATTGAATACGCCATTCGACGCGTTCGTTCTCTTAACTATATCTGTGAAATTTTTCGTTCTGAGTCCTAGATTTTTTAAAGTGTATCTTCATTCCAAATTGTTTATAATTTTGTTTTTTATTATTTTGATTTTGACTCTGGTCGCGTTATATAGCCTTTCGGGTATTTTAATGTGCTATTTTATGCTTTTTGTGTCCGTTTTGTGTGGTTATTGTCCGTTTATGTTTGTAAAATGGCAGAAGTATAAAGATAATAAATACGGGCCCTGGGATGAGGCAATTCTTAATAGCTCTGAAGAAATTGATGATGATTGAAACATATAAATACTTTTACATTAATATTTTAATTTCAAAGTCAAATCATTTATTTCAATTAGGCCTATTAAAAAGGCACTCTTGAAAGTCAAAATTACAAGGAAAAAATGAAAAAAAAAATTACATGTTGCCCCTTCCAAGAGATTTCATATGGAGAAGAATGGGCTAGAAACTGCATACTTACTCTTTTACAATATTTTGTATACTTTTGTATTTGATATTTATTTGTGAAGACAACAAAGATTATTGTTAAAACATATATAGAACAAAATGCTTATAAGTTAAGGACGGCTAAATTTGAATAATTCTGTGATAAATACCAAATCAGTGAACAATTTTTACCTTTGTTATTATTATTACAGCTTTATAATAATTCCATACAAAAATTGGTTAGTTAATATTTCTTATATGAGTATTAGTTGTGTAAGTATAAATTGTACAAAATTAAGTGTGGTTTTTTTAGTGGTCTAGTTAGTATTGTATGATATCCCCAATTTTGGGTAAAATCCTCCTCCATATTTTTCAATTTCCTTGTTGTTTCTCTGAATTTTCTTAATGTAATTTAAAGAATTATATCGGCTATATGTATTAGAAAAGTGTCACAAAGTTGACATAACATTTAAAAGCAAATGTATACCCATTACTTTTACTACATGATGTTTTATTACTATCCTTCCTTAATCCTTAGTCTTTCCTTCGTTTCTACAGAAAAAATAGAATTAAAAAAAAATCTTAATGCGATGTCATTGGCAGATTCTACTCTCTTGGCTTCTTTTAGCGATATAACAATCCGAGGCCACAATCACTGAAACGCGCCAACCAATTTATTCTAACCGCTAACGATTTATACAACTCGATTGATCATTAGGGCACTCGGGTCAGTCAATTAGTGGTAAGACTGGCGCAGGGTCCTGCTTTTGGGATGAACTGTATACCTTCTTCCTCCACAAGCTAGATTTGTGTGATAAATCAAAGATTATTTAATTTAAGTTGCAAATACTCCTGAACAAAGAAGCCCGCAGCGTATATCGTTGTCGAAGGTTTTTTAAGTAACCGTTCTTCCCAAAAAAGGTTGTCCCACTAAGAATGTAAACAGTACTTAGTGCAATAATATAATTTTTATCATCGATGTGTGCCCATTATTTAGCGAATCTACAAAAAGAGTGAGCAAACACACACACGTGTAGAATACTCAATTGGTAAATCATTAATTTTTCCCCAAGGAGATAAAATAATGGTATTTCGCTTCCTCATTTCCGTTTGTTTTGCTTGTGATTACTAATACAGGAAGGGCATTCTGTAATCAATCAGTCTGTTAGGTTCTTGCGCTATGTTTTGAGATCCAATAGTAATCTTTGTCTGTGTAGACAGACTTATTGATTGTAAACATCGGTATGTTATAAGTTTCCGAGGACACATTGGTAGCAAAATTTATGGTGTTGGCGCGGCTATTTACAAATAAAAGTGTCTAAAGATTTCTCGGTTTGTAGGCTTATCTTGCTCTGACTATTACGTGTGTGTACATAGTTTAAATTTGTTACAGGGAAGACTTCACTCTAAAGCTGTTGGCCAAATTCAAGAACAAGCTACACGCAATAAAAGAAAAAGGTCCAGTTCCAGAGGAATCGACTAATGATGAGGATGTAAATACTGATGAATGGTAAGGAAATAAGAGAATTATACCTTGTTTCATAAAGCTGTCGTATTTTAAAGAAAATTATGTAAATACTATAAATAAGTTTGGCTCAGCTTTTTTAAAAAAAATTTAAAAAAATCAGTGGCGCACAACTACAACCTCTTTAGGTCTTTGCCTCAGATTTCTGAATCTGTTTCATGATATTTTTTTTAAATCAAATAGGCAAGTAGGTGATCAGCCTTACCTGACACATGCAGTCGACTTTTTGGGTCTAAGACATGTCGGGTTCCTCACGATGTTTTCCTTCGTCGTTCGAGCAAATGTTAAATGCGCACATAGAAAGAAAGTCCATTGGTGCACAGTCGGAGATCGAACCTACGACCTCAGGTATGAGATTCGTACGCTGAAGCCACTAGGCCAATCCTGCTCCATTAAACTTTCTATAACATTTTTATATATTAAAACGCTTTCCAGGATGAGTCACACATTACGTTTTGAAGAAAAAGGGGCCGTTTTAGCAAAAGATGCATCAAGGAAGAGCGACGATTGGTTCGATATTTACGATCCACGGAACCCACTCAATAAGAGGAAAAGAGAGAAATCAAAGTCCGAGAAGAAGAATAAAAAATAAAGCATTTTGACGATTATTATTTGTTTTTAATTATTATTACGATGTCTGCCTAATGCTAGGAGAAACTGAAATATGATTTTTAATCGCCCCGCTTTTCGATGCCATGCTTACCTGTTTCTATATCAGAGACACAGAAATAATAGAAATGTTACTAGACTACACATTTTGGACACTCGAGTAAGATAGTGGGCATTTTCTTATTTTATAGAACAGAGCAAACGGGCAGGAGGCTCACCTAATGTTAACTGATACCGCCGGCCAATGGTAGAGGACTAGAATGCTAGAGGACTCTCGAGTGCGTTGCCTGCCTTTTAAGAATTGGTACGCTTTTAAAAGCCCCTAAGTCGAAGTGGTTTGGTCATGTTCGTTTTTTCATAACCTTGCCAATCAGCAAATTATAACACTGTTTGCAAGTGCTACACTTTATTGTGAAATTTATTATTATTTGGGAATAATATTTTTCCCTATTATTCCCTTTTATTTTCGAATTCAACTTCTCTTAAAATTCCTATCGAACACATTAAATCTTTTCATTAGGTCTTATCATAAAACCGGGACTTTATTACGGTATTTGTTATCATGGTTACTATTATTTTTCACATCATTTAATTTAAGGTCGATTAAAGGACTGTCAATATCAAATGACGCTATTTAATCATAAAGCATAGAAACTGTAGAAACAGAATTTTTTACCCGATTGTAAGGCTTTCTTCGAAGGATACTTATAATAAAGAAGTATGTCACTAGATGGCGCTATAATCAATAAAACGCATACAAGTAAAAGTTTATTGAGATTAGCTCGGGACTTACGAACTAAAATAAATACCACAAACGCAATGAACACATGTTTGTACATATCTATTGCACATTGCTATATACAGAGAATACTTTTCAAAACATTTATTTTGCTTGCGCCGCAGCGAGTTGTTTTTTGAGATCTAGCAACACGTTGACTTCCTGTTGCCAAACTGTCTTGTCTTTTGTCGATGCTTTTAATTTTCGTACTTTGTCACCCTGAAATGTATTATGTTTAAACTCTCTCATTTATAACGTACACTAAAGATAGTACTATGATGGTATTTTTTTTTAAAACTATAAAAGGCTTTTGCAAGGTACATATTCATTGAAGGTAAATATAGTTTGTTTTTAATGACCCGTAAATCAGTATAGCTACATTTCTGCGACAGTAGGCAATCATCCCAAAAAATATTTTACTACCGGGACACGAACCCAAGAATGCAATTTATGCTCCCGGAATGTCGCCCCCATTAACCAAAATATTTTATTTTAGTTATTGAATTTTCGAAATAATGATTTATACTACAATATATATATATCTAGATTTTCTTATAAAGTTATAATTAAAAAAAAATATTACCTGTTCAGCGATTGCTTTTTCCAAGCTGGCAACATTAGCGGGTGTTGCTACAATCGACTGAGCGGTCGCCATTTGCTTTTTCAATTCTAGCAATTTGTTCACTTCCGGTTGCCACACTGTCTTATCTTTAGTGGACGCTTTCAATTTTCTCACCTTTTCTCCCTGAAATACATAAATCATGAAAAATATTTATTAATAGTAAAAGTACGTGGAAATTATAAACTGTATTTACGAAAAATAAATTTTAAGTTAAAGAAGAGAATGTTTTAATAAAGTACAAATTATTTTAAATACTCGAAAACGATCCTGAAAGTTATGGCAACATATTTATTAACGCTTTGTTCCATGAATAGTACACATACAACCAGATAAAATTATTAATGAGGCAACGGGTGGCCTTATCGCTAACAAGTGATCTCACCCAGGAAACCCTAGTAAACAAAATAAATACTAAGGGTAAAGTGCATCAGGGAGCGTTATAGTATTACGTATACGTAATACTATAACGCTTTACGTCACGCAAATTTTGGAGATTCTTGACACCCGGGGGGGCTCCCCATGTAACGCGCCGTAACGTTTTTCTGTACCCATGTACAGTACTTAGTTACATCATGTGGTGTAAGTACTGGAAAGTCGATTCCTGCCCCGCATCGTTACGTTTTACAAAAGGACCCCCCCCCTACAAAATTCGTCACGTAATACTTGAACGCTCCTTAACTATATTAAGTAAAATTTACTAACTAATACATGATAAATAGTAATATTTATGCCAACTCAAAGATAAAAGTACTCTATCCCTTTTATATGTAACACTCTTGTCAAAACAAGTTGTAGATGGTATGAAAACATAAAAGTAAGATAAATGTTCTATAAATACTATTACCTGTTCAGCGACAGCTTTTTCGAGACTGGCAATATCCGACACAGGCTGACTTTGGGCAGCCGTCAGTTGCTTTTTTAACTCGAGAAGTTTATTTACTTCCGGTTGCCACACTGCCTTGTCTTTTGTGGACGCTTTTAACTGACGTACTTTCTCACCCTGTATAGGATATACTAGCATGGTTCAATAATCCCCTATCTTTGAACCCTTAGCTCAAAAGATAAGTGTCAAGGGATTCAGAGCCTAATGTCTTAGAGCATACAATAGGAACTAATCCGGATAACAGGGGGGCAGGATGCTCATCTGATGTTGAGTGATACCGCCGCCCATGGACACTCAATGCCAAAGGGCTCGCGAGTGCGTTGCCGACCTTTTATGAATTGGTTCGGTACTCGACTTTGAATCTTAACCTAGGTTCGAATTAGGCCCAATGTGTCGATATAATTTGTTTAATTTAATCCTCCAGATAATTCAAATATATATTTTCTTGTTTAATTGTTATGTAAACAACATAACAATTAAACAAGAAAATATATATTTGTTTTAATAAAAAAAAAACATACACAAAACATACAATAACAGAAGATTTTGACATACGGGAGTAGTCATAAATTGTTATAGATACCGGCAAACATCTTGAACAAATGTCCTTGCTGGGCAACAGCGATTTTTAGGTATCACTGGGAGGGCGGTGGTGCGCGGCTCATGTGATTGGTAAATCAGTTGACGTTTTGTGTCCCGCGCTGCGCAAATTTTACCTTTGTTTTAATGTTCAAGATGTTTGCCGATATCTGTACATGTGTTGTTTTGATTGAATTTTAAAAGTATAAAACAGCTTACCTGCGCAGCGATGGCTTGTTCCAAATCACCAACATTTGTAGAGGCGCCAATTTTCACATCACCGTTTTGCTAAAAATATATAATACATATTACGAATATACTATATGTAAAATGTTTTTTTTTAATATTACCTAATGATATGTGGAAATATATATATTGAAAATGTTTAAATTTACAGACAAGGTCAAGAATTCTATTTTTATCATGGGCTCATTATTCTAACACATAATGTTATTCATTTTAACACAATATTTAATTATTATTAAGACCATTTTTAACAATATTTAGTTCTTGCTTGCTTGGAAAAATAGACAAGCATAAATTCTTACACATTTAACTTTATTAAATTAAGTGTGGAGAACAAGAATTATACTCCTTTTTCATCGGTTTCCACTCTTTTCTTTTCTTAATTGCTTTCTTCTTGCGTCATATTTAACTTTGTTTTAGTGTGTTGTAAAAGTAATTTTAATATGTGTTTTGTGACTTTAGACGTTTCTTTTCTATCTTGGTGCCTAGCCTAACACTTTTTTACGTAAACCTATTGATTTGTAGCATATACATGTTATTTATTATTATTCACTTTATCGACATCTTTTTATCGTTACACGTACGTACCTACAAAAACTGGTTTTGCATATTTCGCGCGTATGTGTGCGTGCACGCAGGTAACATTCGAATGGTACGTGAGTCAGAGCGCTTGGTGGCTTGTTATTGGATGCTTATGTTAACTTTTTTTATTATTTTTGTAATATTAAATTAAATAAACAAATTAATTTAGTTGGTTATTTTATCTACCCCATAGATTTAATGTGTAAGAATTCGTGCTGGGCTATTTTCACTCTACGTATTGAGCCATTTAATCGATAAAATACCTCATGCCCCATTTACCTTAGCTCTTTCAGCTTGAGTCCCAGCATATTTGGCCCTCATTGTGTCCACTAACTCCTGCTCTATTTTGGCGAAAAGCGGCTCCGGCTTGCCAATTACATGTCCCGTGGGAATGTATTGGAATAATGCGGGATTCCTGTATTCATATTTAATTTTTTTATGAATGCGTGTACATTACTTAATATACTTTATTAGTAAGAAGAGAGTAAAGTTCGGTGGCGGTTGTTGGAGGGATGTTCAAATAAATGAAACTCTTTGTTTGAAGCTGGGTCCCAAGTAGCTTTCATATTTAAAACGTGAGCCTGCCTATAACTAACATAAAATTAGCGGCAGTGTAAGTTGTAACATGACAGATCTATTACCTATGAAGAATATAAGTATAGTCGACCTTTTTGGACATTCTTGGAAACGAGAATGTTATATTAAAATTTATGAGTGTGGGAATTACAAAAGGGCTCATTTTGGCTTCAAGTGTGCGATTATTGCAAACATTTAGTTTGCGCTTGTCATTATTTACTAAAATAATATACGAAATATATATACGAAACTAAACTAATGTTAGGTTACAGTTATATAGTACTTTTTTTTTTAAGTGAAACTTCTTTAAGCGCATGAGGGTAACTTTTACGGATGAAACGCAATAATAATGATAATAGCGTCACGAAGATGTGCAGCGTTTTTGTCGAAGAAGAGGGAGAAAGCGATAGGACCGATTGAGAGAGAGTGAGTAAGGGCGAAGGTAGCATAAAGCAAATAGCCATGGACAGAGAGTAGGGAGCAAGCAAGTGAGAAAAATGGAGAGGAAGAGTGAGATAGAGCGAACGTCGCATCACGCATATTGCCATGGAGCGAGAGGTGGGAGAGAGCTATAGTGAGAAAGACAGAGAGAGAGAGTTTAAAACTTTTAACTTTAACCTAATTAGTTTCAGATTTGTATAAATATAAACGAGACATAACAATTAGTTAGCCAAAGAAGTTTCACTTCTGACATATGTACTTTGTATGCACGCACTTTTTTTTAAATTTATTATTTACTTGATCTTTAAATATTTTAATCCCTTGATTTGATGCAGGTTTTGAGCAGTATTATTAGACTGGACTTTCAACCCGCAGGTCGTGTGTTCCAATGAATTTTCAAAGCAAAGTTTACTCACGTGGGGTTGATCCTGAAGCTGGTATCAGGCAAGTTAAGTTGGGCCTTCAGCTTTCGGCTGGTGTCAGGCATATATGGCGCTATCAAAGTGCACAATAGCGCCACCAATTGACAACAAACAGCTATCGCAGTCGAACCACGAATTCTGGAAAATTTTCAAATATTCAAAAATAAACAAAGTATTTGCAATCATCGCATTTCCGTTTGTAAGAATATTAATTCAGAAATAAGTAATATTTTGTGTGGTATTGGCCTCAGATTGCATCCCTTTCTCTGATAAATTTTATTTCATAGTGAGTGACCGAAGTAGATTTTTGTATTTGAGACACGCTGGTTTCCTTACGAAGATTTTCTTCACCGTATGAGGGCAAATAGACAGAATGCCCGTAGGAGCACAACCGGGGAACGACCTTTGGGATCATTCTCAAACGTAAAAAACTAAATACTCTAAAACCAAAATCGTTATTTTTGAAGTTATACTTCTTTAGGCGTGTTATGAAAAACTGATGAGAGTGAAATTTTACGATGCGCGCGCACCGTGACACAAAATTAACTGAATGAAGTTGCCCACGTAAGATGCTACGGCATTGGACATAATTTAAATTATTTGCATGCAATCAAAAACTATTTTTAATAATGCCAAAGAAGTATAACTTCTTACGCCCGTACATAAGTACACGCACTCTTTTTTTTCATTAAAATCATCAGTCCCATTCGTAGCTTTTGAAGAGTTTAATTTCAACATAAATATTATTGTACAGTGACATATTCGCGTAATTTAATTAATTCAGTGTAACGTACCTACATACGAAAATCTTTCATATTTATAGTTAAAAATGTAGATATTATATAAATGAATAAATGTTACTTTTCTCCCGGAGATCCTTTAAGCAGGACCCAGGGCTGTTCGCTCTGCATGTGTTGGTTCCCAAGTCGAGAGACACTCATGACATGCCTGAGCGCTTCTCGAAGACGGCCTTTTTCAATGTTTTGTACGTACGCTGAAATACAATTATTAAGAAATCTATAATTTTATATTAAATTTTGTGCTTAGGGTAAGAAGCAGAAGCAAAACTTAGCGCTAAGTGTTACTTCTGTACGTCAAATGGATTTTGACAGACGTAAGTCATAATTTCGTTTCTGAATTACCATAAGTCAAAGGAAACAATTACACAGGGACCTCCGGTGTCTCCAGAGTTAACGCTTTACTCACACGGCTATCAGCATTTCAATACAATGTTGCAAGTAGTATTACATACTTTATTATAGTACATTCTAAGCGCTAAGTCTATTTTTTGAACTTCCCTTATGTACTGCAACTAACTATAGTGGTATTTTTAATTAGACGAAGCCAACTGACAGTAGCTAATGTCACTTTGTAAAATAATGTTGCCATATTTAAAGTCATGGGATACGTTCAGTTCTTGTTCAATCAGATGAATGAACAATGAGTGTGAATAGGTAATCATTGCAAACTATAAAAGAATATTATTTCTATTTCAAAATTGTATAAAAGTGCTCTCATATAAGTTAGGTACTAGTACTATGTAACTACAATCAGTTTTTTGACGGTTTATTACAAAGCGTGGCGCGGCGACTAGTGCCATCACCGGTCATTAATTCGGTCAGTTTTTACTTTGTCACAACACTATTTTTATTTCATTAAAAACTGACAACACCGTAAACGTCAGTTGACTTCGTCTAATTAAAGATACGACTATAGTGACACTTTAAAAAAAATAACCCAAACCATTACAAAACATCAAAAATATATAATAGTACTAAAAAATCTAATTTTCGAACTACAGATCTATACAAAAATTTACCAAAAAATTAAGTTTTTGAATTATTTTTACAAATTTTCCATACAAAGTTTGTAAAGTTCACTGACTTCAAATAATACATGTACGCCAATTTAGTTCCAAATGTGCCCACAGAGCGCTAATCAAGATTTCCATATCTCCATCGACTTATAACTTCAACAATTTGCCTTCATACAAATATGTATATAAAATATAGATATCTATTGTCATGTTAATTTAAATGAATAATACTCACCAACGACTTCTCTGTTGACAAACGCAAATAACACATAATCTGTGTTCGAAAATGACATCTCTGGGATCTTCCCTTTGAAGGTATTCGCACAGAAACTGAGTGACCGGTGGCAGAAGTTACCGAGATTGTTTAGTAATTCTGAATTATTTCTGAAAAAAAAATATTGGTAGATGTTGATTTTATTTATTTTATTGTGTCTATGAACTTAGTTCTTGGAGGTGAGAATGTGAAACAAAAGATGTTATAATGACGTATATAGCGGTAGGAGTCAAAGTCAAATAATTTATTTCAATTAGACCATCTAAAACGGCACTTTTGAACGTCAAAAAAAATATATATATAAAGAAGATTCTAGTTGCCACTTCCAAAAGGTAGTTTCGTGTGGAGATGAATGGGCAAGAAACTCCACACTTACTCTTTTAAAATAGGTTTACATTATTTTGTTACATTTGTTAAATAATTATATGTGAAGACAATGTACTCTTAGCATAAACTACTATACTAAAAAGGTTAGTCCTTTAATACTTCTGCACCACTTCTTTATACATAACGCTGACGTCACAAGTCTATGAATGTAAGATTGCTGTTGATGAGCGGCTTATTCACGACTGCAGCTATATGCTCGGTGCCGGCAAAAAGGCTTGATATAGCTTATTTAGCACAAGCTGCGTGTGTGTATGTAAAGTCTGTTGATATAGCTTATTTAGCACAAGCTGCGTGTGTGTGTGTAAAGTCTGTTTATATACTGGGTGGCGCAAAAGTACTGGCACTAAAGAAAATTTGTTTATTTTTTTTATATGATATTTCCTGTCATTCTATTGTTGAAAATTGTGTAGTGAACAAATGTAAAATACACTGATAATAAACATGGACCCTTTTACTCTCCAAGAACGTGGAATAATCGTGTCAATGTTCTTACGGAATAAAAACACAAAGTGAATTTCGTCGACGATTTCCCCACTGTTCGGCACAGATTGGTCGCACAATCCGACGCTTTGTCACACAACTGGCTCAACATTGGATAGACCTAAGTCCGGGAGACCAAGAACAGGCCGTTCAGCTGAAAATGGGGAAATCGTCGACGAAATTCACGTTGTGTTTTTATCACTGATGAATTATACCGTAAGAACATCGACACGATTATTCCACGTTCTTTGGGAGTAAAGCGGTCCATGTTTATTTTCAGTGTATTTTACATTTGTTCACTACACAATTTTCAACAACAGAATGAAAACTATCGTCATATAAGAAAATAAACAAATTTTCTTTAGTGCCAGTACTTTTGCGCCACCCAGTAGCTTATTTAGCACAAGCTGCGTGTGTGTGTGTCTGTTTATATGTTGGTTGATCTACGTTTTAAATAAAACAAAATATTTGAATATGAAATTGTCCACTGAATAGCAGTCAATCAAAACTGAGTTGGGCCTATTGTATAAAAGTGATTGTTTTGTGTGCTTTAATCAAATAAACTTGAATTTGATGGGCGTATTTGCAATACACCCATTAGAAAAGTATTTCTCCCCATAGTAAATACATTAATTTCAGAAAAATAAGTAAATATGAAATTTTACTGGGAAACCTCACCTAGTACATAGTTCGGTCCAATTGAAGCTCGAATCAGAAGTTTCAGGTCGAATACTGGCCAAATAGAAACGCCATACATCCGATGGGATTCCGGTTTCCTACAATACAATTATATTACTATTAGTGTATTTATTTAGTACAAGGGTAAACTAAAATACATTTTTGAAGTTATACTTCTTTAGGCGCGTTATGAAAAATTGATGAGAGTGAAATTTTACGATGCGCGCGCAACGTGACACATAATTAACAGAATGAAGTTGCCCACTAACGAATTCTTTTTGAACCAGCGCCAAACGTGCGCGAGCGAGATGGGAATAAGGCAATGTACAAGTAAAAAGAAATAGAATATGCGTGAAGATAGCTGCTATGCCAAGAATGTTGAATGACCAGAATGACCTTTTAAACAAATAAATGAGTTTTAATTATTGTTTTTTTTTAATTTAGCAATGCTTTTTCACAAAGACCTATTGTTTTGACATGCCAGAGATTACAAACCTTTTTGGCATATTTTTCAATTTCAATACTAGTCTGAACATCAGAGTCTATACATTTTATTGTTAGTTAATGTATTCATTTTATCAAGCACCTTACATTAAAAGTGATTTTACGGCGAGTGATAATCACGTCCCTTGTCATCACAAACATTAAAAAAGGCACAAGTAAAGATAACATTTTTTTTAAAGGTTTACTAAACCTGGTATTAGTAGGCAGTTATGCCAGCTAAAGAATAAAATTAAGTAATTAAAGTTAAATCGATATATTGTTTGTGATATTGAAATATTTGTTATTTTTGTATTAGATCACTTGAGTAAATAAATATTTAGATTTACCTTTTTGTAGGTAAAAGATAAAAAATACGTAGCAGTTTATTTTTATTGCCCTCAAATGGGTCAAATTTGTCCCTTTATCGGTGGACAACTTTGTTACTAGCAACACTTATGAAATGTCACAATTCTACGGAATGAAGAATCAGACTATAGATGAATTAATGACTTTTGAATTTGAATTTGCTATAAAGAAAATGACAACACAAAAATTTCTTGAGTAATTTAGTAATGGTAGAAATGTTACCTGTGCATCTGTACCGAAAACACCGACGCCACGGGATTTGGAAAATTTGCCTTCTTCATAGTTCAAATATTCTGAAATATTCAGTTACAAATTCAATTATTAGATATGCAAACGATGCTAGTTCCGAATCACCCTCTACCCATGAACATGAGCCTTCTACGACAGTTTCAGTAAATTTCGATGACTTTCTTAATTAAAGCTTATTTAAATAGTTAACACCTAACCCAAGAACCTGATGTATGTGTCGCAGCTAACTAGCTTGATTAGCCGTTCTATTAACAGCCTAGTCTCTTTACTTAACAGCGCCGTTCAACAAGCGGTCTGAAAGATATTCAGCCGTAGCATTTGTTACAACATTTAATAACAATTTTGTTCGGAAAATAGAGTTCAGAAACAAACCAAATAATAAAAAAACTTACCAGTAGCAAATATATAGTCCACAAGCTTGTGACCTTCGTTCGCGCCAATAACGCTAGCCGGGAACATTATAGCGTGGAATGGAACGTTGTCTTTCGCCATGAATTGGTACAATTTTACCTAAAAATATATATAGTTTATAGTATATAGTTAATATATAAAAATATATATGTATAGTTTTTTTTTATAATTAACTAGCAAACCCGGCGAACTCTGCCACCAGATGGCTTCGTTTTATATAATATTTCGTTTGGTGATCCCGCTTTTCTGTTGAATTTTCTTTGCTATAAACCTCACCTTTCCAACGAATGCAAAACCGTGGAAATCGGTTCGTGCGTTCTGGAGTTATAGCGTCAGGAAGGAAAACCCGACTTATTTTTATATAGTACATTAAGCTTAATTTAAGTAAATTTACACCATATATGTTTATCAGTGGGTTCACTGATGTTTCACAAATTTCTGAACCAATTCGACTTACGGTCCTTCAAGTAAAGAGCGTACCAATTCTTAAAAGGCCGGCAACGCACTTGCGAGCCTTCTGAGTGTCCATGGGCGGCGGTGTAACTTAAAATCAGGTGAGCCTCCTGTAAGTTTGGCCTATTCAATAGAAAAAAACAACATAGACTGTTCAAAAATATTTATGACCTTCCAAAAAAAAAAAATTGAATTGGCATTAACAGTTTATTGTACATGTATACTTAGTTTAATTCTGTCAGTTTGGCTCCTGTTACATAAAAAAAAACATAATAATTGTAGAGCGAGGTAAATTCAAAATGGTCGTTGTTAGTGGTTTGGGTCACAAAATATTACAGTTAAATAATTTAAACTTAAAAATAACTTACATCATAATCTTTATCCGGCTTCCACCATTTCTCATATTGTTTAGTAGCACATTGGGTTATGCTAGTGTAGCCTACTGGCGCGTCGAACCATACGTAGAATACCTGTTCCAAAGAAAACATCAGCGGATATTATAATAAAAAAGCGACCAATTTTTTTAAAAATATATCTAACACAACACTATGGAATAGATTTTGACTGACTGCTAATTAAAACATAACTACATACTATGAATAAATTAAAATAATAGACAAAAGAAAAAAGAATCTGTTTTCTGATTTTTCATTCCGTAGAATTCTGACATTTCATAATACTAAAAAAGTTCTCCACCGAAAAAGCGACAAATTTGACTTATTTGAGGGCAATAAAATGCTACGTATTTTTTAAGTTTTACCTACAAAAAGGTAAATCAAAATATTTACTTACTCAAGTGACTTAATACAAAAAAAACAAATATTTCAACATCACCAACAATATATCGAATTAACTTTAATTACTTTATTTTATTCTTTAGCTGGCATCACTGCCTACTAATTCCAGACTTAGTAAACCTTTTAAAAAAAATAAAATGTTATCTTTCATTAAAAAAACGCACCGATTTTCTGTTTGTGATAAAAAAAAGGACGTAATTACCACTCGCTGTTAAACTACTTTTAATGTGGAGCACCGCACTTAGTAAAATGGATACATTCACTAACAAATAAAATGTATGTATAGACTCAGATGTTCAGACTCGTATTGAAATTGAAAAAACTTCCCAGCCATAAAGGTTTGCCAACTCTGACATGTCAAAAAATTATAGTTGGCAGAATTCTACGGAATTAAAAATCAGAGTATAAAGCACGAGTGGTTGTGGGTGTGTGTAAGATCGCTTTTAACTGCATTTAGCTTATATCCTAGGTCTTCATAATTAATTTACTAGACATAGGCCGATCTGGGTGATCATTTCATTTTTTGACATGTCAGAGATGGCAAACTTTTATGGCTGAGAATTTTTTCAATATCAATACGAGTCTGAACATCTGAGTTTATACATACATTTTGTCACATTTTATCACCATAAAAAAATAACTAGTGTTCATCATAAAAAAATACAATTTGACAGAGTAGTTTAAAAATACGTTTTTACGAGTAATACTTTTTTGCTAGTGTTTATGTGTGCGTGTAATGTGCACACATGTCGAGCATACCTGTGTATACAAGTTTTAGTGCGTGTTTATCATACATACAAGAAAGTGATTGTACCTTATGTTTATACTTGTCAAGCGGCACAGGCACGCCCCACTTGAGATCCCGCGTAACCGCCCTCGCTCGTAGCCCTTCCCTTAACCAGGCCCGCGACACAGCCCGCGCTGGCCCCGACCAATTACCTTCCACCGACGATATCCACGAACGGATTGACGGCTCCAACTAGAAATATCAACATAAAGGTAAATGGCGCATACAATAGGTATTTCAAAATAAACAACAAAAAATTGTATATTGCCGGTGTCGTTAAAGCTTAGGTTTCCTAGAAATGCGGTGACGTTAACTAACGGCCATCATTTTACGGTTGTTAAGCTTAGGTTTCCTAGAAAAGCGGTGACGTTAACTAACGGCCATCATTTTACGGTTGTTAAGCTTAGGTTTCCTAGAAAACCGGTCACGTTAACTAACGGCCGACCATTTTACGGTTGTTAATAACGGCCGTCTTTACTTTTTAATGCAACAATCATTTTCGCTCGTCTAAGTCAGGTTTCCACTCATTGTATTAATTAAATAAATATGGGCAATACGCTACACGCGAAAAACGTTGAACTAATGTTTATCTCCGCTATGACGGCCGTCATGCAAATGAGAGCACCGCTATTTGACGTTACCGAGTTACCATTATGTGGTGTAAAGTACTAGAAAGTCGAATAATATTATAATTCAATCCCCGTCCCGCTGTAACGTTTTGCAAAAGGACCCCTCCAAAATTCGTTACGTTATACTTGAACGCTCCCTTACGGTGACACTCAACGTTCTTTAGAAAACCTACTCCGATGTTATTTATAGACAACGTATGGGTAACGTCACCCAACGTTACATTGCGGCCGTTAGATAACGGCACCGCTTTTCTAGGAAACCTAAGCCTAAGCCTTTTAAGAAGCGTTATGAAGGAAAATAGCTTTGTTTGTAATTATTTTTTATACGTCAGTCACGTGATACAAAACGGTCGCTCATTGGTGGAAAAGACAATACGAAGCAGGCTTACATAATATGTCGAAGACATAATATTATTTGCGTGCGTAACTATCTATCTGGGAGTCTAATTACATTTGTCAATCTAATCAGCCTCCTGTGCCTGACACACGCTGTCGTTTTATTGGGCAAGCCGGTTTCCTCACGATATTTTCCTTCACAGTTCGAGCTAATGTTAAATGCGCACATAGAATGAAAGTCAATTGGTGCACAGCCGGGGATCGAACCTACGACCTCAGGGATGAGAGTCGCACGCTGCTCACTGAGTGTAATTTAAATTTGTTTAATATACACGTAAAGAACTTGACGTTCGTTCAAGTGTATACGGGCTTGGGACGTCATACGGACAGGTGCGCCATCTTGCATGGAAAAGCGTTTTGACAGCTTCTTGACGTTATAAATGTTAAATTTGAATTTTAACATATTCTTAACAATTTGTATAGTTTATATAGTCACCAATAAATAATCTGAAATGGCTTATAATATTAACAAATAGCCCATTATTTATATAAAACAGATCTACTTTCATCACAACCTTAACCAAATGTGATAGAAAAATACAAGTAATTTGAAACAGTAAAAAACCATCTTTACACTTTAAATTTTTAGTTTTTCATACGAATATCCCTTACTAAATTCAAACAAAGTGAACTTAACATAAATTATGAAATTCTTTACCTGTCCCAATTCAATAAACAGCTGTTCACTAGGTCTAACAGTTGGTCTGTGCGCACACACTTTACACTTTGGTTCGATTAATTCGATCGCATTGATCAATTTCCCGCATTTATCACATTGATCACCGCGTGCACCATCGTACGCGCAGCCAGGGTGTGGACACGTTCCTTCTACAAATCTAAAAAACATACACGCTGGTTACATTTTTTTTTTAATGGCTCTGGCACGGTTTGTGCATTAGCCAAGTCAAGTATAAGATTTATATAATTCGTGCTTTTTTGCCTTAGACATTTGACCATGTCCTCCATGTACGGTTTAGGCACTCGCCCGGTACCGCACAACCCTCCCAAAGGCCGAGAACAAATTTAAATTAAAACTTGCCCTCGAACCGGGAATCGAACCCGGTACCCCTCACCTAGCTGCCACTTAATAAGACCGCTAGGCTATGAGGCCCCTATAGGTTACATTTAACTAACGATAACATTCTTTAAAAAAATATTATTTATACGACATTGGAACCACTTTTTTTAATAGGATAGAAGGGAAAGGGAAATGGGAAGAAATGGGCACTCATTTTAGTGGGTACCGACCAGCCCTTGAGGAGGAGGGTATACTCTTTTTTTTAAACAATTGGGTACCGTATACCCCAGGAAAGAGCCCCACCGAGAATCGATTCCACACTTCGCTAGTTCGCATAAGAAAATATCTTGGACCGTGGAAGACTTCTATCAAGGTGATGCGGATTAAAGTTTGAATTAGAACGGCACGATGTTGAAGCGAGGCAAGAGATTCAACCCAAAAGACTCTTCAGAACACTCTCTATAGTACACGTTGGATTGACAATTCGACAAGCTGAGCCAGGTCAAAGGGAAAGCTGGTATTTGAAACACCGGCCCAGATATGAGAGCAGTGTTCCATATGAGGTCATAACTGAGCCTAGTATGGAACTACTCTTAATCGGCTGCTTAAAAATAAAAATGGCGGCGTAAAAATGGGTCCCGAATTTATTTCTTAATTAATATTTAAAGAATGTGTGCCAAAACGATTCAAATCAGTAATTTTAGATTATACAAACATGACCTTTCCGAATTCTGTTTCCTCAAATATTTGGCGCAGATTTATCTTAAATTAACGTTTAATACGTCTACTAGACCAGTCATTATAGACATTCGAAATCGAAAATTTGATAATAATTCCAAAAGTTTTCAAACTTCGGTCAAGTGAATGGTACATTGGGACGACAATAAATCTCATTTTGCAACCATGTCCGCAGTCCGGAACATTGTTAAAATTGCAATTAAATTAATTTTTGTTGCTGTATGGTCGTGAAAAAAATTCCAAAAGTTCTGCAAATTTGGGGAAGTTTTCGATATAATATTTCATATCACGTATAAAATTTGCAACCAACCTGTTCCGTACACTTAAATTGGTTGCAAATTTGACACGTGATGTAAAATAATATATTTAACACCACTCCAACTTTGCAGAACTTTTGGAATTTTGGTCTCAAGAACTAAGCAAATTATCATTTATTGCATTTTTAACAATGTTCCGGACCGCAGAGCAGGTTGCAAAATTGTATAGTTTGTTTTAATACAACTCCTGACCTTACATCAAAATTTGAAAACTTTTGGAATTATAATGAATTAATTGTCTTGACTGACTGGACTATACGTAGATCGGTCTGGGAAAAGTCAGTCGAGTAAATATGTCATCTATTAAACACGTTTTATGTAAATTGATAAACTTTCGTAAAGCTATTATATATATTACAAGCGGACCCCACAGACGTTGTCCTGCATGAAATTTCAAGCGATTAGGATATTAAACAAATAATGAAAATACCGACTGCAGCACCATCTGCCGACTCTGCTTGAACACACACAAAAAATTTCATCAAAATCGGTCCAGTCGTTTGAGAGAAGTTCAGTGACATACACACTCACAGAAGAATTATATATATAAAGATGTACATACCTATCTGCCAGGAACCTCTCGCACTTCTCGCAGAACAATTGCTCAACCGACTGCGTGCTCATGAAGCCGTTGTCCAAGACTTTTAAGAATAACTTTTGTACTATTCTGTGAAAATAGTTATTTTATAAAGTAAAAAACAATATTTTAATTAGCTTCCTTCCAACTTATATCAGTTTAATAGCTTTTGAGATAAGCTTTAAAGAACTTTTAAAGCTTATCTTTTTTTTTTTCTTTTTTTTTTTATGTAATAGGAGGCAAACGGGCAGGAGGCTCACCTGATGTTAAGTGATACCGCCGCCCATGGACACTCACAATGCCAGAAGGCTCGCAAGTGCGTCGCTGGCCTTTCAGGAATTGGTACGCTCTTTTCTTGAAGGACCCTAAGTCGAATTGGTTCGGAAATACTTCTGTGGGCAGCTGGTTCCACATAGCTCAAAAGCTTACTGAATTATTAAATATGCGTAAATATATTTTGTTAATGCCAGTTACATTTTGTTATGTTGGAAGGTCATAAATGTTTTTGGACAGTCATTGTTGTTTTTTTTTTATCGAACAGGGGGAAAACTGGCAGGAGGCTCACCTGATGTTAAGTGATACCGCCGCCCATGAACACTCTTAATGCGAGGGCTCGCGAGTGCGTTGCCGGCCTTTTATGAATTGGTACGGTGTATCTATGTATTTCGGAAGGGGACATGTATAATATACAAGGTGGCCAAAAAGTCGTGGATCATCAGCTGAAAAAGGAGGTCTCTAAGCTCAACCCCTGCAGAGTTATAATTTATTTTGCGTTTTATAAGAAAATTTACTTTTTTTACTAATTCTTATTAAAATTCGAAAAAATCTACATCCTGTATCTTTTTCATAATATCCACTAGATTGGCACTGATGAGTTCTTGCGTTAAAGCAACTATTGTTTATTGTTGTTAAGTTGTTTATTGAGTGTATTCAAGATAATATTGAGTTATACAATATAATTGTTTTTCAAATCAAAACTTTTTGTTTACTTCGGACACCACTGTGCAAAAAAAATTACTCTACCGAAAAGTAACCCTGTATTACAAGCTATGGCGCATTTCATAGGGATTCTAGTATTACTTATGGCCATGAGTCGCTCTGATATCTTTCTAGGACGTAAAACAACAACAACGATTCGGACTTATGATAGATACTCACTGTGTCTGTTCAGGCGTGCTTGTCCGTCCAAAATAGTCGAACCCAATATTAAACCATCGGTAAACTGAATTATGGATTTCATAGTATTTATCGCATATTTGTCGTGGAGTTACCCCTTCTTCAAGGGCCTGAAAAGGCATTTTGAAATGTTTATTTAAGTAATGCAGATTAATATATAATTAAAGATTATTATTCATTTTCAGTTCAGGCAATTCAGTTGTGGCAGATCTTTGCCAAAAGTTTTGCTATTTATTATTTATTAATATATTTATTATTTGTAAGAAGTTTGTTTGCCTATTAAACATTGAATAATTAGTTTTTTATTTTTATTTTTTTTAAGACAATTCACACCAATTGACCTAGTCCCATGCTAAGCTGATGAAGCTTGTGTTATGGGTAATAGGCAACGGATATACATACATATTATAGATAGAAATACATATTTAAACAACCAAGACCTAAGCACAACACCAAATGCTCATCACATCGATGTTCGTCTCAGCCGGGGATGGAACCCGGGACCCATGGATTCGCAGTCAGGGGTACTAACCACTAGACCAATGAGACGTCATTCTGTTTCTATATGTGAGATTTATTGTAATGGCCCTTGAAAACCCTTTTTTATAATTAACCAAACCATCGACAATTATGTTAAATATATAATCCATCCAATCTGAATCATTCGTATACACTGCTTTAAAAAAAAAGGGTGCGTGTACACTTACGCGCGTAAGAAGTTATACTTCTTTGGCATTATTAAAAATAGTTTTTGATTACATTGCAAATAATTAATTACAATTTAATAATCAAAGACTGGAAAAGGAGTCATTATAGTCAATAAAGTTCAGTTTACGTTTGAAAAAATAAATATTTATTATTATTCCCTTACATTAAGTAGAACATAAATTCTATTATTATTCGAATGTTTGTGTTTTTTAAATTATGTCCAATGCCGTAGCATCTTCCGTGGGCAACTTCATTCTGTTAATTTTGTGTCACGGTGCGCGCGCATCGTAAAATTTCACTCTCATAAATTTTTCATAACGCGCCTAAAAAGTATAACTTCAAAAATTACTCTAGTTGCCCCTTCCAAAAGGTTCATATGGAGAATGGGCAAGAAACTCCATACTTTCTCTTTAATTTTTTACAATATTTCGTAAGTACATTGATTTGATTATATGTGAAGACAACGGAAATTGTGTTCCCATTTAATTAGATAATTATTGTGTGTATTTAATTTGTGGGTTTTTAAAGAAACTCACCTTTGTTTCAGTCGCAGTCCCATATTCATCCGTACCACTTATATATAGGGTGTTGTAATCACATAGACGACAATACCTATAAAAAATTGTTAATTATTATTATAATTATTTTTCTTTAATCTTATATTAATATTTAATAATTGCATGATAGCCAAAATTTAAAGTCCCAATCTTGCCTTGCCAAATATAAAATACTTTGAGACTATATTTGTCTCTGGTTAAATTTTTAGAATACAGACCAAACGTCTACGACGATACCTATATTCAAACATCCCCCATATTAAGAATACAAAATGTAATGAGCTATTTATTTACCTTGCAAATATATCAGCTGAGAGCACACAACCAATTATATTCCCCAAATGCGGGATATTATTTACGTATGGCAACGCTGATGTTATAAGTACATTTTTGCGTCCTTTAACTGGCAACCTGAAATAAAATTATTAAATTTTGGTAATATCATTCTGCACTCATTCTAAGATAAGGAATAAATTTTTATATAAAAGACAGTTCAGGCCACTCTGACAAGCAAGCCGGCAAGCATTTTTGGAGATTATTGACCCCCCCCCATGTAACGCGCCGTAACGTTTACCCAACGGGTTTACCCAAGTATAGTAAAATGTTTCGTGACCACCTAGTGACTCTTTATACCTAAAAGTTACCATTATGTGGTGTAAAGTACTGGAAAGTCGAAAATAACATTAAAAATAACGCGTCATTCAATCCCCGCCCCGGATCGTAACGTTTTACAAAAGGACCCCCTCCCGCCCAAAATTCGTTAAGTAATACTTGAACGCTCGCTTATCATCTGTAACCAAACAATGTTGTATAACCTTTATGGGTCAGTAAAGAAAATTAACACATTCAAATCAATACTAAAGTCAATAAAAACACTTTCCGTTCAATGGAATCTTTGCCAGACAGTTAAAATAAGTATACTTACACTAATTTCTCTTGTTTAATGGGAGCTTGTAGGTTCTTCAATCCGTTTAACCAGTTTTCTTGAGCTAAATCTGCCTCTTCCTGTGATACGCTGATGGGAACGGAATCATCTGGCGATCTTAAATACATATTGAACATTATCATATTATTCTTGACATTAATGAAATATAAGCTGTATAGATTTCATTGAAATAAATTTAAAACAAGAAACATTACAGTTAAATGCAATACATTATATGGTACTCACCCTGCAGGCGTAGGCAAATTAGTAATTTGTGGAGTGCCCAATGCTGAGATGTTACTAAATGGACCTTTAGGATTTCCACCCCATTGCTTCACTGCTTCCTGTAATATTTTAACTATCAGACAATAGCGTTGGAGAGAGAATAGAATAGTCCACTAAATATATACTCTTCACTAATTGACAACATAAATACTTTAATATGTAGTCAATGTATTCATGTAAAGATAAACAAATATAACAGTTAAAATTACCTGAAAAGCTTTAGCTTTATTCAGTTCTTCAGCCCATTGAAGGATATAAGAACACTCAGATAAATATGATTTTGATTCTTCATTATATAGTAGAGGATATAGTGTACTCCATATTGATATATCTGCTGCTGAAAGCTTATCCTGGATAAAATTTGTTTAGTCAATATTTCATTAACAATTAGAACTTTATACATAAATGATTTGTACACATATTCCAAAGTTATAAGCAACTTTAATAGCCTGGGATTATAGGTGTTGCGAAAATATTATACAATTTTTAATGATTATTATATAGTCTTTGAAATGAATACCCCTCAGTATCACTTATCAGGATACTAAAATCAATGTTCCTAGTTTCCAATGGGTCTCCATTTACACACTAAATAGTTGGTTTATTAGTCTCAAGTTTTCACTAGACATAATAGCTTGCATAGAAAAGCCATGTAATAAAAAACATACCCCTATAATATATTTATGTTTCTTCAACAATTCATTCAACACAAGAACATGGGATTGCAAAACTTGTTTTACATCTGCAGGAACAGTTTTTGCTGACAGTACATTTGCTACCGCTGGTTGTAGACGAGTTGCCTCCCACTCTTGCATTTGTTGGCTGATTAAATATATCTTATTTAAATAATATATACATATAAATCATGGTCATCTTAACTAGTTAAATAATTATAACAGGAAATGACCATATAGGTTAAAAAAATGAGCATGTCACCTATCATTGGCATATTATCATGAATATTAAGGTCAATTATAAAATATTTATAAAAACCACATACCACTGCCCATTCTTAGAAAGGTCCAGAATAGGGAATAGGTATTGTACTGCTGCGTTACTTGAGAAAAATGTTAGTTCTTCATCAACTTCAAGCAATGGAAGGCATTTTGGACCTGAAAATTGGTCTGCCATGCAGACAGAGTATTGAAACATCAGTCCCAACACCATCCCAAAATGTTACTACATATAGTATTGTGGATAATCTTGTAAGAATAGGTTACAATTCCTCTAATGTACACTATGTGTATGTGTTTTACCTATTTTTCTCACGCGATTTCTACGTATAATTACTATTGTTTTAATTAAGCATAAATATGAAGCAATGACTGATAGCTTGATGCAGTAAGAGTACACGAAAGTTACTTATTTTCTTTACTTTTTATATGGGCAAAAGTCTAAATTTAAATATTATATTAGGCAAAAACCGAACGAGGAAAAAAAAACTACCTTCAAATGTAGATTTTTGCAATTCTAACTTTTTCCCAGCTAAATTTGCCGCAATTAACAATTTCAGCGTCGAAGTATTATTATTGTTTGTGTATATTTTCATTTTAAAAGAGTTCTATTTTAAAGATTAAAGAGAAAAATAAATATTTCCATTCGCGGAATATAACCTCTGTTTACGAACTTTACGTGGGCACTTCCATAAGCAGTAGACGATGTCAGATATGAGATGACAGCCGTCAAATTACAAAATAGTTAAGTCAAAGATCAATGAATTTTTGAAACTTGAAACTGGCATAAAGTTAAAGCTATTGCCAAAATATTAAAAAAAAAGATCAATGAAAATATGAAAGCTATAACCCTTGCCAAACAAACCTAAAATTTTTGATTGGATTGATTTTGCGTCAACATTTAATTAATTTTCAATAAAAAAAACTAGCACTCCGGGAGTGCCGGCAGAAGTGAAAACTTCAATATTAACGTTGTGTTTAATTATAAGTATAAAAGTACTATCATTTATGAGGTAGAATACAATGTTTATTTATTGCGCTATCGTACACAAATATGACAATTTATATGTTGTTATTTATAATAATATGTATATCGTTATTTATATATTACATTAAATTTTATCTCTCAGAAAAATCAACTTCCATCCATAATTTCGACGACTTTTACACCATCGTTATTATCAGAATCATCATCGCAAATTTTTACAACTGATACAATTGGTTTATGATAACTGAAGTAAGAAACAAACAGTTTTGATTCGAACCTATTTAAGTGTCTAATAAAGACCGCATCAATAGTAGTTTTGTATTTCGTTGTGCTAAAAAAGCTTTTTCCAATTTTTTTTTGAAGCAATGCAGATGCGTCATGAGAATAAATAAATAAATTTTCGTACAAGTTTCATTAATAGATTCACTTTGTTCGATTTCCATAATTTAAACAATTCACATTTACGAATACACAACAGTGTATTTTCTACACAACAGTCAAGCAATTAGCTGTCACCATCCTTGGATACGCGTGGGACGCTGTACATAAACACACACGGTCATTCGCGCAAGCGCCCTGTGCCGCCTAAACAGAGCAGCACACTCAGGCACGGTAGAAAGAGTGGGAGATACTAGTTCCTCTCCCTTCCCTCGATCTTACGCTTTTTCGATCAGCATCACGTGACCCTGACGCAAGTTTGAATGTTTTTACCCATACAAAAAAGTGCTCAGCGCCGCTAAAGAAGTTTTCACTTCAAAATAGCGTCCACATATGTATAGGCATCTAAACAATACTCCTTTCAAATACTAATCTATATATATAAAAATGAAACCCGTTTTCCGTTATCACGACATAACATGAAAATGGCTTGACCGATTTGTCTAATTTTTTTTTATAATATACCTTGAAGTACGAAGATGGTTCTTACGGAGAAAAATTAAAATAAAATTGAGTGAAAACGTCTAAAAACAACACTTTTCTATATTCCCATACAAAATATTCGTAATAATACTTAAAAGTGAATTTGAACTTTAATACCATAGCATAAAGTTCAAGTGTTAGTGGAGGGGTTCCGGGAAGGTAAATTTTTATTTTTTGACATAATGTATTTGTTGTCTTATCAATTTTCTTTTTTTATAGACCGGTGTCCCGAATAGCAGAATAAGTATTTTAAACAAATAAAGAATCGACTGTTAGGCGGTACGATGTTCGCCAGGCCAGCTAGTCTACTATATAAAAATAAGTCGGGTTTTCCTTCCTGACGCTATAACTCCAGAACGCACGAACCGATTTCCACGGTTTTGCATTCGTTGGAAAGGTCTCGGGCTCCGTGAGGTTTATAGTAAAGAAAATTTAGGAAACATTTCAACAGAAAAGCGGGATCACCAAACGAAATGTTACATAAAACGAAGCCATCTGGTGGCGAAACGGAGTTCGCCGTGTTTGCTAGTATCAAATAAAAATGTGTGATTTAAGTTATATACCCCACGTCATAAGAGGCCGTTTAAGTATAACGTAACCACTATAGGTTGGGGGTCTTTGATTTTCTTATTTGGCGATTACGTCAACAATAGTTATTTACTTTTTTATACATATTACCCATAAATTGTCAATGCTTGAAAACTAAATAAAGTTATCGAGCTTTTTTAAAAACACGTATGTTCAAAGGTTCATAATTATTTAACTCTTTTATCGCAGTTTTAACGATGTCAGCCGAGTTTCTACCGTAATAGTAACTTAATAAACCAGTTAGGCCTGGGGGGAATTTTTACTGACTCGGTCATTTAAGCAGTAAAAATTTTAAAGATTTTTCTAGCCATAAAATGAAACATAGTATTGAAAATATATCATCATCATCAATGGTTATTCAGCCTTATTGAAAATATATGAGATATAAAATTGAAAAAACAACGGAACAGAAAAATAAATTCTTTATTCAATATCAATAATATCCAATTTCATCAGATTAACATAAAAGAGTTTCGAATTACGACGCTTCAATACTAAAGTATTATAATTTTTCACAAATTCATTTTTTTCTATTGAGATCTTATAAAATACATCACAATATAAAATTGTATTATGAAAAATAGTATTTCCTGCTTAAACTGTATCGAAAAAATTACGTAATTTGTACTTGAGTATTTCCACGCTTATCATTATAATTATTAAATCTGGCAACTATTAAAAATCACAAAAATGTAAGTCCATATAAAACATGTCTAAAATTTATTACAACTACAATATTTACAATACACTGTATCATGAGGTATTATTGATTGAATTTTTGTACTTAAATTCTCTAGTAGTACTAATAAACAAAAATATCAATTGAATCTTCATATTTGTCTAATTTACGTATTTTAAATGTATATCTTAAAATATTACGTAACAACTATGTATTTAACAACAAATATTATGTTTCTTGGCACGTCATTGACTTGAAGTCTAGTAAGTAGTTACAATTTTGTTCTCTCTGTATAACTGTGTTTACAATGACAAGCATGTCTTAGCTTTTTGGCTTACAGCAAGTATACAAGAGATGCGTTAATATTTAATATCTATGGATATAAATAAAACGCAAATAGATTGCAAATTCAACAGAAATTTTCTTAAAAAACGTAAATCACTCGACACGGTGTTGCCATTGACATGGAAAATAATGTTGACGTAACTACTTCGTTAGACATTAGAACCTATAGGACTAGGTTGATTCACGTTTAACTTTAACGTCAAAAGTTCATTGACCTCCACTGTCGCGGGCGAACTAAATGAAAGATGCCCGTTTCGAAGAGATGCTAAATACTAAGTACTAACGTTAACGCGAAAATCTATATTTGGCAGTTCATTTGCGCGTTTCAAGCTGCCAGTGAATATATACTAAAGTAAATTACAGAATTAAGCACATTTTATGTACTAAACTAAATATAAAATAAGCTATGCAAAATAAAGAATACAAAAATAATATACTATCTGTTTATAATCACATTTCAAAACCCAGTTTTGGTGCAAATTTGCGCCAAATTAACCTTGCATCGTACCATTTTATTTAAAAGTAAAATCTACTGTTTAGAACAAAACAAATTAATTTATAATTAATACAACCAGTCTAATCCGGTAAATATATTAAGCGTTATGGCAAAATAATATACGTATTAAAAGAGCGCTAAAGCGGTAACAAAAATGGCACTTAATCGACTACGACTTTGTCGCTATCATTTGTTTTTAACAAAATTCTTGTTTGGCAACACTGAGTGAGCGCCATAGAGAAAACACTTCTAGAACATAGACAAAATCTGGCGATAGCTTAGCCATTCTACAAAAACAACCTTCCATTTTTAAAACATCATTGATCATTTAGCACTGGCCTTCTCCAGGAAATCCATTTTCAAACGCAATTCGATGAGAAAAAGTTGTTTCTGAAGGGAGAAAATCTCTTCCTTCTGCCTCAGTTCCATATTTAAAATTTTCATTTTCGCCTCGTGTTCCCATATCGCGTGTTGCCGTTTGGCTATGAAATATAATCTCTCTTCCTCCGTCGCGGTACCACAATCGTGTTTTTGATCATCCGATTCTTTCCTTTTCTCATCGTCTAAGTGACTGAGGTTCAGTGGTGTATTTGATAGTTCGTTTAACTTTTGAAGGAAATTTTGCTGGATGCGCGCTTGTTCGATCGCGAGGGGATTAGCGAGGAGGGGCAGGTTAGGGATTAGGGGGTTAAGGGGGTTAGGGTGGGCTTTTAAGGGGGGGCTAGGGGAGGACTGGGGTATAATTTGCACTTGAGGTTCAAGTACGTTTGGCATCGTATCGTCGCTGTCGTTCGTTGAGAGACGCCCGTTCGACATCTGGAAAATATATTTTTTATAATACTTCAAGTGATTATTTGCTTATGTTATATATATTAATAATACCAAGTAATATATAATGCGTTATTGTACTATGTTTAATTAGGTTTGTCAGTAGTTAACAATTACTATCATATTGTCCAACTCGAAATTAATTCGCCAGGAATCAAACCTCCAATTAAACGCCCCGAAAAACTAAACTATCATCAATGGTTTCCAATGAAAGAATAAACTTACATTTACCGGCCCATCATCCTTGACGCTGTGAGCGCCTTCCCCACTTGTCGTGGCATCATTATCTTCGCCTATTAAATAATTAATTTTAGATCCAATTTTTATGTCAAATGGGTACTGTCAAATGAAAATATTTCTAATGATATGAGTCTGACGTTCTACATATGTAAAATCAACTTTATAGTTACAACAAAAAAACGAAAGGATCTAAGTAAAACTTAATAATAATAAAATAATATTGTGGTACAATTTAGTTAGTCTATTGGTAAGAAACCAGGACATATTTTTTTACTAACTTTTTTTTATGTAATAGGAGGCAAACGGCTCATTGGTCTAGTGGTTAGTACCCCTGACTGCGAATCCATGGGTCCCGGGATCGATCCCCGGCTGAGACAAACATCGATGTGATGAGCATTTGGTGTTGTGCTTAGGTCTTGGGTGTTTAAATATGTATTTATATGTCTATCTGTGATACCGCCTCCCATGGCCACTCACATTTCCAGAAGGCTCGCAAGTACGTTGCTGGCCTTTTAAGAATTGGTACCTTCTTTTCTTGAAGGACGGAAGGAATTTAAAGCCAGCTAACAAAGACACAAGAAAAAAAAGATACAAACTGCGCTCGTACTTTTGTTAGAAAATGTTTTTACGAAAGACTTCTAGCCTTTTAGCTTAAAAATTACAGGCTGCTAAATTATAAGAAGGTGGTTTGGATAACTAAATCTTAGTTGAATTTTACCGTTATTTCTAAGGAAATTCCACTTCTATTTTAATTAGTTTAATTCACACAACATTTGTGAAGGTCACTTTTACAAGACCTATTCAAATAAAAGCTTTCTGTTATTGATTTCCTTTGGTAGGAAGTCAGGGATGGAAGCATACCTATGACTGCCAAGTGTCCGGAAGCCGGCTGGCCCAGGTCGTTGGATCGATAGTAGAGGAGAACACTTGAAAGCCAGCAACGGGC
The DNA here is from genome assembly GCA_963693345.1 of Pieris melete. Lineage (NCBI taxonomy): Eukaryota > Metazoa > Arthropoda > Insecta > Lepidoptera > Pieridae > Pieris > Pieris melete. The sequence goes on along the minus strand of CAVNZK010000040.1, from coordinate 4,485,394 downwards.
AGGAAGTTGAGAGGAGAGGAAAAGGAGAGAGAGAGGATAGAGAGGAGAGGGAGAGGAGGGGAGAGGAGAGGGAGAGGAGGGGGAGAGGAGAGGGAGAGGAGAGGGAGTGGTAAAACTTTCTCGTTTCGTAGGACATGGCACATTTTAAGTCACATATCCAAGTGAATGAGTGTGTTTAATATAAGTTAATAGTAGGGAATGCAATCCCGATCCCGCGGGATTCTGATCTCGCGAGATCTCGTGTAATTTTTCGGGATCAATCCCGAAGCATAATATGACGAGATCCCGTTCGAGATTGACGGGATTGGGAGATACTGATTAATTTAGTGCAGAACATACGTTGCGTTTCATTATTCGAAAGCTAGAAGACCTAGAAACTACTCTCTCAGAAAAGTTGGTCTCTTCGATAAAAAATCTGAAAAAGCCGAATAATTTTCAAGATGATTTGGAGCAATGGAAAGGCAATGAGACTTTCCAATTGAACAATCCAACACTGCCAAGCAAATATCTAAATCGAAGAATACAAAAAATATAATCACACTATTATAGAGATTAATAGAGAGTAGTAGTAGTAGGAACAAGTAGAAATTAATATACTGTATTAAACGAAGCTCACTTGCCACTTTCTATGATTGCAGAGAATTTAATATGTATAAATTCTACTGCTACACAAACTAATACATTACTTCAAGAGGAATTAGAAGATACTTTCCGAAACGCTAGCTTAGACAAATTAGAGTCAGTAATACAAAAATAAATGGATTTTTTGAATGTGGAGGAACAAGGCGGCAATTTTTGCAGTTTACATAATATAATTGCTTATTCACGCTGTTGCCAACCAGTGTTGAGTTGGAGTAAGCATTCTCAGCAGCTGGGTACATCGGAACGAACATTAGATGCCGGTTATCAGATAGCACTCTTGATACACTTTTTTTTAATAAGTAACTTTCAAAATGTACTAGTTTTTAATCTCCTTAAATAATATCTTCTTTAGTTTTGATTATGCTAAGTTCGTAAAACTGTTAATTATTAAGTTAGTACTAAAGGCCTTTGTTTTCTTTCAAATAATATTTTGTTTTAATTAACCTCATTATCACAAACAAGCCGTTTTCATCACATTCAGTCATGTGAAATTCACATTTTTTAAAACATGACGAGATCCCGAAAATCTCGGGATCCCGCTGGATTGATATTTCTAATCCCGCGGATCTCGAATTTACGATCTCGAGTCGGGATTGCATTCCCTAGTTAATAGGTATTTATTGGATATCCTTACCTTTGTCTAGCGGGTGAATATTCTGCCACAACATACCGTCGAGGAGACCGGGTGTTTCAGAGTTCGGAGTCTGCAAAAAATATAATCAATTGAATTCTTCATTTCCATAATTTCAAACTCAAAATAATTCCTGTAGGTAAACAAGTACACTTAGGGTATGTTTTACAATGTACGGATAAGTTCTACATAAGTTCCAAATTAGCTATTTATTACTTATTGGTAGGGTAAACACTATTGTTGCGTTTCACGACTGTCAGCGCTATTCATCACATAAAGTCTATCATAAGTTATGAGTGCGATGAATGTCAAATAGCACAATTTATCTTCCAAATAATTTATGTGTTGCATAGCTATTGGGTACCTACTTTAACTTTTTTATGTTATCACAACATCCTGGATACATTAAGCTATCACTTAGGAATATAGAGTTCCCACGTGACTGCGCACATATCTGATATGGTAAATCTGTGTGGAACATATCGTCTAGTTTTCTGCCAGAAATATACGTGGAAGTGCAAAAAATTGTCAGGTTTATACTACTGTTTTTTTTAGAAACAATTTCTAACCTTAATGAGTTGAGTATCGTGTGCGCGCATCTTGCATTTCTTCTTATAATTTTCGTACCACATCTTAACTTGAGCAGGCGTGCGCGGCCGCTCGCCGCCGCAACGTTTATTCACTTCTTCACAAATTGTGGACCACACTAACTGAAAACATCACACCAATCACCATTATCACATTATGTTATAGCAGAGCATACAAACAGGGGCTTTCAATCCTGAGTCCGTGCGTTCAATTTTCGGCTCGGTACCTTTGATGGGCACAATTAACTCTTGGTCATATGGTGAAGGTAAAGATTGTAAAGAAACGCTTATATTTTCCGGGAATTACATACACACATACCAATGACGATACAACCTTTTAGGTCAGGGCCTCAGATTTCTGTATCCGTTCCGTTATCATTTTTAATAGGCAAGTAGGTGCCTTCTGTGCCTGACACACCATCGACCATATGGATCTAAGGCAAGCCGGTTTCCTCACGATGTTTTCCTCTACAGTACGAGCAAGTGTTAAATGTACATATACAGTAAGTCCATTGGTGCACAGCCGGGGACCGAACTTACGACCCCAGATGAGAATCGCACGTTAGATTTTAGATTGGACAATTCACACCAATTGACCTAGTCCCATGCTAAGCTGGTGAAGCTTGTGTTATGGATACTAAGCAACGGATATACATACATATTATAGATAGATAGACTTATAGATAGATAGACATATAAATACATATTTAGACACCCAAGACCTAAGCACAACACCAAATGCTCATCACATCGACGTTTGTCTCAGCCAGGGATCGAACCCGGGACCCATGGATTCGCAGTCAGGGTACTAACCACTAGACCAATGAGCCGTCATGCCATCCTCTATGCCAACAATGCTTCTATCCTTCCGAAATAATATGGTAAGTTTGTACCTAATTGGCATAGACATTTCTAACACCACCCGGTGCGAAGACAAATATAATTGCATTCCACGATTAGACCAGGAATCGATGCCCGAAGCGTCAGTGTTAAATAACATTGAAATTGTATTCGTTTTTACAACAAACTCCCAAGCGAAATTAGAGTATTATCACTAAATAAATTCAAAGCCCTCGTTAAACGAAAATTAATCAACAAAGCTTTTTATACATTTGAGGACTACTTAAATGATCCTAATCCTTGGGATTGATTTGCTCCAGTTCAAACAATTTGTATGACAATACTTGGCGATTAAAAAGAGTGGCGGAAAGTTTCTTGCCAGTTATTCTTACCCGCTCTACGCCCTTGACTTGCGAACTGGTAGGAAATGTAAATTTACGATTAATTTAACTTGACGATTCAAAAGTGTACTTGGTTACCCACTTGAATAAAGATATTTTGAGTTTGAGTTTGAACATTGCGGGCGTCGTATTTCATAAGCGTAATGAACTTTTGACACGAGCCACACAATTATGTGTCAGCAATATTCATTGGAATTAGTTTAGGTACTGCAATTTTATATTGTTACTAACTACTTTTGATATTTGACACCGACATTACTTTATAAAAATGTAGTACGACTTAATCAAAACTTAACAATTATATAAAACTAGCTGACTTTTGCCATGGAATTTTTTTTAAGTTCAATAAAAATAGCTATCTACAATAATAAAAAATAGGGGTTGATCGTAGAGAATAAAAACCAAAAAAATTGTCCAAAAAATAAAAAAGAATATTAAGGGACATCCCTTATCACCTAGGGGTATGAAAAATAGATAGTAGCCGATTCTCAGACCTACTGAATATGCATTTAAAATTTGATAAAAATCGGTCAAGCCGTTTCGGAGGAGTATGGTAACTAACATTGTGACTGACACGAGAATTTTATATATTAGATATAAATATGTCCTATATAACAATATAGAGGTAGTGTTGATAGCGCTCATAGAAAGAAACGACCAGGGTTGAGACGCACCATGAATACACCAGCCCAACACTCCAACATGTATTTAAAACTATGAAAATGCCTTTTTGATTTTAATTACTTTGTGATTTATTATATAAAACGGCCATGTTATCTGGTTAATCAGAAGATTAATTTAGAATCTTTTAGATAAAAATTATATAATAGACATTGAGTCGTAATTATAATCCCTTTATCTATAACTATTCCGTTAAAATCAAGGTTTTCCTGCGATTTTTACTCACATCAATATTCAATATTATCAATATTTTTTTGGTTCGACGGTAAAGGATGAAGATGAGGAAAGCGGCCAATTATATAAAGAATAGATTTTAGTGTTTATTTCTTTGCATCGACACCAAACACATACCACACCCCACCAAAACTAACCGATTAAAAGTATATTTCACTCTAAGATATAATAGGACATATAAGATACATTATCCCTGATGAAAATAGGCTATAATATATTTTCAAAAAAGGAATCATTATAAAACATCACCCAGGGTGGGAAATATAAATTCTCCAATAAAAACATCTATATCGCTTACGCTGCGGAAACACATAAATATTCACAAAAAAGTCCCGAACATTTCATATTTAATTTAAAGAGAAAAAAACCAGCCGTGCGAAGCCAGGACTGAATGCTTGTAACACATTATTGTACATTATGTTACCTATATGAATTACAAAAAAATAGAAAACAAGAACAGAGTGTCTTCCTGACTGAGAGAGACTGTAAGTAGTGACTTTTTTCTGTCAAATTCCTCTTTAGTAAATTAGATTAGAGTTTTAAATTACCTATTAGTTAGGCAAATCGTATTGATGTCTTTGTGCAGAGACAATTTGTAAAAAAAACATATTTCGATTTGATTCTCACCTGTTTGCTGCGATTAGTCGCGTTGTTGGAACGCCCCTGTCGTAGCACGTCCCGATGTCGCGCTATCAACTCAAGAACGGTGCGTTTCTCTAACTCCGTAAAGTTTTTCGAACGCTCCTTGTGCCCACGCCGCGCACGTATTGCGTTTGCGCCGCTCCGCGTCGACATATCCAGTCTGTAATCGAGTTACTTTAGTCAAATGTTTAAGCTAATTAATTCCAACAATACAATAATAATTTACGTGATTCTTTGCGTTCCATGTGAGTCAAAATCCATGTTTGTCCGGCTGATACAGTATCAATTTCTTTTCTAATTTAAAAAAATACTACAGGCTAAAGAGCTAAACCAATGAGACGATATCTCAATTCTATTCAAGAATAACTGAATTAATAACTAGATCCTTGAAATAACTCGTCCATATGAACCAGTTATGCAGACTTTACAAAAACCTAACACACCTAGCGACTTAATTAATGGGAGCATTAAATGTTTGTTTTAAAACTTTTAAAACAAGTTTTCAAATTTCTAATGGCATAGATAACTTTGATTTAATATTATTTACACGTGACAACGCAATCGTTTCTAGCTGTGCTAACACTAACGGTTTAATATAATAATATAAACGCACTAAAAGCTTTTAGAGAGCGTTCAAGTATTACGTAACGCAATTTTTGGAGATTATTGACCCCCTCCCCCCCCATGAACTTTTAACGTTTTTCAGTACCCAAGTCTAGTAAAACGTTTCGTGACCACCTAGTGACTCTTTAGTAACTATTATGTGGTGTAAGTAGAAAATAATATTAACAATAATAACGCGTAATTCAATCCCCACCCCGCATCCTAAGGTTTTACAAAAGGAGCCCCCCCCCCTCCCAAAATTACACCACATAATAGTAACTAAAGAGTCACTAGGTGGTCTCGAAACGTTTTAATACACTTGGGTACAGTACTATACTTGGGTACTGAAAAACGTTACGACGAGTTCATGGGGTGGGGGGGGGGGGGGTTCAATATTCTCTAAAAATATATAACTATAGTAGAAGAGAAGAAACATTCAATGGCTATTGTTAAAAAAAAATCTCTCGATTGTACGGTGGTTAAAGCTTGTTCAATTGCGTTGACGAAATATTAATTATTGCGTAAAATGTGGAGTCGATCTAGGGAATACAAAAAACTTATTTTTAATTACTAGACGACCCAATTATTACATTTGTATCAATACTTAATACAAAATCATGTTTAAAACAGATCAAAGAGATCTCATACTACAGCCATGAAACAACGTTCTGGAGGCTAATAAATATATGATAATCAAGTGTATTTCAACAATTTGTATTTCCAAAAAGACGTCAAATATTTTCCAGCTAAATTAAGTCACACAATTTTTGGAGATTATTTACTCCCCCCCTCCCCATGTAACGCGCCGTAACGGTTTTCTGTACCCAAGTACAGTTTTTGTTTGCCGCCTTAATATAGATTTTTCGCAGAGCCGTTCCAGGCACGATCTGTGCTTTATTAACTTTATTATGTCCTGTAGGCTGTTAGGGTCTTTTGTCATCTGTATTTGTTGCTTCAGGTCGTGCCTGGACGATGCGATTATAGGGCAATGTAGGAGCACATGTTCAACTGTTTGATCTTCATTACTAATGGTACGTGTGTATTACCTTTCCTTAAGGCATAATAATATACATATATAATATGACAGCTGGTGTTGTATGAATATGTATTTGACATATAAAGGTTAATGTACACAAATACAAGATCTTCATTTGAAATACATTAATAATCGCGTATTTTAAAGGTAAAAAAGCTCAACATTTAAAATATAGTTTTCGATGCAGATTTTGAATGTAGGAAGTAATACGTCAGTATACTACATTTCCTGTTTCATACTATCGGTTAATGCGTAATTTTGACGCTAATTATTTTTTTCATAACCAACAACGAAGTTCACGAACACCTTAAAATGAGAACTATCAAAGAGGAAATCCGGAGAGTGGCCTAAATACAAAGAGCGGTTAAGCTGTCACCCGAATGAACTTGCTCGCCAACTCACCATTAGACAGTATGTGAGTCGACTAAAACGTCACCATGTTCTAGAGCTAGAAGACCGGCAGTAGCTCTAGACAGAAGATGAGTAGATGCTTCCAATGGGAAGTCACTCCACATGACAGCACCACAGAACAAATTCGCTCATAGCCTTGGGGCTGATTGCAAATAACCGCAGAAAAAAAAATGAAAACCCCTGTTCCCCTTTAAGTTTTTTACTGTTAACATAAAATAACGTAAATAAATAATTCTTTACATAAACTAAAATTACCACCAATTGAAATGAACGCATTCTTTAGTGCAGACATTTTGATGTTTTTAATAAAAATAGATCAATTCACGATAGCACAATATGCAAATATACTTTTTGCAATACCAAAACAGGACAATTTGGTGTGTTAGCATTTGAAATAACTGGTTCCGATACTCGTTATAATTTAAATAAAAAAATAACGTTCTTTTTGGTTTAAGTGAACTGGGTTCCGAGCGGGCTTTAAGCTTACTAATTTATTAAACTTACCTTAGTCATTGATTTAACAAACACAGCCGTTTCTATATACTGGCTAAACTATAAATATTGTACTAAGAAATCAATCCCATTATTTTTAATATTATCCGACTTCTAAAGAGGTACCTAATTTGATAAGTAAATTAATCATAATAGACTGTTAACTAAAGTCCTCTCTCTCTTTTTATCACAACGTGAAAAATTTTATAGTACCTACAAGACGAGTACAGAAATACACAACTCGGAGAGAGATTTACCATTTTTTTTTAACAAATACACAGACTTTTAGAAGGAGAAAGTTAATAATAATAACTTTATTTATGACACAAGGGTTTTATATATTCACATATAGCTCCACACACTAGGAAGTCCCTGTGTTGTGGGTAACTAGATAACAATTGTTCCGTGGTATATGTTTAAAACAGTTTAAAAATAAAAAAAGGGTGCGTGTACTTATGTACTTTCTTTACTTTTTTAAAATATTAAATAATCAATAATAAATATTTAACGTTAATAATTTGATAATATTTAGTATATTATTCAATAATAATTATTATTTATTATTTTACTAGGTATATTATTCCTTCAATTTAATAACTAGGTATGTTTCATAACCTTTTAACTAAGTAACAATAGGTCTTTGTGAAAAAGCACTGCTAAATTTCTTTGAAAAAATAATCCTTAAAAAATTAAACCTCCTTTATTTGTTTAAAAGGTGAGTACTACAAAGGTCATTATGGTCATTCAAAATTCTTGGCATTGCTGCTAACTTCACGCATATTCTATTTTTTTTACTTGTAGATTGTCTTATTCCCATCTTGCTCGCGAACGCTCGGCGCCTGGCTGGTTTAAAAAGAATTCATTAGTGGGCAACTTCATTCTGTTGATTTTGTGTCACAGTGCGCGCGCATCGTAATATTTCACTCTCATCAATTTTTCATAACGCGCCTAAAGAAGTATTACTTCAAAAAGTCATTTTAGTATTACAACTATGTCTTATAAGACATTAAGTATGTGTGAGTGTGCGAATGTGTGTATGCACTCACAAAAGAGTGTAGCTGTGAGTAAAATATACATATACAATAGATTATGTAGCGAAGAAGGAGAAGATAAAAAAATCTACATTCCACTGTGTAGTGTTGGTCCTTACGTACCTACTGTTAAGAGTTACAAAGCATTACTTACGCCCGGATTATTTAGAAATATTTGGATAGAAATGAAAAAGAAAATAAAAATTCGTGTTTTTCTATATATCTCCGATTCGTAACAATTATCCGTTATATTTCAGAAATTAACCCGAAGAGATTACACAAAGATAAATTGGACGTTATTCGTATTAGCGTATTTACCTCATGACTAAAAATTCAATTAATATCTGGTTATCGCCGCTATATCGTGGGATAAACTCGGCTCTACTTTTTTATTTAAAAAAGACAAATTATATATAATTATATCACAGCCAATCATACAGACACTTGCCCCCACACTAGGACCATCCCTGGGTGGGTGACCAGATAATCATGCGTGGTTCATATATACATGGTGCAATAACAAACTGTTAATTATGATTTCTATATAAACAAAAATGCTAAATTAATTTTGTCTTTAAGGTTTTTTACTGTAATATACAAAAGTTTCGTTAAATAAGGACAAAAAGGTGGGCGGTGGGTATAAAGAACTCAGTTACCCCACATATTTAATACAAATAATTTTGATAAAATTTCGAATAGCCCCCCCTTACAATAAAATTGACCCCCCTGTGTGGGGCGTGGGCCCCACGTTGAAAACACTAGTTTAGACGAAACTGTTGTATTATCAGCCAGTTTAAATTGTTGGGATGTAAATAGTATTATTATTATGCAACCGTGGTGAATGGAGCACATTATTTCCCCATGAAACCAGGCGCAACCTTTAAAAGGTCCAATTTCGAAGGATTATACTCTGCCTATTGAAGAGGAGTGTCTCCTGGCTTGCGGAACAAGGCTAATATGTTTATGATCACAATAAAATAACGGTGCTTGATTGGACATTCGCGAATGCTAATCAATTAACGTTTACCGTGGGAATATTATCTTATCAATATTAATGTAGACCAACTTTATTATTATTCAGGGATCTATCTATACTCCATCAATGCATGTGTGTCATTATTGGGGAAGTTTCTTTATTTTGAAAATTGTCCTAATGTACGAATAGAAAGCTATGATTAATTTAAACTAAATGTAAATTATAACAATTATTATAAAGACCACGATAGGGCTGTCAACTCATTGAAAATATTTGAGGTTACGGTTGGCGTAAGATGCTTTTAGATGATATATAAAAAAATGTGTTTATTCATTATAATGTGTAAGATTTCGGAACCCTTTTAAGTAGCGGTCGGACTTATATTAGTGTATGCGGTGATGTTAGTTATTTCGACTATGTATTTGCGTGTTGTTGCCACAATAATGAAAGCGCGTGCTCCTATTACACCATGACTCCTGCTGATATAGGACAAATCTTTGTTTTTAATTTATTTTATTTTTATTTATAAACTATTGATTACTTAAGATGTCATGTGGAACATGGTGTAACGGTTGCAGCTCCTTACAAACATTTTGTAAAACAAAAAACTTGGCGATTAAAAAGAGTGGCGGAAAGTGTATTGCCAGTTCTACTCTTCCGTTCTACGCCCTTGATTTGAGAACTGGCAGTAAATGTATAATTAGAAGCATTTAATAGATATTTCTTTTTTGACGTTCATAAGTTTTCATTGTGTTACCTATGAATAAATGATTTCGACTATCGACTTTAGAAGTAAAAAATACCTGTGTCAGGGTTCCCTGCTCTTCCAAAATAAGATTAGATGGAGATGTAATAATGTACGACATTTCGTATAGCTAGCTACTAAACTAAGAGTTTGATAAATCTTCCAGATAGCGATAACGGTTCCGATGTTTTTGTTATAGTTCATTCAATATCCGCAACGCAACTGATGTCGCCTTAGCATCACGCGGTACAAAAACTCAATATTCAAGCCGAAATCGCTCTTGGAGAGTTTTTAATATAACATTATTAAAATAAATAATTACGAATTTATTGGCCACTCACACTTAATTATTATTGACATTGGTGACAACCCTAAAGCGCGACTCAATAACAAGTTCTATAAATCGCAGGATGTGAGATTCACAAATGAGAGAAAAAATCAATTTTAATGGCAGTGTTCTTAAATTTATTAGTTAAAAGCTTAATGTGATCTAGTTCTTTGTAACAAGCTAAACGCGTCGGTTTGCTTATAGGATGGGGAGAAATTATATAAGGTGTTGTCCAAACTTTTAGTTATATGTACTTAAAAACATAAACTTTTGTCACTCTCAAACTTTAAGGTTTCAGAGTGACTCAAAATTGTGATCTTGCACTTATGTTTTTAAGTTGTAAGTGAAAAAAAAGTAGTCTTGTCAGTAAAATGTACAATCCGGGACAATAGATACAAAATAAAAGTAAGGAAATATTAATAACTGAATTTTATAAGTCATACATTTATAATAAAAGCATTGTTTATATATTACATATTTCTACTTAAAAAGTTCTGTGAGAATTAAAAATCCTAAAATTGTAGACTAATGGAAAAGAAAGGAAGCTTACAATTTACAAAATAAATAATATAATTAAAACTGTTAAAACATCTACGAAGGATTAATACAATCCATTATCTAAACCTACAAAATTTATCAGCAAAAAATCCATTAATTTCAGATAAAACACAAGAAGTTAAGTTAATTTTATAATCAAGAACTGAATTATCTTTGTGATAACTGTTGAAAAGAATTTAGATTTATGTAATATGAAAATTTAAATACTATATACTTAATTATTCTTTTACTTACTTAAAATTAAAGTAAAAGAGTAATAATTAATTTTATAAACTATTGTAATAATTCAGGTAATAAAAATTCTATGAAAATTTAGAATTTTATGTATATACTTGTTTATTAATAACATTATTAAACTAGATCCTGCTTAACATAATTGTTGGTATCAATTAAAGCATTAATGATTAAAATAGGGTAATCTTAAAAACCTGCCAAAATCTTAAAATCAATTTTAAAAATATCTATTTAAATAAAAGACAACAAACATTTCTGTAACAAGTACTATTATCAGATAAAATAAGATTATTTTGATGGTATATGTATGATAAATACAAAATATTTTATATATCTAAATAGGAAATGTTACTTACCAATGCTCTTGTATACTATGAATTTAAACCACTAATACAACTGGTAAAAATATCAAAAAATCCATAATCAATTTGTTTTTGGAAAAACAGCTGATAAGTTTCAGTTTATTTCTTTATCTAGCGGTTAGCGCCAATCAAAGGTTTAAATTTTATACTAATTAAGATAGCGGCAGTATTATTTTTTGATAACTTCTAGTTAGACCGCCTATTTGGTGCTACGCGCCAATGTATGCACCGACTGGCGATTAGTAATAAAATTATACGGCAGCGTCAAATTACGCGTCTCTCGCCTTTAGTTAAAAGGTTAACAGCCAATTGACTACAGTTTTTTTTAATCAGTTAAAAATAAGGACATCTGATGCGATCGCTCTATAAAATAACTAAAGGCACTTACCGAAGCTAGCGGGTCGCATTCCACGGTTCGCGAAATGCGTGGGCTCGTATTTTCATCTTGTTCACGTAATACCACTTCACGAATTACTAATATTTTGTATCGAAATGCAAGTGGTTATAAAAAAATAAATGATCGGTGTTAGAATTTAGATTAGGAGATCTGTCAAAGCTGACTTTTCTCAAATGCCCGTGCCAAAATACCATAGACAATTTGTTGTTTATAAATAGAAAGATTAGTGTCGCTATTTGACACTAGATGGAGACAACAGATGTAAATAATACATTTCGCACGACTTGGTGGGGCCAGATATAGTTTTTTTTATCCGAATTAATAAAAATCGTATTAATATAAAGGTAACATACCAAATTGAAGTCTCGGACGGGGTATTTTTTCATTCAATGAATGTTTAGTGCTACGTTCCGATCTTAAACGAGACCATTATTTAAAACAAGTAAATATCTGTATCAAGAATTTATAAAAATACGTTTCCCACAATCAGATCTTCAGTCCCTAGCAAAGTAAACTTTAATGTACTTTTAATAATCAGGATAGTGTGACTAAAAAAATTATTATAAGTAATATAGTTTAAAGCGGTAACACATAAACCACAAAGCAATGTTATATCATAGTGGAAATAATTTAAGCATTAGTGTGTAAACAATGCTGCTGCTGGAATATAGAGTACGCCACTGACGCACGCATGGTACTTCATCCTTTCGTCCGGTTAATTAAAATATTATATTGACAATAGTATTGTATTCTATCAATTGATAGGGCCCAATCTAAGCAAATCCAATATCTAGGTAGTTAGAGTATTAAAATAAAAAATAAATTTTGGGTCCAGCAAGCCGGTTTCCCCACGATGTTCTCCTTCACCGTTCGAGCGAATGTTAAATGCGCCCATAGAAATAAAGTCCATTGGTGCACAGCCGGCGGGATCGAACCTATGACCTCAGGGATGAGAGTCGCACGCTGAAGCCACTAGGCCAACTATTTAGGCCTCGTATTTATAGTTACAGTTACACTGAAAATATAGGCAGAGATGGAATACATTTAACTACAAAAAGGTTCAAAATTTTTCAAAAGGAAACAAAGAAATAAACATTATTCTATACATTTAACTAAGTGGTACCTAATTTGGCTGTGTTGCGTTATGGTGTAAAAGTGAAGGTAAGTACGTGAATATGTGTATGTGGGGTATGCTCATGATGCAGGTGATTTAACGCTATGGATATTCTTAACACTCTTTTTAAGCATATTCCGCGATAGCTTAAACAAGGCAAGGCTTAAATATAGGTCTTTGCAACAAAATGTTTAACTATGAGCAGTAAAAATTTTAATTTTAATTAATTCAACCTAGAAAAGGGGTTGAAACCCTGGCTATACCTCAGATAAAATAACCGACGACTTATCACTGAAGGCTACAATCTTAATTAAAACGATCGATGAACAGATGCAGAAGTATGTCTCTTTGGATGGTGTTTTGTTGGTTTGGTTGAACGAAGTATGATACTATACTAAATATTGTTCGGGTCAAAAGGGACGGACAGAGAAGTCGGTTCATAGGAAATTTTGCATGGACTATTGGTGATTAAATTTTGGTCTAGAAGAAGTGTATCTGCCAGTGTCTCTTCTTCTGAGACATACTTGTAGTATGAAGTGTGTTTGAGAATTGTGGTATATTTTTTAGGTTTAATTTGTTGTATGTATATGAAATCGCACTTAAAAAATTCCTAAAGCCCACGAACACAGGCTCCACCACCACGCGAATGTTGAGGCTATTCTACTTCTTGACACCACGGGCCTAGTGAGAAGATAGAAAAGGACAAAACCGTTTGAATTAGTGTTTGTGCACGTTAATCTTAAGTTCTAGATAGACGTAAGTGAAAAACCAGAACACAGGAACAGATTGTATCCCCTCAATGGAGACTGAAAGTGTCATTGTACACATTATGCTTAGACTTAAATTACTTATTAGTCTAAAGTTAGGCTAGTTTGTAATGGTCCATGATATTTCCATGAAGCTATGATATACCAGGAGCCTAAGATATAATATGGTCTTATAACTTGTTTCTTGTGAATAAATTGTATTATTATTAATCATAAGATACGCTTCAGAGCTCTATCGTTGCATTTATTTCCATTGATCTATTGCGTGAAAATCCCAGAATTCTGTCGCTTCAGTCTTGCGCATTAAAGTGCATTCCAAACCATTGGAAAACTAAAGGATCATTTCTCCAGGAACCAAATCCAGGCTCCAGCACTATATAATATATATGTATATACATATAAATAAAAATACTAAAAATATACATATTCTTTATATAGGCCTAATCGGATGAATATTTTATGTAATAATGCATAGGCTCATTCTAGTGTTGTGCGGCACAGCGATTGTTTTGATTTGTTGTGATGAATATGAAAGAACATTTAATATATAACATATATAAATATCCTTTAAGAAGGTATTAGAGACGGAGGTCGAAGTGCTTAAAACAATTTAAACAAATATATGAGGGATTTAAAAAGTAAAATCTGGCACTTGGTAAAATTGTTCAAACAAACTTGCTCCTGAAACAGTCGTACGGAAGGAAGACAAAGTAGGACCTGGAACAGTCGAGTTCCAAGTGATCCAGTACTATGGAAATTAACAACTAAAAATTGCTTTACCTACCTATTCCAAAGGGCAGATGAATAGATAAAATTTAGTGTAGATGTATGTTACAAACGCGTTTGAAAATTATAAAACCTGTGAGTGAATGACTGTGATCCATTCAGGAACGATTGCCAAACTTGTTCTATGCTAAACGGCGAACGATACCATCATTATTGTCTATGACTCGCCCGTTCCAATTTCAAAAGTTAGATCGAAGACATGAAATATATGGAGCTAATATATTTTCTTACTGTTGCTATCAACATGTTTTAAAGTATCAAAGGTGTTATACCATTACAGTAAAACTTAATTTATTGGTATATTTATGGAGTAGGGTTACATTTATAGGCTCAAGTGGTTGAGCCTTACTGAACTAACATCCTTGAAGCAAGAGAAAACCCGGTAGATCGTAACTGCGTTGGTGAGATGGAGTTGTCAAAGACCACAAAACAATAGGGGTTCGAAGTTGGACGCAAGCAGCAGTAAATAGATTGCGATGGCGAACTATACCTAAGTATTTGAGAAGGCTAAAGCCCACAAGGGGCTGTATAGCCATGGATGATGATGAAATAAATCAAAATAGATATTGGTTTCATTGTTTTAATTTAATATAAAAAGGTCAATGTCTTGCTGAGAAAAGATCCTGTGCAACATAACATTGTAGTAATGCTTGTTACATACACGTTTAGGATAATAAATGTTTTAGACACTCTCCACATATTTCTTTGTGCCACAACTAACAACTAAATATGGCGGCTCACCAACAAATTGGTTCGATGACGGTGCACGGCCACATAATGATATTTACATATTGTTTTGTCACTTTCCACTCTATTATTTATTACTCTTTGTTTTTTATAAAGATAATATCGCCTTGCCGCGTTTGTTTGGTAATTTGGCGCGATTGTCTGTGGTATTAGACATTGTTTTATTTTCAGCCAGTCATAGCGTAAAGGATTAGAAAGGTCGCACTTCTGAATAACTTTTAGAAAACTATTAGGATGTCGTTTAAAATATATTGTCGGTCTTGAACTTTTTTAGAATAAGCTTGTACAGAGATATGGAAGAGAGATTTGCTTTTGTTAGTTGGTTAAAATAATGAATTTATGAAAAACCTCATCAGTAAAATTAGTAATTACGAGTTGACGAGTTACGAGTTATACAATGAGAAATTAGAAAAAAATTTCATATCATATTAAGACATCCTGTTAAGTTAATAAAAATTACTTGTGCTAGGGAATTTAGTTCTTCCGTAACTTTTATAAAAATCTTCTTTTTTGAGCATTTAACTTCTGCCTCGTAATTGCAGTAGCAAGCAATTGCAAGTAGAGATTTTAACGAACTGAAAGCATACCAACTTTTTGAAAAAAGCTGATATTTTGACGGGTGAATTTTCGATTGAAAATTAGGGTGTTTTTTCGATATTAATTCAAAATAAGGTGAAAAAATTATTATTTAAAATCAAATAAATTACAGGGTATTAAAAACATAAAAAGGTAAGTTTTCACCAAATTTCGTGGGAAAAAAATAAGTTTTGTAAAAGATAAAAATCAAAAACTTGGTTTTTTGAATTTTTCACATAAATTTTGAGGTTATGTGAAAAATGTGTGAATACTAAAGTTTTAGATCTTTTTATTACCTACAACTTTGCAATTTAACTTTCTTTGATGGGACTTTTAGTTTTGCCGAAAATCGAGATAAACCGTTTTTTACCCTTAAAACTCCCCCGAAACCGTTCGAGCGAATGTTAAATGCGCTATAGACAGAAAGTCCATTGATGAACAGCCGGGGTTCGAAACTACGACCTCAGGGATGTTGCACGCTCTAGCCTCTAGACCCACACTGCTGTTTACATACATAATGTCTTATATCTGTGATCAACACGTGTAGTAACTTTTGGTTCGGATTATAAAAATACATACTTATTATTACTGGTATTTATTACCAAATTTCGTTAATTCGTTCGATATGTAATATCCTAAGAAATCATCGTTCTCATTCAGTCATAAAAACAAATGATCGATGACGACATACTGATATAGTCTATGCCCTGTTTATTGATTAGCTAATAACCGACAGTTAAACGGTCCATCACGCAGTTAGCCAGAATTTGTTCGATTTGGTCAGTGTGACTCAGCTGAGGATTATATGAATTTATTATTACTTATTAGTACTAACGCGTCCTAGCTTTTTGGTAAGATTTAGTATGTACGCCATGTTCGCGGAAACTGTATCGAAGTTTGACATAAACGTCAAATGTCTATGGCGGGCAGGGAATAGTGTGTTTTAATTGAGGTCATTAGTTTTATTTTGGCTAGAATTACACGAAAATACACTTACTTTATTTGATTTATTTTAATTTAATAATACAATTATTAAACATATCGCGGCTTATTAACAAATTTAACAAAAAATACCTAATATTATGTAGAACGCATTTAACAATTATAACTTTAAATCATTTTTTCATTACATTAAATCAGTCGAAGGGTCGCGTATTTCACCATGGACTGTTTTAATACGAAGACAATGTACTTGATTTTATACGTAGACGGAGTGCTTCAAGATGATGATTTATATTTCGCATTAATTTTGTCTATTAAAATGTACTAAATAAACTATAGATTATGAAAAAACTTATTCAGTATTTGACTAGCTCGCATTAACAATTTCATTTCTAAGATCTCATATTTAAAATGTACTGGACATCGCATTTTAAATATTAATAATTCCTATAAAATATTATATTCGCTTCTATACGAAAACAATTCAGAGTATACTCTGTCATATTTCCCACGTAAAAGTGATGCATCATTATTTTATTATCTATATCCGTTTTCCTGGCCTCGGGACGGCATTAGCATGCATTGTGAGAACAAACTGAACCGATCGTTAGCCCACAAGACTATTGTATAAAGAATGAATGAGCCTAAATCATCTCATACAATAATACGATCCAAATAGCCACCTTTTGGCGGGATACTAACGGTTGCCAACATTTATTTAATAAAACAAAAAGTAAGTTCATTGAAAATAATAAAAATAATAAGCAATGTTCCAAAAATATAAATTCAAGCTGACTCACTCGAACAGTTTAATAAAGTATGCATGCAATGATAATATTAATTGTCCGCCATTATAAATTGTTGCCCTTTTAGGTTGACATTGTTAGGCTAATTTGTCATACAATAGATCTATTGATTATTAATTGGTATTGTTTTGTCCTCTTTCAAATTGCTTTTCGTTCCGGAAAGTATGAATATTATTAGTAACTAGCAAACTCGGCGAACTTCGTTTCGCCACCAGATGGCTTCGTTTTATGTAACATTTCGTTTGGTGATCCCGCTTTTCTGTTGAAACTTTTCCTGAATCTTCTTGCTATAAACCTTACGGAGCCCGAGACCTTTCCAACGAATGCAAAACCGTGGAAATCGGTTTGTGCGTTCTGGAGTTATAGCGTCAGGAAGGAAAACCCGACTTATTTTTATATAGTAGATTACTTATTCAAGTTTATAATTATAGAATGCTAACTTCTTGTTATCCTAAGGTCGAGCATGTCGTAAAAGAGATCTTGAGGAAAGCGGCACGTCGTGGAATACATTTAATAAGTTTTTTTTTTAAAGGCAATTCACACCAATTGACCTAGTCCCATGCTAAGCTGTTGAAGCTTGTGTTATGGGTAATAGGCAACGGATATACATACATATTATAGATAGATAGACATATTAATACATATTTAAACACCCAAGACCTAAGCACAACACCAAATGCTCATCACATCGATGTTCGTCTCAGCCGGGGATCGAACCCGGGACCCATGGATTCGCAGGTAGGGGTACTAACCACAAGACCAATGAGTCGTCAAGTGTATTAACACTTGACGACTCATTGGTCTCATTAAATTATTAATGCATGAATATTGGAAACGTTTGAAGTAGTTGTCGCTCAATTACCCATTTAAATTATGGATTTATTATAAGTTATCATTATAATCAGTGGCGCTACAACCTCTTTAGGTTACCTTCATGATCATGTTTCAATCTAATAGGCAAGTAGGTGATCAGCCTCTAGTGCCTGACAAACGCCATCGAGTTTATGGGTCTAAGACATGTCGGTTTCCTCACGAAGCCGGGAATCGAACATATGACCTTAGGGATGAGAGTCGCGCGCCGAAACCACAAGGCAAACGCAAAAAATAATGTAACAAGGTTGAATAAATATGAGATCAGATTTTTTTCAAACTTTTTAAATTTGGTATAATTCTCTTTTTATTCATTCTTGTATTGTATATAAGTACTGTATATTTGATTGTCATATTTAGTTAAGTAAACGATTAAAAAAACAAATCTTTCTTCATCCGTGTAAAAGCTCATATCTCTTGGATCTAAACAAATTAAATTAATACCGACGGATATCGGATTTGATCGGAGATTGGATTTTGACTTACTGATAGGTGTCATACGTCCCACTAAGTTCCTACCCAAGACCAGGACCAGGCTTGCGATTCTGTAACTCACTTTTCGAACTCACACAGCGGTTTTCACAGCGGCAAACAATAAACTACAAGCTCCCTCCTTATCAGAATGCCAAATCGTAAAATAACTGCTTCACGACTGATTTTAACGCGACCGCCGCTGCGAAAACCGCTGTGTGAGTTCGAAAAGTGAATTACAGAATCGCAAGGCAGAACCAGGACTGGTCACCCGACACGAGTCTGTTGAGGCTATGTTTGATTCAACGAAGAAAAATAATGCAACTCCTATAGTCCTAAAATTGAGACCACAAGTCCAAAGCACAATTAATATTATGCTAATAATTTCCGCCTCGCATTAAACAATAGTTATTGAAATAAAATTAACATAATAAAGAGATTTGTTAACGTTTGAGACGCGGTTACCGAACGGTCGGAGGTAGGGACAGCAGCGTCATTTTTGCCTTAATTTTTTTCATCTAGCGTTCGGGTCATAGAGTCAAAGTGTTTATCAATAAGATGATGTTAATTATTCTCTGAAACATTACACATGTTAAAACGTGGACAAAAAAATACTTATTATGGTTATTACTGTTAAATAAAACGAAATTAGCACATATTAGGATATTTACAAAACAAAAATTAAAAAACAAAAAGTAGTTTTAATTTTAAAATAAATTAGTTTAAAAAAATATTTTTTTAAACCTTCGGCTGTGGCCTTCGTAATTAATATAACAAGCCAAAAGAAAATATTAATATTATTAATTAATTAAGAATGCAAGGTTGATGGCACATTATTATCACTTATCAGATGAGACTTCTGCCCGTTTGCCTCTTGTTCATAAAAAGTTGTACTCGCCCATCTCTCACTCCATTTAAGCAAAAATTATAGTTTTCAAGGAAATTATCAAGAACGGCAACCTTTCTTCGAAATTGCAGATAATAATTATCAACATATTCTTTACCTACTAATATAAAATGTGTGAACAGCATTTCCCTTCAAAATACTTTTCATGGCGCTCAAACGTGTTTTTTTTCTATTAGAAAATTACGTGTAGCAAATTCTGCTGACCGTAGTTCCGTGAAGGCACGCAGGGCTCCAGTATTGAATGTATTAACGATTGGTATTCGAGTAGCCCATTATTGATTTAGACAATCGCGCACTTGCTGTACTCATTAAATTATTCTAATTTATAATTACCATAAGTAGCTGTACATCTCGCGTATTACTGTCAATGGTATGGCAAAAGTTGTTTTTGGTTCGACTAATATTCTGGTCTGATTCATGTGTGGTCTATTACACACATCAGGTATTTTGCCCCCTGTTCTATATAAAAATATCTATGTAGTTCCTTGCTAAAATTGTGGCAAGAGAAAACCCGGTAGACCAAAGCAGTATCAAGAGTTACTAACATCCAAACAATAGGTGTTCGAAATTAGACGCAATAAGACCCAAAGATACATAAGTAGCTATGCTCCCGTCAAAAATGTATTAGGATTTTGACATTGGGACATTTCTTGCTTCTGAAAATCCTAAGGTTCATAAGGGGCTGTTCATCCATGTTCATTAATAATGACTTTTGTATATATAATGTTTTTTGATATTGTCTCCCAATGAATCTAAATACAATTTTGACATTGGGAGACATAGTCCGCGCAAAGTTTCGTTGAATCTCACTGTAAGGCCCACTCTGTTCCCCATTAATAATCGTTTTTGTGTATATTTTTTTCGATATATTGACCTCTAATTGTATACCGACAATCGTGCCTCCACTGTATGACGCACATCAATTAAGCGAGTGCATTGCGATGCACCGCGCATTCACCTTTATACTGCCGACGCACGCGCATTGCATTCGCTACAGAACAATTAACTACTACTGTTTTATTAAATAGCATCATGAGTTTGAAGAAATTTAAACATAGACATAACATTTATTACCAACAAAACACCCACAGAAACACGCAAAATAACAATAATCAAAAAAATATAAAAAATAATGAAAGATAACAATTTTTTTTCTTTTAAAGAACAAGGTACGTTTTAAGTGTGTAATGCGTGTGTGCTGTGGTTGTTATTGGCCCTGGCTCAGCATTATGCTGAGGAGTAGACTGTTTGGGGCTTTAAGCAGATATTTCCATCACCTTAAACCTCATGAAAGAAAGAGATGACAGCCAGCCATATTAAGAAGCTAGCACCGCTACAGCGACTAAAATAGTGGTAATCCTATCCCTGAATACCCCCTGGGAATATTTGAGTCCCAGTGAAGCAGCCCTAGCAAGCGGACGAGCGCATCCCTAGAGAGTTTGGAGGCTCAGGCCTTGATTGCTATTCAGGGAGCTGGATGAAATGACTCTCTAAACACAGTGGTTTAACCATCTCGTACTTCCTTTCACGCAAAATAAAAAAAAATGCCGAAAATCAAACCCTTAGGTACTTGTAACACCATGAAGACTTTTATGTTGTAATTGTTAAACCTAAATTATGAGAAGTGGCTTTTTAGCGTGCGACACTCATCACTGAGGTCGTAGCTTCGATGGAATTTCCACCGGATGTCCTGGTTTTCCACCAGTCCACCAGACTTTCAATCTGTGTGCGTTTTACGGCGTAAAAACCGCCAATATCATGAGTAAACCGGCTTGCCTTAGACCCAAAAAGTTGACGGCGTTTGTAAGGCACAGGAGGCTGATCACCTATTTGCCTATTAGATTGACAAATGATCATGAAACTGATTCAGAAGTCTGAGGCCCAGACCTAAAAAGGTTGTAGCGCCACTGATTTATTTATATTTTTTAATTAAATACATTAGCTAACCAAAAATGTAACTCAATTGCAGAAACATTACAAATCGCATCACGTACAGTTATAAACTATTTGGTCATAAAATAGCACACCTGTTCATAAACTATTAAAAATACATTTTTATTCGACTCTTCAGTGTTTCCGAATTGAACATTCGGTAGAAATATTAATGTTGAAGGTTTTATGTCTTGTTACGTCGGCTATTTTCATTTTTAACATGTTTCTAGACATTAAATGGTATAATCATTGTTTTATTTAGGGATAATAAGACCGGTCTTTCAGTTTATATTATCTATTATATACGAGAAATTATTATTATTATTATTATTATTTTTTTTATGTAATAGGAGGCAAACGGGCAGGAGGCTCACCTGATGTTAAGTGATACCGCCGCCCATGGACACTCACAATGCCAGAAGGCTCGCAAGTGCGTTGCCGGCCTTTCAGGAATTGGTACGCTCTTTTCTTGAAGGACCCTAAGTCGAATTGGTTCGGAAATACTTCTGTGGGCAGCTGGTTCCACATACTGGTGGTGCGCGGCAAAAACTGCCTTAAAAAACGCTCTGTTGTGGAACGACGGACGTCGAGGTGATACGGATGGTATTTTGTATTTTGCCTTGACGTCCGATGATGAAACTAACTATATAGATAACTAACTATAAAGATAACTCGTTTAGAATGGTTTGTGAATAGAGACAATTGAAAAAGTAATTCGTAACTTTTTAAATCTTATGTACCTACCATAGAAGTTAAATTAAAGAGTATACTCCTCCCTCAAAGGCCGGTAACGTATCCACTAAAATGGGTCTTTATGAGCTGCGATGACTCTCTTTCTACGGCGTCCTGAAAAACACACAAAAGAATTAATCAAAATTCAAACCAAATTCAGGTCAACCTGTTTCGGAGTTTAATTACGAACACATGCACAGAAGAATTTTATATAAACCAGCCGTTTATTTGCTATATAGATAAGTAACCTAGTTACTGACTGCAGCGCCATCTGCCGGGCTGATTTGTGTATCTAATACATCCAAAATGTGTGCAGTTTTCTTCCTAGTTCTTTCAGTCCATAGCTAAAAATAATTATCTAGTGGCTTCTTTCACCAACCAACAAAATTTTCAACCCAAAATCGTTCATGGCGCCAAATAGCATCAGTTTATTTGATCTCTTTTAGTCATAGACAAGTTATCTTCTGTCTGGCAGTGTTATCCATTTTTGGATTTAAAACAGTCACGATGTTTTCCTTCATTTTACAAATGAGTAAAATTTATCTTCGGAACCTTGCCTAAAGGGACTCCTTTTAATGATATTATTTCAATGTATATTATTTTATTATTAGTTTTAGTGATAATTATATGTTATAATTATAAATTTATAATAATACATAGCTTTAATCCACTATAAATTACATTGACTAAATTAAGGTTAGTTATTGTTTTTCTGTAATACATTTTTTTATTTATAATATATTAATAAAGCTTTTAATGAGTATTACATATGTACATAGACAGAAAGCATTGATGCACAGTTTAACAGATGTCTTGAATGAAAGTCGTACGATAAAGCCCTTGTAAATAGTTAAATGTGCTTTTAATGTTACCATATACAACATTTTTACGAATTCGTTCCCACAAATTGGCGGTTTCACATTAGTATGCAATGTTGTCAGTAAAATTCCCCGAAGCGAATATCATTCATACAAAATCATGCACGGCTCCTTTTTATTGCACTTTGACGTACCGACAGGTGATTTTAATAGGATTTTATAACGCCCGGTTGGTATCAGGTCTATTAATAACAATAATAATAGCCTTCTATTTCTGATACTTTTACACGTAAACACAATTTATATAACCTAACATTAGTTAGAGTTTGGCTAATGAAAGATTTGCGCGGCAAATTGATAAAAAATTAGTATGGTATCCCTAAAAGTTTGATATATTTTATGGATTTAACTTACTTGATACTTGATTTAATTTTATTATTTTTTACATTGATCGTAACTGTATATCTATGATATTAAATACTGTTGATACTTAAAATGACTAGCATTGCATGGAAAACTAAAACTATATTTATTATAAAACACAACTTTATTCGGAAGAATCAAAATCAGAATCGAAAAAATTCATAAAACAAAGTTTAGGCTATTATACCTGTTAACTATTCGGAAAAAATATATACATAATAGTAATAAAAATGAGTTGCCATCCGAAAGTTTTCAAATAATTCAATTATCTTCTTTCATTATTAGAAGCGCAAACCAATTAATGTTAGCAATAATCGCACACTGGAAGCCAAAAGCTCTTCAGTTTTTATACATTCATAAATTGTAATATAACGTTTTCGTTTCCGATAATGTCCAAAAAGATCGACTACACTTATACTCTTTATAGGTAACAGAAGTATCACCTACATTTAAGAACCCTTAAATAAGTCAAGTAAGTTTTTTGTTAATCCAGCGTCGCAGCCCCTCAACCCCTAATTTTATACATTACACCCAGCTTCAAACAAAGAGTTTCATTTATCATATTTGACCAACAACCGCCACCGAACTTAACTGACATTTATATATCTATCTCTTTCTTTTTAGGTATCTGTGTGCCTTTTTTGAAAGCCTCCTCCAAATCCCGCCATTTCTGTGTCTGCCACCCACCACCACCTGCTGTTTCCCTATTTTGGTATACCCACTTGCTAAGTTGTCTTCCTCTTTTTCGGTTAGTGTACCTTGGGCACCAGTTTAGTAATTTCTTGCTCCACTTTTCTGTTCCTCTTGCCAGGTCATCAGGTCTATTACGAATCCCGAAATATATAAAAATTTACTATCACGAAAGTATATTGGATCCGATTCCCTTATTCACTTCACTTGACGTTTACTTGTTCGTTATTTGACATATGTAATTGTTATTGTAACAATAACCTCACTTTTTACGACAGACTTATTATAGGTTTCGTTTTAGATTATTATTTTTTTTTAATTTAAAATGTACGAAGAGAAAACGCGAAAAAAATCAGAAAAACGGTAGAAAACTATTTTTATTTATATATAATTTATTTACTAATTATCGCATTTAACGACCGTATATAATATTTATTAATAAAAATGTAGTACCTAATATTTAATACCCACACACAAATATACAGTATTGTCTTTCAAATTTCAATTTGATTGAAGCATTACATAATTCTATAACAATTTCCATTTATATCCTTTAAATAAATCATCGCGATCCGATCAATAATTTGTACAAACATTGCATTCAATTGATTTTATCAAATGTCACGCCATGAATATTGTGTACCTTCGACGAAAAGCCGCAACGATCAAGAAATTAGTATCTGGTCATGGAACAATAAAACATGGTATTAAGTATGATGCAACTTGACCAACCCGGCATGGGTTCGTATTCTTAAAAATACATTTTAAAACGGAAAGTATTAGCAAGCATGTTAATACTTCAATAATTTTATTAATTTTTCACTGAATAAGTACCTACTATAATACATTAAGGCCATATGCAAGTATAGAGGGGGAGCCAGCCTAGCCTAGGATGTTGGATAATTTATAATGCCAGCTAGGTTTATTTGTATATCATACGGTACATTTCTCATCAATTATTAGGTTTTATCAACTAATCAATAAATCAATAATTCAACACTTAAAATTAGTATGTACACCCTACTTATTTTATATCATACCTACTTTCGTCGAAAACAAGCGGCACAGCAAAGGAAATTAAAAAGAAATAGGACCATAGAGCAAAGTACGCGTACAGACTACGCGGCAACACAAAGCACAGACTATAGAGTACAGCGTGCACCGAGGAGGTTGCATGAGGAATAACTAATTAGAAATTGATTGGTTTATTGGTTACGATAGAATTATTTTAATTGTGTTCGCTTTAGAATTTTATGATTTGAATACGGAAACAGATAATTGTATTATGCCTTATTTACGTCATCCATTGTATGACTCAACACGTATCAATTGCATTTATTAAATAAAGTAAGATTAATATTTTTCATTGCAGTTTTATGCTGTTTATTTGTTTGTTTATTAATAATTAATATTTACGGATTTTTCACTTAATCTAGGATAATATTTTCGCTTTCCTCCTGATATGTAGACCTCACTCACATGCACTCACGCGTGTTGTTAACAGTTAAAAAATAAAATTTAATTAAAAAAATGTTACTATTAAGTTTGCTATGGAAGAGCTGGGATCCCGGACACAGGTATTTTTTACTTAAAGGGGTTCCGAAAACTTACTTTATTGTTTATAATGAATAGACACATTTTTATTTATTTATTGTAACTAACGCAATATGATTGTTTGCTTTAACAAATAAATTTTTATTTTTATTATAAATCGATTTTGAAACCTCTGCCCTAGAAAAATAAAAATTGTGACATTTCATTATGGGTTTGCAGGCGAACAGAATATACCAAGAGTTTACAAAACCATAAATAATTAAAATTGGATTTATTTATTCTATCCGTCATAGATCCTTTGCATTGTTTATGTTACTTGGCGCCAAGATTTTTTTATTAAAAGTTAACAAAGCGTTATTGTTCCACGATTTTGAATAAATCCGCCGGATTTAAGTTTTTTCTAGCATTTTTGTGATATGGCGCCTATGAAGACGCGGCTAGAATATATTTACTGCATTTTGGTTTAGCTATTTAATAACACAGTGTTAAAAATAAGCATAGGTAAATATTAAAATACCGAGTGGATTCATTATTTACCAAATATTGCGAGATTATTACGAGAAAGTATATTTATATAATTGGTAGGCGAAAGATAAAAAAATATGAATAAAATGCCTTTACATCTTGCAGCTGCCCACTGGAGTATTTCCGAACACTTAACATCAGGTGACACTCTCAATACCAGAGGGCTCGGGAGTGCGTTGTTGGCCTTTTAGGAATTGGTACGCTCTTTTCGCCTTAGTCGACTTGGATACCAAGAATACGAAGGGCAGCCTGTGCGTCCACCACCGAATGCTGAATGTTCCGATGATGGACGCCCAGAGAGGATTCTTCACAGCGGAAACGTATGTTACACTTGTAAACACTTAAAGATTATAAACATACACTAGGCTACGAATCGTTGATATATAATATTCATAGTGTTTATCCTTATACAAAATATACTTCTATGAGTACTACCGTTAAAACTAGGCTGCCTAGCCTGTATCTTAAACGCTAGTTCCTTCCAGTTTCATTAATAAATTGGTTAAGTTGTTTCTCATTAGATGTTTATTCATTTTTATTTAATATTTAACTAAATGAAGGTAGAGTCTATTTAAGTTGTTTCAATTGGGTAGACCGTATAAGATGAACCTATTGCATCACGACACGCCGATGTACTGCCCCGGTTGTGTCTGCCCTGCTACAAACTAATTTGGCCCTTGTCTCCCTTTGCAAATTCAAAATTAGCTGTGTATTATATTTAATAGTATATTAAATATCTAATTGTTTATCTAGTTGGGTACCCGGTTATTCAAATAAATAACAAACTATTAATTTACTATTCAACTAAAGAGACAGTAATTATACGCTACGCTTTCACCGCATCTTCAGGGCTCGTAAAGCGAATACCTCGAATTTTATCGGACCTTTTAAAGGACGTCCCTCACGCGGATCATCATTGAGATTGCTACGTCCATGCTTAAACTCGTTAAACCAATTGTAAATAGTGGCACGAGATGGGGCTTCATTAAAAAATGCTAATCGCAGCCTATCATAGCTTTGTTGGTGAGTAAGCCCACGACGAAAGTCATAATAAATCATTGACCGACATTTTCTCGCGTTAGGTTCATTTTTATGTGTAACAAGAGATTTAAGGGGCCTCATAGCCTAGCGGTCTTATTAAGTGGGGTACCGGGTTCGATTCCCAATTCGAGGGCAAGTTTTAATTTAATTTAAATTTGACAAGCACGATTTATAAAAAAATCCTATACTTAACGCTGGCTAGTGCACAAATCTTGCCAGAGCCATCAAAAAAAAAAAGAGTTTTAGATTTGCCGCCATTTCACAAAAACAAATGACAAATGAATGCAATATACTACATTAGGTTACCAGTTCTAAAATTGAAATTCAAAAAAAGTTTTCATTTGCAATGTTTCTTACCTGCATGTTCTAAACATTTTTAGTGTAACGTACAATATTCTTAACCTACATAGTAATAATAATAATAATGAATAAATAGAGAATTAAAATTAATTTAAAGAGCTTGGTCCCTGTGGCAGTGTGGTATCATAAGCACTCGCTGTATTGCGATACTTTTGATCAACTAATTAATATCTTAAATTAGCTTTACTAACCATTTTGTTTCCATTGGATTCCAACGCTGGACTTCCGACGCATTGAAACGCAAAATTATAACAATAGTAAAATGCGTATCAATCAAAGTTAAGCGATTACACAAGTATCATCCCCTAAGTGTGGGGATGGGGTTTGTCAAAACTCGTCAAGGGTACAAGAATATGAATTTTATGCATCGCCTCGTTTTACTGTTTAGGGATGTATACATCGATATCGATAGGATATGGTTTAATCTTTTAGGTTTCAGGCACAGGCTGATCACCTACTTACCTATTAGTTTGACAAGTGATCGTGAAACAGATAAGTACAGAAATGTGAGGCCCAGACCTTAAAAGGTTGTAACAAAAATAATTTATCCTATATATACAGGCAATTAAGGATTTTTAATCGGAACTATCTTTTATCGATAAAGGCACATCACTAGTAACTTCATCGCATCGTTTGCATTAGCATTACAAATACAACATGGAAATCGAATTAGATGCCGCGCGGTTTACTTCGTGTTTCGGATATTCAAACCGACGACGCGATGCGTTTGGTTGATTTTATATATTTTCATTTCTTCTATATACAGAATTGTAATTTTATAGAAGTACTGTACAACACCATTTTTTATGTATTTTCGCAAGTAATATGAATGATTAAATTCACGACGACTTTTAAAAATTCAACTCATTATTGTGATGGTAAATGGTTCGAAAGGTGTCATTATTACTATGTTTCAATGTAGGTAACTGCCCTGCGATTCTGTAACTCACTTTTCGAACTCACACAGCGGTTTTCGCATCGGCGGTCGCTCTCAAATCAGTTGTGAAGCAGTAATTTTATGATTTGGCATTCTTTTAAACAATAAACTACAATATCCCACCTTTTCAGAAATTTAGCTCAGGCTTGTTGTGTTTCCCGAATCGGTACACACATAAATACACACTACACAATACAGACTATCAGCTCAATATATTCTTGAAAGTTGAAACCCTGTTGTATGTACAAAAAAACATAAACGATTTTAAAACAAATGGTGACTTTCACCAGTATAATACTCGAAACAGAACTAATTTGAGTGTACGACCAACCACGCTCCAAAAGATAAACCACTCCTTATATGGAAATTGTATTCGTTTTTACAACAAACTCCCAAGCGAAATTAGAGAATTATCACTAAATAAATTCAAAGCTCTAGTTAAACGTAAATTAATCAATAAAGCTTTTTATAAATTTGACGAATAATTAAATGATCATAATCCTTGGGATTGATTTGCTCCAGTTCAAACAATTTGTATGACTCAATACTTAGCGATTAAAAAGGTAGCGGAGAGTTTCTTGCCAGTTCTTCTTGTCTTGCGAAGTGGTAGTTAATGTAAATTTAGAATTTATTTAACTTCTTTTCTGGCGTTCATAAGTGTACTTGTTTACCTATATGAATAAAGTTATTTTGAGTTTGAGTTTATTATTATTATAAAAGCTTTATTAATGAATCCATACAATAATAGTTTAGTTTACATTTCTTAGTTTTAGTATTCTAGTATTCGTATTTGTATGGCCCCTTTTAGGGTAAAAGCCTCCTCCATATTTTTCATTTGTTCTTTCTCTTTACCAACATTAATTCGGTTTCTTCCCGCTAGTTCTATTACGTCATCTGTCCATCTTTTCTTTTTTCCTATACATCTCTTTCAAGTAGGTCCAGTCCATTCTGTTTTTCAAGTTTCCCTATCTGTATCTTTTATCCCGATGAGGAGGGAGCTTGTAGTTTATTGTTTATCAGAATGCCATATCGTAAAATGACTGCTTTACGACTGATTTGAGCGCGACCGCCGCGCCGCTATGAAAACCGCTGTGTGAGTTCGAAAAGTGAGTTACAGAATCGCAAGGCAGTATTGAATCCGTAATGGCTATAATGGGCTTAGTTTGGAGTAACAATCAGATTCTGAGACATGGTGCTAACGCCAGTAAAATCCATTCGACTTTCACATATAGAAGTCAAATTTGGGGCTAAGTCTGGACCTTAAAACACCCTGAACTTAATAACGAATTTCTGAACCAAATCGACTTAGGGTCCTTCAAGAAAAAAGCATTCCATTTCTTGAAAGGCCGGCAACGCACTTGCGAGCCTTCTGGCAATGTAAGTGTCCATGGGCTTATCACATCAGATGAGCCTCCTGCCCGTTTGCCTCCTATTACATTAAAAAAAAAAACAATTTAGTTTGACACAAACAAACACACATTCGGTTTCTCCCTAAACGATCGTTTTAATATTAACAATTAATATAATAAATGTAGTATTATATCAAATCTGGGGGCGTGGTTGAACATTTGCGAGCTTAGGGCGCGAACACTTTAATAATTGATCCTATAGAATGCTCTTTTGTTAAAATAAACCATTGTAGGTATTAAAACTGACTTTTCGTCCCCTACTGTTAGAGATTTGGGCGACTTTAAAAACGTTTTCTCTGTTTTATATTGGCTTTGTTATAGAATTTGGTTTGTCATGTGCATAGACTATTATATATTAGGATAAGACTCTCTCTAGACTGCTAGTGTTTAGACCTTTCAAAAGGCTACAACTACCTCTAAATCTACAACTACACCCAAGGCTATAACTACCTCTAAGGCTAGGACTACCTCTAAGGCTATAACTACCTCTAAGGCTAGGACTACCTCTAAGGCTATAACTACCTCTAAGGCTAGGACTACCTCTAAGGCTATAACTACCTCTAAGGCTAGGACTACCTCTAAGGCTATAACTACCTCTAAGGCTAGGACTACCTCTAAGGCTATAACTACCTCTAAGGCTAGGACTACCTCTAAGGCTAGGACTACCTCTAAGGCTATAACTACCTCTAAGGCTAGGACTACCTCTAAGGCTATAACTACCTCTAAGGCTAGGACTACCTCTAAGGCTATAACTACCTCTAAGGCTAGGACTACCTAAGGCTATAACTACCTCTAAGGCTAGGACTACCTCTAAGGCTATAACTACTAAGGCTAGGACTACCCTAACTAAGGCTAGGACTACCTCTAAGGCTATAACTACCTCTAAGGCTAGGACTACCTCTAAGGCTATAACTACCTCTAAGGCTATAACTACCTCTAAGGCTAGGACTACCTCTAAGGCTATAACTACCTCTAAGGCTAGGACTACCTCTAAGGCTATAACTACCTCTAAGGCTAGGACTACCTCTAAGGCTATAACTACCTCTAAGGCTAGGACCTCTAAGGCTAGGACTACCTCTAAGGCTATACTACCTCTAAGGCTAGGACTACCTCTAAGGCTATAACTACCTCTAAGGCTAGGACTACCTCTAAGGCTATAACTACCTCTAAGGCTAGGACTACCTCTAAGGCTATAACTACCTCTAAGGCTAGGACTACCTCTAAGGCTATAACTACCTCTAAGGCTAGGACTACCTCTAAGGCTATAGCTACCTCTAAGGCTAGGACTACCTCTAAGGCTATAACTACCTCTAAGGCTAGGACTACCTCTAAGGCTATAACTACCTCTAAGGCTAGGACTACCTCTAAGGCTAGGACTACCTCTAAGGCTATAGCTACCTCTAAGGCTACAACTAGGTACCTCTAAGGCTACGTCGGAGTTTTTCCTTTTAAGTTGGTAATAAGTCTTTAACGCGCAACACTTTTTAAGTCTAAGGCACTCTTTAACTTCTCCGCACGAGTGAGTGTTAAATGCGCACATTCGGTCCTCTTTATGAGTACACAGCAACCGAACCTATGACCTCAGTGAACAGAGTCGCATGCTGAAGCCACTAGGCCTACTACCAGATACTAGGCTAAGTAATATTAACCTGGTTCTCTCTTTTCTTGAAGGACCCTAGTTGAATTGGTTCGAATACTTCAGCAACCTTAAGAAACGCTCAGTTGTCGAACGACGGACGTCAAGTTGATACGGATAGTATTTTGTATTCTGCCTTGACGTCCAGTGATGAAACTCAGCTGCAGATATTAGTCCGAACAATTCCTCTGAATACTCTCCAAGTTAAATGCGGTCGAATATGCACCATATCTCTACGCAATGACAGTTAATTATTTTTTTCTAAATTATAAAGTATTATATAAACTATTATTTAGCAATTTCGCATTACCTTCGAAAATTCTTTGTATATGGCGATACGTTTGCTTCTAAAGTATTTGTTAATTACATTTTACAAATAGCAAATTATTCGTACATTCTCATAAGCCCCCAAATAGCTTTTATAATTCGTAACAGCAGATGTGCAATAAATGGCCTCATTTATGGGCGGAGTTGGGTGACACAGCCAGTTAAGTGACACGATATATTGTAAAATCGATAGGGAATTAGGCAATTTGTATTATTGGAAACTTGTGTGGTCTTACCGGCCAGTGATTTGTGGGAATTTATAAGAACTTCTACTTTTAACTGTGGATCAATAACCGAACCAGCCTCGGTGCACTAGACATCATAACCAGAGAGACAAATCTAGACATCGTTGGAAAGATGACGTTGAGAAGTGCTTATGCGTGCTTCAATGGACTTTCTTTCTATGTGCGCATTTAGCATTCGCTCGAACGGTGAAGGAAAACATCGTGAAGAAGCCGGCTTGCCTTATATCCAAACTACGTGTTTCAGGCACAGGAGGCTGATTACCTACTTGCCTATTAGATTGACAGATACAGAAATCTGGGGCCCAGAGATAAAAAGGTTGTATCGCCACCGATTTTTTAAATTATTTTAGGTACGTATAGTTTCAGAAACATTTGCGGAAATTATGTTGCTAATAACATTAACCTATATTACTTTCTTTCTTATTTATATATTAATACTAACTCACAACTTTCGCTTTGGCTTCTATGGCTAGGTTTTGTTAAATTATTTGTACCTAAATTAATGCGTAATAGATTACCAATCTGATTATTAAGCCATTTTACACAAAAATTAATCTATTAAGTCATAAATGAGTTAAATAAAAAAACAACATAAATTATCACACAATTTATTTTACAATAGGCAAATGCATATAAATCTAATTCCTAACTACAACCTAACTATGTTGGCCATTCTGAAAATGCCTAATGGCCGGCGGATTCAGAGCTGCCAACCGCGCGTCATAAATGCTACGATCTTGTCTATCGATTTTTGCCGCGCTTAAAAATGCCGAGGTCTGCGACTGGAGGAGGTTCCCTGGTAGTGGCTGCGTCCTGTCCAGCCTAAACTGTAGATTCTGCTTCTCCATTTGATGATGCTGCGTTCTTACGGCGAAGCGATTGACATGTACCGGTATTGGTACGACAATTTTTGTCGCCGTTTTCCCGTGACTGCCGGATGCGAGCCCCGCTTTGACGCGTTTCCATTTCGCGCGGCGATTTTGGAACCATATTTTTACCTGTAAATACAATGTATTTATAAAGGGAGGCACGTACTAATCGTACAGCTACAGTAATAATAATCTATAGACAATATTATCTGCGACTTAAAGTTCTGTAATTTTAGTGTGAACTTTAAAAATCGAACATTACGCAACTTTTTGGGGTGCCAGTTTTATCAGGACATAGACACAGGTTAATAAACGCTAAATTAAAAATTCATATAAAGTCAATGGATTTTTAATAGGTACTTTAAAAAAATACAATAAAAATTGTTTTTAAATTTATACTATTTTTACAGCGCTGTTCAGAAAAAAAACAGAGACGCTATAACTCTTGGTCTTGGTCACAGAATATATCTGGATCTGTTTTCTTAATCAATCTTAATATCTTAAAATCGGTCTTAGACCGCTTTCATCACATATTTTATTTCTTATGAGCAAGTACGTAGTCTATTGCAAAAGAGGCTCCTTTCGACTATTTTGAGTTAGACCTTAAACTCCAAAGGGACCTCATTGGCCTTGTTTATTTGTTTAAAATATTTAACTTTAACACTCACATAAAAATTAAATTAACAATTCTTTAGTTACTTGCTCGCTTGTCTACTTTTAATCAAGCTCTTGTAATTTAATTACTAACAGTAATGAAAATATTAATATATTTTACCGTAATATGGTGCATTAATTAATGACGTTTTAGTTTCAACTGTTTGCCTATGACCTTTCCTTAAATAGAACAGGTGGCAAACCGGCAGGAGGCTCACCTGCCGATACCACCGCCCATAGACACTCATATAGCATAGTTGAAAACAAAAACACTCACTTGAACTTCGCTTAATTTAAGTGCTGACGCGATCTGTGACCTCTCCGTGAGAGAGAGATACTTCTTCGCGTGGAACTCCCTCTCCAGCTCCAAGAGCTGTTCTGACGTGAAAGCTGTCCGTCTTCTTCTTGCTTTGTTCTCTCTTGGCGTGTCTGGATCTTCTGTGTCGATTTCTGATTCGTTTCCTGAAAAAGACAATTCAGTTAGATACAATATAATCATCGAATCAATTTTATTTTATTTTATTATAAGTAATCTTAAAGCTACAAGTATAAATATTATAAAAAAGAAAACACTTAGACGATTTACAAAACCAAAACAGATTTAACACTGTTGAACAAAATATACGAAACAAGGAATATTCGGTAATTGATAAAAAAAGGGTGCGTGTACTTATGTACGCGCGTAAGAAGTTAAACTTCTTTGGCATTATTAAAAATACAATTTGATTGCATGCAAATAATTAATTATAATTAAATAATCAAAGACTGGAAAAGGAGTCATTATACCTAGTCAATAAAATTCAGTTTACATTTGAAAAATTAAATAAATAAATATTTATTATTATTCTCTTGCATTAAGTGTAACATAAATTCTATTATTATTCGAATGTTGTTTTTAAATTATGTTTAATGCCGTAGCATCTTCCGTGGGCAACTTCATTCTGTTAATTTTGTGTCACGGTGCGCGCGCATCGTAAAATTTTACTCTCATCAATTTTTCATAACGCATCAACGATGTTCACTGGTCCGCAACAGACCCACAGATTTATAAACAAACGTGATCTATACTATAGGTATAGAGTATTGGATAAAAAATTGTGACTTTCTTATTTTCAGAGGAAATATCTGTGGTCTAAGGGAAAGATAAAAAACGCAAAACGCGCAGTCAGCATTTGGTCTCATCAAATGGCCGATAAAAAGTGATGGGCAGGCGTCAGCGCCACGCCCTAGGCTTGTCGGCCAGTGAGGGTGGAAATTAATTTTGTTTTTTTCAGAAGAGGATTTTCTTATAAATCCTCTAAAGTAAAAATCTGTGAAAGTTGAAGTTGACACATCACAATTTAGACAATTTAATTTAATTAGATTTGAATGTGCTAAGTTAATAAAAAAAGATGGTTAGTACCTGTTAATTTTCGTGCAAAAAGTGGTTTTATTTATTTACTAAACTTGTCATTATATTTATTACTTTAAAGGGAGTTGTTACTTGCATCGCATGAATTAAATTAAATACTTTTAGGAATGCATTTTTAGAATCGATAATATAAAATTCCTTATATAAATTCTCCTATAAACATTGTTTTCTTTAAAGCAGGTAATTGAGAATTACCTACGAGTTTATCACGATTACAATTTTTTTTTCTTTTATGGCTGTGGCTATTTTTTCGGTTTCTGCATTCAATTTTGTTTAATAAATCCAGAATAATATTTTGAGAGCACCCACCTCTAACCTTTCATTGTCTTTGCCACTGCCAACCAAATAAAATATCCCGTAAACCATAAACAATATACCTTGGAATTTACATTAACCTATTACTCCGTTACGATTTTTATAACACTAAAAGATAAAATCCTGCTGGGAGGTGTGGTTCTTATTATATATATATATATGTAATTAAAAGTTCCATGTTTTCAACTAAAAACTATCTAGACCAATTTATTTCTAGAAAATTTGTTTTAAATGAGGTATATGCACTAATTAACATGCAATTATCTAATGGAAATAACCATGCAGACTGAAGAATTCATAAACAACTTGGGTAGAAGTAACCAGAACCTTCATTCTAAGAATAGCTTAAAGTGCCAAAATGAAAATTTAGTATTCTATCCAATGTGCAATTTCCATGAAGTGAGACATAAAGATCCTTGCAAATAAATGCGTTTATTCACGGTTTAAATCTTAGGCTGCGACAACCATTGACAGTTATTGACGCGCCAAATGAATTGTAAAAAATAACCCACTAGCAGCAAAAAACAACTCTATTTGCTTTAATATAAAGCCACAGATCTAAATAAGATTTATCCACAAGTTCGATAGCGATTATAATCTGTTGTGACTCTTATTTGAAATGGAACAGGGTCCATAGAGTTTAAATTTCGAGAACTTTTAAAGCGCATAAAGTTCCCGCCAATACGCGTTCTGAATTTGAAATTGTATTGAATGACGATTCGAAGAGCGGCGAAGTTAAATCGTTCGTGAACTGTTAATATGTGTATTTGAGACGATATTGATCAACGTACATCACTGGATCGTGACGACTGTCACGTATGTCAATAACGAATTACAATACTAACGTTGTGGCTGGTTGACAGTGGCATAGACAATTTATTAACTGCTGCTGATTTTCTTTATCGAATCTTTATTCAATTATGAAAATTTTGGGTTTTTTTTACTAGGTGCTATATTTTATTATAACATAAAAAAATCACGTTGCAATACAGTCTTTGTTCGAAAGCAAAATCTCAGAGTTATATAACTCTTATATAAATCGCACCCCTAACCACTAAGCTTACTCTCCAGAAATATTTAGGTAGGTACTTGTAAATATTTTGAATAAATATTGAATTAGGTGATATGAGAAGAAACTATGTAATTGCAAATAATTTTTATTTGAATAAAAAATATTTTATATAATATTATGTTTATTTATATATTTTTTAAATATCATATTATGATATCTAAAAAAACATATTCATCCTACTTAGATTTTTTGATGTTGGTTAAGATTTAATTCACCGGATGATAAAGGCAATGTTCACATGTAGATTTAGTATTTATTTATTTACACCTCGTTGCAGTAATACAATTAAAATGATTAAATAAAAAAAGCGCTAGTGGCGGACTTATCACTTTCGAGCGATGTCTTCCAGGCAACCACTCCACTCCACAACCACAACAATAAAGTGGTATTTACCAATTTTTCAAATTTTAACCAATCCAACTGGATTCTGGACAGCAGTTCAAGAGTTAGAAAGAAACAAATTATACAGTTATATCTTCTTTATCATCTTAATATATATAAATTACGCGTCACATTGTTTGTTCGCTATGGACTCCTAAACGACTTAACCGATTTCAATCAAATTTGCACATCGTTTGCAGTTTGATCTAACTTAAAAGATAGGATAGCTTACATCTTAATTTATACCCGCAATATTATTTTATTGAAAAATATTTGTTTATTATTTAATAGTCACAATTCTAACAGATGCCGCTGTGTTGAAAGTACCAACGTTTCACATAAGCTAAAATTTTATGGCTTAACCACCAAAGGTCCCCATGATCGGTGTTCTTCTACCGTTTCCCTTTACTACTGTGTAATATAACAAAAACCTTAGCCACAGCAACGCTTGGCCGGTATGCTAGTATATAAATCTACTCTGTGTATGTCACTGAATTCATGTGTTCTTAATTAAACTCCTAAACGGCTGGACAGTTTTTATGAAATTTTTTATGTGTTCAAGTAGAGTCGAGAATGATTTACAATATTAGATTTTGTTTGTATGTAAGACGTGTATACAGGACAACGTCTGTAGTCCGCTAGTAATTTGTATATATCTTTTGTTTGTTTATAATTAGGTATAAATCTTCTTGTGCTGTTTTCAAACTAGAGTTTACTATTCTCTAACTTCAACGTTCGTGACTCCATCGGTAATGCCAGGATAAATTTTCACAGTTTCCAAGTGATAGAGACATAGAAATGTCTAAAAACTGTCCCATACGGCCTCTAATTTAAAACTTCTATTAAAGAAGAAAATGTTCTAAACAAGTATTTGGAACACAGCAATTATTTTTGTCACAGACAATCCAATTCTGTCATGCCCTTTGCCCTTTGTAAATTGACAGCTGTCATCTCGCGTTGCCGCCAACCTTCCGAATTTAATTCAAACAATTTCACAGCGCAGATGCACTCTAGTGGCGTGACGGATTAATTTCAACAAGGCATAGATAATTGTGAATTTACGATTTTTCCCCAATTGTATTGATCTGTTTAGATTAAGCGTGAAGTTAGGCCTTAAATTTATAAGTGTTTGATTTTAACTTGACTGTGTAGATATAATACTAAGGTAAAAATCTGAGAGAATAGTGAATGCTAATATAATTTTAAAGTTGTAAATACGGCGGTTTTACACTGCTCAAAAGCATTGTAAGCCTAGGGGCTTCAACTCTCATCCTTGGCTGAGGTCGTAGGTTCGTTCCCCGGCTGTGCACCAATGGACTTTCTTTCTATGGGCGCATTTAACATTCGCTCGAACAGTGAAGGAAGACATCGTGAGGAAACCGGCTTGCCTTCTACCCAAAAAGTCGACGGCGTGTGTCAGGCACAAGAGGCTGATCACCTTCTTGCCTAGTAGATTGATAAATGATCATGAATCAGATACAGAAATCTACGGCCCAGAGATAAAAATATTGTGGCACCACTGATTTTTTTTTTATATATTTATATAATATCTACTAAGTACCGAAATAGTCTACCTACCTAGTACATATAAAACCTTTGACATATAAAATCACGAATCCATTGAAATTAATAAGAGCTATTAAATTACTCATGTCTTTTTTACT
This sequence comes from Pieris melete, assembly GCA_963693345.1. Taxonomy (NCBI): domain Eukaryota; kingdom Metazoa; phylum Arthropoda; class Insecta; order Lepidoptera; family Pieridae; genus Pieris; species Pieris melete. The sequence continues at coordinate 4,446,582 of CAVNZK010000040.1, read as the reverse complement.
TTTACTAACCCTGGCTGTGCACCAATGGACTTTCTATATGGACATTTAACACTCGCTTGAACGAAGAAAAAAATCGTAAGGAAACCGTCATATCTTAATTCCCAAAAAATCTAAAAAGTTGCGTATTAGAAAAATCAATAACGCGGAGACCTAAATGGTTGTAGTACCTACTACTGGTTTTAACAAATATTTTTATTTTTATTTTAGTAGCTAGCAGCTCCCGCGAACTTCGTTTCTCCTTAATGTGATTTTACTTAGCCTACCTGTTTAGTAGGTACATACCAACATGGAACATTTTGTTATGCTACGCCGAGACTGTTCCGGAATGAAAACTTTTTAGGATTTTCTGTGAATTTTTCTTTATATAAACCTCAGAGTTCAAGTCATAAGATTTTAATTAACAAATAAAAATAGGGGCTGATCGTAGAGGGGTGAAAATTAAGGGTTGTATGTATTTCTGTATGTTGTATCATAAAAAAAATAAAAATTTAAAGGTTAGTGTAGTAGACATAGTTATAAATGCTAACGTTAAATGGTAAATTAAATCCATAAATAATAATAAATCTACTTGTGCAAAAAATACGCACTTTCTTCGCTCAACGCTTTTAATCCTTCCGAGGCCCTTTCATCTTTAACCACTTGCTTGCATTGTCGTGTGTGTTTTAGTTGTGTTTTTTTTTTAATTTCTATTTGATTTTTTTACTGAGAAACTTATGCTTGCATTAATTGTCACACATTTTAGAAGTGCGATTTTGTGAAATAGTTGGTGGACTTAGGACTGTGTGTGATGTTGTGGGCTTATAACTAAATAAACTAAACTAAACTAAACCACTTCCTTAAAAACAAAATTATCACTTACATTTCAAAACTCACATTACATACACTTACTAAAAATCTCAAACAACGTCTTATCAACCTGTCCTATGCTGATACTGGAAATATTGTTATAGTGCAAAAATAGTTTAAAAATAAATGTGTGTTATGTAGAAATCATAAAGTAAAATACACTTTACATATTGTCTTTTATTGACATAACTTTTACACATTTAAAGAAAACACGTTTTTACCGGAAAAAATTAAAATTATGTAAAATAATTGTAAATTTATAATAATACCTACATAACTTCAATCCGGTAAAAAAGTGTTTTCTTTGCAGGTTACATGTCAAAAGGAAGAGACCGGGAAACCTAGTGTGGGGGCCAGTGCACTTTACTTTACCTAAATATCCTGTATATTGTGTACAATAAAGTTTTTTTTCTTTAAACAATCAGTATTTAAGGTTTACAACATTTTATTTTATTTAATATCTGCGTTTCCTCGGACCTATAGGGAGGAGCTGTCTACTTAAAAAGGATATTGTAAATAGGTAATTTATGTGTTGGAAATAAGTATTGTGTTATGAATTTATTGGAAATTGATATCTTGAATAACAGCAATTTTCTTAATATGGCATTTTTGTTGATCTATTTTGGTTAAATTATCGAAAACTGTCTTTGCTGTAAAACATATAATATAAAGTATAAAAAGCCTTTTATTACAAAATCAAAGTAAATATTATATTTTTTACCAGGAAGTAATTAACACCAATTCTTATTTGTAATATCTAATTTCTAATTAGTTTCTAATTGAGAACCCCTCCGCACGCCTTCTCCAAGGATCTCCAGGTATCTCTGTCATGGGAAAACTGCATCCAGCAGTCGTTTTGATTTCAGCCGCCCATCTCTGTTAGTAGGTATATACTTTGTTTGCTGCTCTTACAATAGAGTTTAGTTTTCCCTGGAGGGTTGTGGTCGTAGTCTTCCACGGTGACACGGTTCAGTGAATAAGTGTGCTGTGTGAGTGCACGTTAGTCTCAAGAGGTAGTTGAGACTAGTTGAGGAGTGGTGAGTTGAAGAAAATATACAAGAACAAAGTGTCAAACTGTTAGTGTTACTGGACACTTTCTTGTGTGTAAATTAGGGTAGTTATAAATTACTTATTAGTCTTAACTTATGTTATTGTGTTTTTGTGCAGAGACAATTTATAAAAATATGCATATATCGTATGCTACTTGGTGATGTTGGAGCAATAGTTGAGCGCATTCCCAATCTAAACTTTAGACTTATACCGCTATTTATAAAGCAGTCTAATTGAATGTCTCTTTCTGACAAATTGTCTTTTCGCGATGAGGGAAAGAGGTAGTTCTTTAGACTATGAAGAGAGTAAGTTTATTAAGATATTCGATTATAAATCTCACCGTAAAGCTGAAATCTGTTGCTACAGATTTCTTAGTATACATTAAAAATATTCATAATAGTGATAAATTTTAAAATTTCTAATTCCATGCATTGAGTACATATTTAGTTTTGTATTGAACCACGGAAGATTATCTGGTCACCCACAGGAATGTCCCTAGCATGAGGATTAGTTACTATATAATTGTGTCATTTTTAAACTAAAAAATAAAAATAAGTCATAATTAAACTGAAATGATTTAATTTTTAAAGAATTATTATTAATAATAATATCCAGTGGCGCTACAATCCTAAATGGGTTTTGAGCCTCCATTGCATCCGTTTTATTTTATTTCATAGACAAGTTGGTAATCTTCTGTCTGACACATGACATAGATTTATTTGTTTCCTCACGATGGTTTCTGGATGGATGGCTGACTTTTTTGAAGTGAAACTTCTTAAGACGCGTGAGGATAAATTTTTTACGGATGAAACGCAACAACAATAATATTAGCGTCACGAAGATGTGCAGCGTTTATGTCGAGAGAGTGAGACGGGCGAATTACCTTATAGAAATTCTAATATTAAAATTTCGTTAAGGGAATTTATGAGATATTAGTATTTTTATTTTATGCAAAATATTTTATTGAAATCTCAAATGACGAATTGTGCCAAAGCCACAGGGACACTTATGGGGAGTACCTACTTATGGGCGCTCCTAAGCAGAGGTTGATTGCAATGCGATGTGATTCAGGGTCCAAAGGGTAGACGGTAGTGTTTGACGAAGGATAATCATTAAGCCAATGACCGGCTTCCCTAGAATCCACAGCCACCAACCTTGCGCGGTCTGTTATTGAAATGTGAATCCCAGCTGCTTTAAAAGTTGACGCTAGAACGCAAACTCAAGCATGGGATGCTAACCGCGTGTCTCTCGTTTATAATAAATTAGATTATAATAGGTATATTACATTTGCATCATTTTATGGGTTATTATCACTTGGCTAAAATTGATCTGCATACCCAAGGACTTGACTGTTATGGTAAAAAAATAATAGTTGAGATATTTTATAAAAATGCAATTAGATTTAATCAAATTATAAGTTGTGAAAAAACGTAACAATACACTGAAGTCCAAGGACCGTATTTGTTTATATGAAAGCGATCAACTCTAAGCTACAGAACAGATTTATTCTGATGATCTTACATAAATCTGGTGATTCACCATTAACCATAGCTATGGTGATTGCTCAGGAACGTAAGAAAGGTATGATGGTTTGATGTAAATTGACAGAAATAGAACGATAGTTCTGGAAGAGGTCGCAACATTACCAAAATAGGTACATGAAATCCAGGCGGGTGAAACTACGGACGGAAGGAATATTAAAAAAATCGTAAAAAAGGAAACCGACACCAAAATTCACTAAATAATAATTGATAATAATATTTTATTATTATAATTGATTAGGTACCTCAATAATTTATTTATATACCAGGTATAAATATCCTATTTAAGTTTTGGAAGTCGAAAACAAACTCACCCTGTGTATTGTCATCAGCACCATCACTTTCTTCACTCCCAACACTAACTGGACTGTCTCTCTTCTCATCTCTTTCTTGTTGTCTTCCAAACATCCTCAACCACGGCTCCTGGTACCCGAGTAAGAAAGGAAAATTCACATTTTGCGGTAAAAAAGGTCCATTGAAATAAAACCTCATTCGATCACTTCTGTCATCCTCGTCTGAATGCCTTGATAAATCAGAAATATTATTCTCTATGTCGATTTCTGGCGATTTTCTATCTGTTCCAATTATAGAATCTATGGAAAATGATTTTGGCGGTTTCCGTTTCGTTTCGGAATCCATTGCACACCCTAAAAAGTTTCTATATTTGAATAGTTTTCTTTATCTCACTTTGTTGTCACTGGCACAACGAAAATAAAAATTCAAAAATGGAACACACGTCTGTTCACTGCAACATCGTTGTGATGTACTCGCTGTGAGCTATAGATACCGACACGCCCATACGGGCGGGGTGTAGACGTTGTGTAATTTTATTTTATTAATGCTCGATCGCTGTCAAGCGAACATAAGCTTTAATACAATAGCTAGTGTAATATCCTGCTGAAGTCTACAAGACTATATCCATTTGAGCTGAACTATCAAATTACACCTTGTTATCCACATATAGAACCTCTTTTCTAAGTAACTCCTTCGAAGTTTGAAGTCATTCAAATATGATTCGTAACACAATTTGAAAAAGGAAGACTTTCGGGTGAAGAAGCTTTTGATTTTGGTCCTTTTACCTTCGGATTTTAAATGATTAAGCTCCATTTGTAGAAATGTGTGAACGAAACACACTCACTGGATATAAACATGTAAGATAAGGATGTAAGATGAGATTTTGTGGAGTGTACACTGGTAATTGGTGGTGATCAGAATGTTTTGCCAGTGTCAGCACTTTGTACGAGTTTTATGTCTCGTGGTCCGTTTAGACGACTTTCTTATGGGATAAAGTATAATTTGTCAAAAGAAATTATCAATTGTTTGAAGTTTTAGTTCTCCGGTATTTTAAAATAAATAGGTACCGATATTTAATGACATTTTATTTAAAAAAGAACCAAATTTTAGTTTTTTAAGCACTAAAAACAAGTTAAGTTTTATTCTACTTCCTATTACTAAAAAGTATTATATATATAAACTCCTAAATATATATTACACCAATTGATTTTTCTTTCTACTTGTTTATAGGTACCATCTCAAAGTTGAGAAGAATAAACAAACAAAATAATTCGTAACAAAACAAAACTTACAGATGCACTTTTTAAGGTTTTTAAGGTTCGATGGAAATGGGCAGGTCATATTATTTGAGCGCGGGATAAAAGATGGATTCTTGACATAACAAAATAGACTGGACCTACTTGAAAGAGTTGTATAGGACAAAAGAAAAGATGATGTAATAGAAATAGGGAAGAAAAACTGGATGAAGGTTGCACAAGAGAAAGAAAAATGGAAAAATATGGAGAAATATGTTTCTCCTAAAAGGATCATGAAATTAAAAAGATTTCAGTGGCGCTACAACCTTTTTAGGTATGGACCGAAGATTTCTTAATCAGTTTCATGGTCATTTTTAAATCATTAAAAAAAAGTAGGTGATCAGCCTTCTGCCTGATACACGCCCTCGACTGTTTTGGGTCTAAGGTAAGCCGGTTTCCTCACGATGTTTTCCATCACCGTTCGAGCGAATGTGAAATCGAACCTGCAACCTCAGGGATGAGAGTCGCCCGCTACAGCCACTATGCCAACACTGCTCTTAAAAAAGGGGCCATACAAATTACTTACTAACTAACTAAAACACTAATAAACCAGAACTTACTAACGAATACTTATATGATACTATTCGTTATTCATAATGAATACCTATAGGTACTTAGGTAAGAAGAAATGTAAACTAAACAATTATTGTATCGATTAATTAATAAATAGGTACTATGAAGGAAACCAACGCGTCTAAGGCCTAAACATCGAAGTCACAGAAACCACTTGAATCATGAAAAAGGATAAAGAAATAGGAAGACCAAGGAGACAAATTTTTTTTCGTCAAATTAAAAAAAGCTAGACAATTTTAACTTGATTGAGATCTTAGAAGGATTTATTCGGTTTGAACTCCCACAACTGAGCGTTTTTAAAGCAGTTTCTGCCACGCACCACCACTAGGTACTCGTATGTGCCGGCCGACAGAAGTATTTCGAACCAATTCGACAAAAGATTGTTTACAGTATTTATCTCTTAGCATAAGATAAGCCTTCTGCCTGTTAGACCCTTGTTCTATAAAAGAAAATAAATGGTGCGTGTACTTTTGTACGCGCGTAAGAAGTTAAACTTCTTTGGCTTTCTTTATTTTTTTAAATATTAAATAATAAACAATATTAAGGTTAATAATTTAACAATACTTAATATTTAGTATATTATTCAATGATTAATTAATATTAATAATAATTATTATTATATTATATTATTAATTCAAATGAATAACTAGGTATGTTTCATAACCTTTTAACTAAGTATAAATAGGTCTTTGTGAAAAAGCATTGCTAAATTTCTTTGAAAAAATAATTAAAACTGCTTTATTTGTTTAAAAGGTACTACAAGTAGATTGTCTTATTCCCATAACGCTCGCGCACGCTCGGCGCCCATACTGAATTTTGTGTCACGGTGCGCGCGCATCGTAAAATTTCACTCTCATCAATTTTTCATAACGCGCCTAAAGAAGTATAACTTCAAAAATTGCTTTCTGGAATAAATAGAACATAAGTTTGTCCTTCTGAAAGATATTAACTAATTATTTTACTACCTATACATGCATACCACAGATCTACGATAAAAAATACTGGATTGCCCAGTGTAAACGAAGCCCCGAGCCCCCATTAGTGAACAATTTGTCCCTCTCTCCTCCCTAAATTGATTGAGGCCAGCCCCTTGACCGAAGATGAATTAAACCAAACTTTTGCGGCTTTCATATTCCTTTGAATTCATTTATTTAAATAATACTTAAACTTTTGTAAGCAATTGCGCTTTTATATAAGTAATATTAACATCTACTTAGTAAAAATTCAAATTCGAACATCTGTGTTTTGCTTGGTTTTTTTTTTTATAGAATAGGGGGCAAACGGGCAGGAGGCTCACCTGATATTAAGTGATACCGCCGCCCATGGTCACTCTCAATGCCAGAGGGCTCGCGAGTGCGTTGCCGGCCTTTCAAGAAGTGGTACGCTCGTAATCTCTGGTTGACTGATCAAGTTTATTATGTCTACCCACATTTTTGGTGCTGTTTTGTTTTGTTATTTTATATATGTACCTACATCTGTGCGCTCTAATTTCTCATTTTTAATCTTAGTTTTAAATATTGTTTCTCAGTAAGATGAGAAATAAAGCCTCTTGGCATTGAAAGTGTCCATGGGCGGCGGCATCACTTAACATCAGATGAGTCTCCTGCCCGATTGCCCCCTGTTCTATAAAAAAAAAGTTGTTCTTAAAAAATATTCATTTACATATTATTATCTATCCAAAATCATCAAAAATTTTGTATTAGTGTTAAACAGTTCTATCAACCCCATACGTGTTTGACATATTGCATGTATTTACGCGCCTTTATAGGCAAAAATATTGTAAGTTGAATCAAAGTATTCCAAATTCAATTTTTATTGCACACGTCTTAGCTAAATCAGCGCCACGCTTTCCAAACTTGGCAGCTGACATTTGACATTTGATTCTAGTCTCGTGCTAGGTTCGCAGGCTAGACTCGAATTAGCCTCCCAAATAGCGATCGCGGTCTGAATGATTATTAAAACTATAAAGTGAACAATGGATCATTATTGAAGGAATGAATGAATTATTCGCATTGTATTATCCGTTTCTTTGAGCCTGTGTGATAATTGCTCTTGTATTGTGAATACGAAATTTATTACGCGATTCTCTTCTGAGAAAGTATCAGGAAATTAGTTTTATTGCTAACGTTTGGTTACTAAAAATTTAAGGGCCTAACTAAATTATTTATCTGTTGGGTTTAATAATAAATATAAGTTTCTCTTACGTGATATATTATCTATGTAGATATTTTATTAACATCTAAACCTACCTACTGTCTAGCCAGTGTTTTATAATATATCTAGGTAGGTATATTTTTCGTAACTTGCAATATGGGTACCTACCTAAGCGATTATATAGATTATAGATAGTTATAAACTTATAAATTCATTAAATTAATTTCAAATATTTTTCTGTCTTAAAACCCCAATTAACCTCAATATTAATTTTTTATACCTACCGACTTTCCCTTCAGTAAAGTTTAAAAAAAGATTTTGTTGTACTATCCACAGTGTAATAAATTCAAATAATATTTTGATCCCAACAATAGTTTCTTATTAACATGGAATTCAAATTTACTACATTAAATAAATTGACTATAAACTCGTAATCCTCAAAATTGTTCGAGTAATTTAGTTAACAAATCAGATTTCCAGTCATTAATCCTAAAATCGTATCGCGCCATTACGCACCCCCACATAAATCTACCATAATAGAATATTATTCATAACAACGTTAATATGACCGTAAAATTAAATAAACACGCTCCAAATTTAATCTGCTAATACTTCTCATTCTTTACCACCAAAATCTAATACACGTAAAAGAGATAGCTATATTTTCATATTGCGTTTTATAAATGCGTTTGGTGAGTTATGTTGGTAGGCACGCCCCGCAATCAAAAGACTCGGCGCTGATTGGTGGTTGTTAATAGGGCGCGAAGTTGTTTTCTTTTTAATTTTGATTCATTAGCGTCGAGCATTCTCTATTCAAACGACTGTCATTCCCGAGACGACGATTCCCCAATGTTGCCACGCCAAAAATAATCTAGTTACATTTAGCACTTAATGGTATCTTGTTTAATATTTTATTCATGAGTTACTGCGTAAATTGACCTCGATTTATGTTATAAAAAGATATTCTTAGACGTTATAAAGTAGATACAAGCCAAGTAGTTTACCGTAGTAGGTAATTTAAACCGAGGTAGTACCCGTGCCTCTCGGCACCTCTGCGACACTCATATGCGGTTACGTTAATTTTTAATATTTATTACTACGTCACATGATATTTTGTGCCAGAAACAATTTTTTTTTGTATTGTTTTTCGAACTAGTAGGACAGTAGGTACTTCGATAACATTCCTGCCCTTTCAAGACCTTAGGCTGTCTTAAAATCACTTTTTTTAAAGGAAACTTAAGTAACTTCTAGTGGTAAAAACAGTTGTTTTTTACTAAGTACATCAAATTCCAAAAAGTACATTACAATTCATTCAATTTAATACTGTACTAATACGTAGATTTGACGAAGACAATAATAAATGTCAACTTCAAATTTGACACATTAAAATAACACTAACAATTAAAAGCGAACTACCGATTCCAAATTTAAAATTTTCACCCTCAAGTGGAAACTGTATCGAATGGAGTTGTCATTTTTCATTCACTATAAACAAAAATAAACTTTATCTCAATGTGATAAAGATGAAAGTGCTACTCTTTGTTCTGTTGAATGGAATTATGATATGCTTGTCATTTTCGCACACTAGGTTTTGAAAAGTGAAATCTCATGACATTTTGACAGCTTCTGGAAGGGCGCGAAAATACTAGTATGGAGTATCGTAACAAATGTCAAATATAGCTAGATGAAGTCATGAAGTTACACCTATCAAATTGCGAATACTTTTTTAGATTTACTTAGATATAATAAAATGAGTTTTAATTAATACTTATTTAAACTAAATAAAAAATCTTTAGTTTAACAGTAGATAGAAAGTAAAGGGACCTACATAAAAGTTGGTAGTCTGTGAGGTAAGAGAACCGGTAAGAATTATACAAACTAATATAATTTGTATAATTAATTACCATCATATTATTTATTCAAAAGTTACTTTTAATATTTCTTTATTAAGAATCAATAACATTTTTTTAATGTAACAGAAAAGGTATTTAGCCTATTAATTATTATACCCAGACTGTTAATTATACTATCTAGTATTTTTGTTTACTTTAAGATAAATACCTATAATACTTTTGACTAAGTACTACTACTGACTCTGAATAATAAAGTTATGAGTGTTATATAATTATATTACTTACCAATAACCATAGTGTGTAGGTTTTGAGATTGACTATAACTTAAATCAAACTAAATCTACTTAGTTCATTTAAATACTTAGTACAAGAACTGTTAAACCGTTTTTATTTCTAATAATTTGAATTTTAACAATATACAGTCTTAAGATACGATATGGAAGACGCTATAAAGAAAAAGCACTATAGATCATTATTGTCATAATTATCTATAGCTACTTCAACAGTCTGTGGTTACTTTGGCGGGCTGTCACATTGACAGCGCGGAAGGGGCGTGGCTTCCGGTCGCGTTCCGCTCGCAAATTGACGCGATCCATTAAACTTGCCCAGTTATATTGAGCTCCCCCAAGTTGGGAAATAAATCTTCAATAATTTGTTAAGAAGTTAATATTTTGACACAAAGTGACGTCATTTAGCATAGAGCTACAGGCTAAGTGCCTTTTTCAGAGTCACTTTTACCCCATTCTATTTTTTCATTGTCTGACATTCAGAGTTCGATACTAAAAGGAAAATAGTTTTTTTTTATCTATAACCAAAAATACGGCCTATAAAGATAAGAATATGTTTATCTTAAAATAATAGTATATTGATTACATAGTTTTAAACAAATTGTAGCGACATCTACCTACTCCGAAATATCCGAAAGCCATAGATAAAATCAATCAATTTTTAGAGATTTTTGATCCCTAAAAAACGTGTCTTATTTTTAACAACGGTTGCGAAATACAAACAATAATAAAATATCGAAATCAAAATTGCTTTTTCGAGCAAAGTATGTTATTTACGACTAAACAGTTACTACTACCAATTAGTGCGCAGTGAAAACTGCCAGTCATCAATAAATAGTACGTCTAACTCGCTAATTATTAGGTTGTTATTTCAAAATAATAATGCATTACGTTTCGTAAGCTATAATTTTTAATGTACACATGAAACAAAGGGTGATTGGGCGAATCGTTCATTATCGAATTAATATTTATACGAATGACAATATTGTTGATTTCGTGATACTATGTTCCAGGTATTATGACGTTTATGGGTAAGTGAAACATTTTTAGTTTAGTGGAACGCAATGAAGACGCCGGATGGCACATATGAACCGTATGTGTGTGTGCCACAACATCTGTGTATTAAAGTATTTTTAAAAGTGTGAGCTAATGTAATCGCCATACGATTAAAATTTAAAAAAATCATTTGTGGAGGGACCATCAACGCACTTATAATGCGTGTAATTTTTTTATTACAAAATATAGACATTTGTGTAATCAAAAGCTTAAAATTTAAATTCAAAGAACTCTAATTTATAAAATTAGTTAGATTTCTCTCTCTCTCTCCGCAGAGACAAGGCGTCTCTATGCGTATTCTATAAGTGTTCTTTTGCGGACTAGCGAACTGTGGAATCGACTCCCGGTGACTTCCCTAGGAGATATAACCTCCAATTGTTTAAGGATTGGGGTTACTAAAAAAAGATATGATTTTAGTTAAATCGGCTTCTACGCATCTAACCGCTAACGGGAACTGTAACATTGTTCCTATAATTTGTTAATGCGTGGTTGTCGCTTAATAGGGGTCGAAACCCTCGACCCTACCCCTTATTCTCATCGATAACAATGCCTCGCAACTAATACGGTATCAAAATAATTGAATTAATTCGGTTGACAATCTACGTACTAACTGTATAAAAACTTTTAATAAACTGTAAAAATATTGATTTTAATAGTTCACTCAATACATAAATGATATTGAATAATGAGACTTAGCAAGAACTTTATCTCGTATGCAAAAATCTAACATGTTATTAATAGTCTCTGAATCTAAGAAGAATTGAATTAGTTATCGAACTAGAATTTACATAGAACTTTGAGGTTCGTATACGTAGGTTTCTTGTGGAATAAGTATTTGTGTAACAAACTTATCGTAATTATATTCGCAGCGATTCTTTTTCAGCTTGAATAGGAAGTTGAAAGTTCGTCCATAGCTTAGAAAGAAAAAAGAAACAGACAATCGGGGGTTTGTAAACATACAAACAATTATTTAATGCAATTTAGTTAAACGTAAAGTAAGAGTTTTTATTAGAAAGACCTAGCAAATATATGACCATTTTCTTTAATACCAGTATATTATGTGGTAAGATGCTAATGCAATAGTGGAATGGTCCGAACTTTTTTACTTACTTTTTTTCAATTGTGACAGTTTTTTCTTTTTTAAAATATTACGGACTGCGAATAAAGGATTTATATATTTAATGTAACAGATGCACTCGTATCAATTGCCTTAGCATAAGTTTAATATGTTATTATAAAACGTAGCGTCTATTAAACATCAAATTTTCTTTAGCTACATTTTAAGCTCTTAAACAATTTAAAACCGCTTTCAAGCAGGAATTAATTATCATTCACTGATTGGAATGTTAACACGGATTCTCGGCTGTTTAAATTCTTGCTACGTGCCAGCCGTTCGATGGATCGTGAAAAAGAATCGAATTGTTGATGTCTAGTTAGAAAAATGTCACAGATTATATTAGGTTGTAGAGCAAATTAATTTGTAGTATATTTTTTATCTATTTTAACATTTATTGTAAATTATGATATTATATTTAAAAACCACTGTGGTTTGTGTAGGTATGTAACAATATCAGTCTTGTTTAGCAGCGCGACAAATTCATATAAAACGAGTTTTTCACCTTACTTTGTGCCTAGTCCATTTATTAGCCGCGGTTGCAAATACCCCAACCATTTTATTTATTTTAGTTAGCTATTGACCCGATAATAAAGAGGTTCAGTACATAAATCTGAATTCTGCTGGAGCTATTTCTTATTTTAATGCTTATAAATAAAGAATCCGGTAGGTTACATTCTCTTCCTTCGTATTCCATGATTTGATTTACGACAAAACTATTAAATTTATTTTAAATATACATATTACAAGTTTAGAATCACTATCGTTGTACTTACTAATTATTAATTAAAAATAAGGAATTTTACATTTGTATTTAATAACATTATTTTAAATTATCTCTGCATGAGTTTATTGAGTACATGACTTGCAGACAATAGACTGTCTGAAAAAAATCGGACACAGAAAAAATGCGAGTGCATCACTACATTGCCGCGCAAAATAACGTCAGAGAGCCCGCCCATTCCAATCTGTCAAGTTGACAGCGCGACTCATCGTTCAGAAATACAAACACGATCGCTCGTTAGGCATTGATGACTTCGTTAATTGTTTATTTGGCTTCCTGCCAAAGAATTATCTCCACAAGCAAAAACATTAAATTACATTTATCCAATCGAATAAATTAATTCATTTTGCAATAAGGTCTAACTGCATCGCATTCACTAGACATAGGTGAATAATGAATCTACAAAAGAGAGAACTACATTTGAAAGATCTGCTGAACTTTTACTTAAAATATATATAAACTTTGAGGAGATACATATATACATAGCTTCTTTTGGTAGCTAGATTCTCGATTATACCTACGTAAGTATTAGTAGCTTCATGTGGGTTTGATATCACGAAATACATAGAGAATACTTATTTGACTGCTTATACTATTTTTAATCTTACATAGTGCTCAAATTTAATAAAGCGTAACCATAACAAGCAATTAATGAAATACCACGCACGTCTCTATAAGCGACGAATTATCGTCACTACAAGAATGATGTTGTCTATGCTTATGATAATACAACCAATCAAAATAATAAGAAATAAAGACAAACAATTAATGCTTTATGTTCAAAGTAAAATAGTTGTTTGTTTGTGAAGTAAAATAAACTTCGTTCGCGTTCGCGCGCGACGCACAGCTGTCAGTCAACCATATTTAGCTCAAAAGGCGCGAAACCGTCACAGCATTTCGCGGCTCATTTCAATTTTAGAACGCAATTTTCGGTTTCATTTTCAAAGAGATGCTAAAATGTTGCCAGCGCAATAAAACACGGGAAGCCGAGCGTGATGTTGTCAGCGTTTGGTAACAAATTGGTTAATTGCCTCTTAGTTATTTATAAGTAGTTGAGTGAAATCCAATTAGGGAATTGTTGACATCTAGTTAAATTTGGTAAAAAATAGTTCCGGGCATAGTTTAACAAGATTCAATAATCTCCAAAAATTACGTGACGTAATACTTGAACGTTCCCTTAGAAGGTGGATAGACAAGATTAAGGAAACAGTAGGTGGTAGGTACATGGCAGATAGTAGTACAGTGCAGACAGGACTGGAATTCGAGGAGGCCTTTGCCAAAAAGGGCACACAGCCTTGCGATTCTGTAACTCACTTTTCGAACTCTCACAACGGTTTAATCTCCTTATATAAGGAGGGAGCTTGTAGTTTATTGTTTATCAGAATGCCAAATCGTAAAATTACTGCTTTGCGACTGAATTGAGCGCGACCGCCGCTGTGAAAACCGCTGTGTGAGTTCGAAAAGTGAGTTACAGAATCGCAAGGCTGTGTGCCCTTTTTGGCAAAGGCCTCCTCCAATTCCAGTAGATATCTAGCAATAAATGACATGACAGACATATAAATGTATTTAAATGTAATGTATCTGAATTAAAATTATTAATAACGAGTCATAATTGAATTACGTTTGTTTTATACATTATTTAGATCTTCTCTGTAAAACCGACACTGGGTTACTCATATCTATAGGCAATACGCAATAATTGGCTGAAATTGACACTCTACATTAAAGTTTTTTTTCCGATTATATGGATGTACGAGGTTATTCTGACGAGGTTACCCAGTTTTGTTGTAGTTTTACCAATATTCGTAGGGAAAGTCGCTAAATTGGTATTAAAAGCACCTACTGTTTGATAATTGATTATTATTGGCTATGTTGTTCGAACACTTATAACTCGGGAACGGCTGGACCGATTTTCATGGTTTGTGAGTGTATTTGCCTCCTCCGATTAAAAATATCGTTAAACTGGTGAAAAGGGAAGTACAATATAAAATATTCATGGTTTATGTTTCGTAACTTCAAACATTTAATGTTCACGCTTCGATACGGTAAACTCTGCCCTCAAATTGAAGAACATATTTATCTAAATATTTTCGAATCGACAAGATATACCCACAATATTCATATAATGAGTATTTTATATTTTGTTTAAATGAAAATAATGTGAGTTATGAAAAAGTCAGACATAACATGTAGGTATTGTCAAATATTCATGAGTGCGTTCAGAAAGTGATTTTGTGTAAAATAAGGAATAAATATCAAGCTACTTAAATAAAATAAAAAAGCCTGTAATTTTCAGTTAAATGAACAAAATACGTATACAAATATTTTGTTAGGTAATTATTATAGATACATAATATGTATATTTATATTATAAAATATATCAAAGTTACAATAATTATAGTAGGAACCCTCTTCACAGGTATTGGCCTCCTTAAACAAATTCCGTTTTTCTCTTACACAAGCTATCCGAGCCAGTAGGTAGGTGTCAGAAACGTTTGCCTTTGGGTCCTATCTATGAGGTGACTGGGATTCTCCATCTTCTTGAAGCCTAGCCACGCGTCCCGCCCACTTCAATTTTAATTATTTGGCAAAGTACGACTTCGACTAGGTACAACTACATTTGAGGGTTTCGTCAACTCTCTTATTTTTGCATGACGTATCTTTTAGATTCGTTTAACGGCGAGAATACTGCATTCAAGGACCCTCTGTCAAACTTCTTTAAGTATTTCCATGTTTGATATATGATAATAATTCTACTAACAAGTGATATATCTAACACTCATGTAGTATTATAGCGAATCTAGCTAAACGCGTCATCGACATGATTTCAATATCTTTGAAGAAGAAATAAGCGAGCATAGATAATTTGGTCTATAAAATAAAGATTTTAGGAGTTTGAGGTTTTTTTTAGTAATTACTCTTTTATTGTCATAAAAGTTTTAACGCAAGCCAATACCTTAGCAAGGGAAACAGGAAAGCGTAATTTATAACGTTAGTTATACAGCGTATCAAGACATCTTGACTGCGCTATCTTGACTGAATATTTTAATAATATTTCAAAATATAAAGATAAACTTTAATTGGCAGCTCACAACATTTTCCTAAATGAAGTTAGTCTTACATAGAATTATAAGAAATCAATGTTTGAAAAGCCCCCAACGTAACTCACAATGCACGCCGAGGGTGGAAATAATGTTGCCATTCGTCATAAATTCAATAGGCACTTAATGGACGCCTGGGACTTTCTTCCTCTTTGTTTAAACCATTTAAGGGTCAGTGATAATAATATACAGAACACAGTGCTTTAATGTTATTTTTAATAGCCTTTTCATTGGAAGGAAACCGCAGATTTGTTGCTCTAGTAAAAAAAAAACTTTCATAAATGCGTCATTTCTAAAAAGACTATTCTTGGGTACTTATTTTATGAGAATTCTATAAGCAATTAGTAAAAATATAATCAGAACAAAATTTCAACTTAATGAATCAATAATTTTTATTTTCTTTAATTTATAAAAAATACCTATGTTCAGTAACAACAAACATTATTGTTTTCGTAAAGTGGCGTCATCTTGTATCAGATAGTAAATACTACCAGAGTCAAGGTCTGCCACAAGGTCACATGGTGTATCATAGACAAGAAAAATCACATAGTTTGAAAAGTGAAAATAGAACCTTTCTCAGATAATCCCTAAATGGAACATATTTTATAAATATTGTGATTTTCATTAGATCGGTTTACTAAAAATACAAGATATGAATACAGAGCATGAGATTTGCAACTCTTAAAAAGTAAACATTAAATATGTCTGACGTCAGTGTTGTCAAAATTTGATGTGTCATGTCTTGATGTAATATTTTTGTCCCACCACAACAATAAAAATAGCAAAAAATACACTGAAATAAATTGGAGAAATTTATAACTGTGCTAGAAAACCTGGAAAAGGCAACGCAACATAATGCACTGGTTCGGAGGAACAATCGCTGAAGCGGTAACACTGTCGAAACAAAAAAATGCGATTTTTGTTGTTTTCGTTGAAGGTTTGTTTCTTTTGCATCTCTCTATCTCTTCTATGTGCTTCAACAATGTTTTTTACCATTGTTAAATTTTATATCCACATATTACGTCATGCACTAATGAAATTTCGTAACCATTGGACATAACTACATATTGATTATTTAACCTTACTATAAATGTTACAATATATTCTTGTATCAATAGTTAATCAATTAAAATAACAGATTACTCACGAACAATATAACTACATACTCTAAGTGGCTAATATTTCATTTAAAATGTATAATACACAATACTTACATTATATGCTATCTTTGCTGTATGTATATTGCATATTTTCTACCCAGTCTGTTAATTGAAGTGATTTTCAAATATCTTTTGTGTTTAGCTGTTATTTCTGGTTGTAACATTAAATATATGTCTGTCCTATTGGTTATAGTAATAATAAAGTTAATATTGTGTTCAGGAGACAATGACTTGTCAAAGGAATTAGCAGCAACAATTGACAATGGATCGGTTTTGAAACGGTTGGCTGACCCAACAAACTTCTTAGCAATAAAACTGAAGAGTGGAACTGAAAATTATACATATTTTGCTCAGATTTGTATCCTTTTTTAAAATTGTTTATTGCACACTAATTACTGCTTCTAATTACAAATAAAACTACTCTAGTAAACTTAAAACACAATGAGTTGTAATATTAAAACATATATTGCACTGTGCCCTGCAGTTTGGATATTTGCAGTTAGAATGTTACTAGGAACTAGAACTCACCATATAGATTGTAATTTTAATAATTTCCTTAATACCATGTTAGATCAATTTGTGCCAGTACCATCCCTATTCTTCATTGGAAATAATGGCACACCTTTGGAAGTTGTTTGTGCTGGTGTTGAAGCAGAGAATCTTGCAGAAAGGATTGACCGTATCCTTGAAGTGCACTGTAAGTAGTCATTCAATTCTTGTTAAAGAGGGCTTTATCAGCTGCCAAGTTAATATTTTATTAATGAATTTTGAATTACACATACATGATTGTTTTTTGTTGTCTTAAAGTTAACAATAAAACTTAAATATGTACTATGTTTGGATGTCAAAGCAGTGTGTGATTAAACATTAATTATACTCTGTCATATTAATGTAAATTTCTCAAACTAACGTACCTATTTCAGACCAAGGTAAATCACTGCAGCCATCTACATCAAAACAAAATATAAAAGAAGAAACTAAGAACTTACTGCAGTCTGAAGCTGCCGCCACTGAGAAGACTGCCACAACACCTAAAGAGAATGTACCTAAAATATCAGAAGAACCTGGTAAGACCTATTATTAACAGCATAAATTTTCTATGAAATCTTGTGTTCCGGCTTGACTGAGTGAAACTGTTGTTTCACATGCTTGCTGCTTTGTGATTTAGTATCTTACCTTAAGTGCTGACACACACTTTGTAGAAAAATAATGGTTTTACAAATCTTAAGACTAAACTCAAGCTGTTTACCAAACTAAACTTTGGATTTCAAAGCTTAGAATTTGACTATTAAATTAGACAATTCTAATTTGCTCGACAGAAATCTCTGGACCAGCTGCGAAGATACCTAAGTCTGTGCATCATGAAGTAACCCGTTCGGGGACTGAGTACGAGGTGGTGTGTGATGGTGATGTGTGTGTCCGGAAACCAAAGACAGGACAAGATACCCCGGGACCAAGTCATAGGGAGGATACCAATGCTGAAACCCCTATGGAGGTGGTAAGCCTATATTAATATTACAGACTGGAATTTAAAATTATCTGAGAAAATATTTGACATAGCTAATGTGTTTAGTTCCTGTAAAAATCAAATAATCTTAATCCGCCCAGTAAAGAAATAAATACAAGATTTAATTATTAATCTGTATAGGAAAAGCCAGTTGAAGACATTCCTGATGTAAACGCAGAGGAGAAGATAGAAAGAGCTAAAGAGCTTATTGAAGCAAGACGAAGAGAAAAAGCAGAAAAGGAAAAAGAGGTATTTCAATATTCTTTTTATTTTTATTAAGGTAAAAATGACCTAATTAAAGTTTTTTTTATGAATTCTTTTTACTGAACTTTCAGCTAGAGAGGGAAAAGGAGTTGGAACGAAGAGCGACAGGTCAAGGTGTCGCTGAACTCAAGAGATGGCAGACCGAACAAGAGTTCAAGCAGATACAGGTATCTTCATTCGATTAATAAGTCGATCAAGTATGATTATACCCAGAATAATTGAGATTTATTCCCTATTATTCTATATTCTATATATTTATATTATTCTGTAAAATTTAATAATTAAAAAAATAAATTTACTGAATTAATTTTGATTAAGATTAAAGTTAACTCCCTTAAAAAAGTTGTATTTTATAAATAATTTGACATTAGTATATACCATGTATATATAATAAAAATGTGTGTAATTTTTATTACTGATCGTAGGAGGAAAGAAAACGTGAGAAAATGGAAAATAATTTGGCGAGACAGCGTATATTAGAGCAAATAGCTCAAGACCGTGCCGAGAGAAAGGCGAGGGATCAGCCGCAGACGCAAACGGCTACGACGCCGCCTGCGCAAACGCAACTGAGTAAGATACTATTTTACATTACATTTTACTATTAAAAAAAAATTGCACTAAAAGTTTACCTTGTTCTTTCAAAGACACATTTCTGTGTGTATTTAAAAAAAAGAATTTTTGTTTTAACTTGCAAATTTGCGACATATGTTGATTATCATACGTAATTGATTACGTTTTATATTAATTGTGTTTTAAACTATATGCATGTATTATGTATGTATATTAAAATTTCAGTATATTCTTAGTATTCATACTAAAATAAAAAATATATAAATGATAAAAAATATTATTAAATTCTGATTTATATTTACTAAAATAAATAAATGCAGTGTTGGCCTAGTAGTTGCAGACTCTCATCCCTGAGGTCGTAGGTTCGATCCCCGACTGTGCACCAATGGAATTTATTTTTATGTGAAGGAGAACATCGTGAGGAAACCGGTTTGCCTTAGACCCAAAGAGTCGACGGCGTGTGTCAGGCACAGGAGGCTGATCACCTACTTGCCATCAGTCACTCTGATTTTTTTAGCCCAGTCTCAAATATTTTTTGCATTATACGTTACATACTCAAGGTATGAGTATCACGAGTATCAAACTGTTGGTTAAAGGCAACAAATTTTAGCAAAATCGTTACAGCGTTAAGACTTAAGAGCCTCGGAAATCGTTGTTGGCTGAAACTGTTCGTTGGGAGAAAGTGCGTAGGTAATAATATGCCTAAATATTCATTCAATGCTAATAAATAAGGTTTAAAATCGTTTGTATTGTTTTGTTTTGCTGAGACAAGAAGCGGTTGGTCGTTATAGCCGATGAATATCGATAAAATTTCGTCGTTGTAAGCGATATGTCGCTGTATCCGATGTTGTTATAAGCGGTTTCTTTACTGAATAGTTTACTAGGGATTCGGACGGGACCATACAATCTGGTTGTAATAACCGATAGGTCGTTGTAAACGATGTCGTTATAAACGGTTTTGACTGTATTTATTTTGTTGAAAATTTTTTGCCATTACTTCTTTTGCCGGCCAGTGCCTTTACAGGCATATATTTTGCTCAAGTTATAAATTTGTATTGTTTATTAATTTAGTATTCACTGTATTAGCATTGTATTTATACCAAAAATCATAGATTTTCTTTATCACAGCGTCTGGAGATGGCACTCCTCGCGCGAGAGTCCAATTCAAGATGGCGAATGGCGAATCTCACACAGCGCATTTCGAAGCGTCCACTACGGTTGAGGAACTGCATCAGTATGTTGCTGATAATTTGCAGGTAAAACAGAACAGATATTTATTATTTTTACATAATCTTATCTTAATATATATAAATCACGTGTCACGTTGTTTGTCCGCGATGGACTCCTAAACTACTGAACCGATTTTAATCAAATTTTCACACCGTG
Source organism: Pieris melete (assembly GCA_963693345.1). Lineage (NCBI taxonomy): Eukaryota > Metazoa > Arthropoda > Insecta > Lepidoptera > Pieridae > Pieris > Pieris melete. The sequence continues at coordinate 4,425,747 of CAVNZK010000040.1, read as the reverse complement.
TGTAGTTTGATCCAACTTAAAAGATAGGATAGCTTACATCTCAATTTATACCCACAATATTATTTTATTGCAAAATATTTGTTTATTATTTGACAGAATTCTAACAGATGGCGCTGTTTTGAAATTACCAACGTTTCACATAAGCTACAATTTAATGGCATAACCACCAAAAAAGCCTGGTGGTCCCCATGACTGGTGTTCTTCTACCGTTTCCCTTTACTACTATGTAATATAACAAAAACCTTAGCCACAGCAACGCTTGGCCGGTCTGCTAGTAATTATATAAAATACTGTTCAGCTTGCCACCCTGTAAAATGTGTGGTTAAATGTATATGTATTAAATGTCAGGAGTATCTGAATAGTATATGTACTGTATGTATGAGCAAACTGCACTAGATAACTAAATATGAGAGGGTGAGATGTAAGAACCTAACAACCTTAAGCAGAGCATTAACACATAAATAGTGAATATATAAATAAGTACGGGATGTCTGCTACAAGAGACCGAAGGTAACAGATGGAGCCCTATGGGTAGGATCAAAGGTTCTAGGTGGTGGGATTACCTCAAAGCTATTGGGCAGACTCACCACGATAATTAAGTTATAATAATTATTTTGTAATGGTGAATGTGGTAAATCACAGAACAGATTTTTTTTTTACTTATGTAACTTTAATGACATTGTGGTTTATGACATTTTCCTTTGAATAATTGTAATGTAGGGGAAGGGTAAAACTTGGTGAGTTTCTTGCCAGTTCTTCTCAGAACAAGGCCTCCTGGTTTAGCGAACAGATGGCGTAGTCTTGCTCTTTCGCGAATTTTGTAAATGTTTTTGACATTCATAAGCATGCCCTAAGACGCTTCTAAATTGAATAAACGTATTTTGATTGATTGATTGAAGGGCTTGAAGTAGTCTTCGCCACTTTGAGAGGAAGCGAGAAATGAATAAGACAGAGCAATATTCAAATCTGATTTATTCTTATAAAACATTTTAAATACTACTCACACTTATTCACAAATACATAATATTATTCTTGTGAGCTGTTGGTGTATCGTGAACTTTACTGTTAAAATTTAGAATAACTGTGTCAGCAGTTGGTAAATGTTCAAATGAAATCTGAACAAACATCTTATTAAAATTGTGTACTTAGTTTTTTGTCACCACCAGGTAAGGGAGCGTTCAAGTATTACGTCACGCAATTTTGGAGATTATTGACAAACCCCCCCCCCCCATATAATAACGCGCCGTAACGTTTTTCTGTACCCAAGTATAGTAAAACGTTCGTGATCACCTAATGGCTCTTTATACCTAAAAATTACCATTATGTGGTGTAAAGTACTGAAAAGTCGAGAATAATATTAACAATAACGCGTAATTCAATCCCCGCCCCGCATCGTAACGTTTTACAAAAGGACAAAAATTCGTTACGTAATACTTGAATGCTGCCCAATAGGAACTCAAGAAGTTGAATTACGTTTATATATTTTATTCATAATAATACATTTATATGATGATTGAAACTCCAATGTGTTGCTGAAATTATTATATAGGCAACGGATATACATATATAAATACATATTTAAACACCCAAGACCTAAGCACAACACCAAATGCTCATCACGTCGATGTTCGTCTCAGCTGGGGATCGAACCCGGGACCCATGGATTCGCAGTCAGGGGTACTAACCACTAGACCAATGAGTCGTCGCTAAATAAACTATTGCCATAATATTAAAAAAAAAGAATATAATCTAACAAATTTAATTATTTATTTCCAATATACAATCACAAAAGATGTCAAACATGATTATGCGTCTGGCATGTAAATGCATTATGAACATTTAAATATTCGTCCAAATTATTAAATCGGTTCGATTTCCTTAATAAATCTTGAAATTAAATGTCGTATTTTGGTCTTTTGATATGTTTTTATTTTTAGTCATGAATATATTTTTAACACAGGTACAAGCGTCATGGAATTCATTAAACGCTTTATTCAATCATTTCTTAATAATACACTTTAAAATAATCTTTTCAAGTAATTATAATTTTAAAATTAAACCAAAATCACATTTTCTTATTTAAAAATACAAAAAGTTTTTTTTGTAAAACGGTCCGGATGCTTGTGTGTACCGCTGCTTATGGACAATCGTACTGTAAGAAGGTCGCTAGTGTGTCGCCGTCCTTTAAAAAAAGGTTGTCTCTTTTACTTAATTAAAGCGGTATTTGATAGTGATAGTGATAGACCACATACTCTATTTAGCAGGTATTTACTTAAAATGTATATTATAATAACAGATGACACGCTTTTACCCAAGAGCTCAATATCCACAGGCGACTAACATTTATCTATAGGTAAATACTAATATTTGAAATGTGAATTAAGGATATGGAAATAAAATTAGGCTTTATTATTATTAACAGATGACACGTGCTTCGTTTTCTCTCTGGACGGCGTTTCCTCGTCGCGAGTTGACAGAAAACGATGCGACTCTGCGCGACTTACAACTAATCCCTTCTGTGGCCTTGCTCGTGCTTCCGAGACGTACCACCATCGTCTCTTCTAGTCCTTCGCCATTTAGTTCTCTTATTGGTGAGTTCTATATACGATATTTATTTAAACACAGTACTAAACCTCAAACCAGTGGCGTAACTATACCATCTGGGGCCCGTGGCAAAATCATTTGGTGGGGCCCTATCAGTAAAAATCGTTACGTTGTACTCAGTTTTATTTTAATAAACCTCGAGATGTCCCTCTCTCCTTTCTTAGGCGAGAGGGAATGGTCTGTAGTCCCCAGGCTAGCCCAATGCGTATTGGAGACTTCACATTCATCCATAGAACATAATATCTCTTGGGCAGGGGCCCTCTTGGGTCGGAGGCCCGTGGCATTATGCCAGCCCTGCCACCCTATTGTTACGCCACTGCCTCAAACTTGGCATCAGTTTTCTGTATCTGTTACGTGATAATCTTTTTTAATAAACCTACTTGGTCTATCAGATGTTGTAATGGGTCTAAGTGTTTCCCTTTTTTGTTCACTAATTTGATTGTTTAGGGGCTATCCGAAAATTTACTTACTACGTTTCGTTAACCATTCATAGTAATTTCAACCTAAAACCTATGTAAGATTCTTAAGTGAGCAATTAAATTATTAATGTTAAAAATTATGTATGGTACATTGTGGGCATAAGAATTTTAGACAGGCTAAGTAGGGGCACGAAAATGGTTGGGAAACTGATATAATACATGCCGGCTTACTCACGATTAGGGAATGCAATCCCGATCCCGCGGGATTCTGATCTCGCGAGATCTCGTGTCATTTTTCGGGATCAATCCCGAAGCATAATATGACGAGATCCCGTTCGAGATTGACGGGATTGGGAGATACTGATTAATTTAGTGCAGAACATACGTTGCGTTTCATTATTCGAAAGCTAGAAGACCTAGAAACTACTCTCTCAGAAAAGTTGGTCTCTTCGATAAAAAATCTGAAAAAGCCGAATAATTTTCAAGATGATTTGGAGCAATGGAAAGGCAATGAGACTTTCCAATTGAACAATCCAACACTGCCAAGCAAAAATCTAAATCGAAGAAATCAAAAAATATAATCACACTATTATAGAGATTAATAGAGAGTAGTAGTAGTAGGAACAAGTAGAAATTAATATACAGTATTAAACGAAGATCACATGCCACTTTCTATGATTGCAGAGAATTTAATATGTATAAATTCTACTGCTACACAAACTAATACATTACTTCAAGAGGAATTAGAAGATACTTTCCGAAACGCTAGCTTAGACAAATTAGAGTCAGTAATACAAAAATAAATGGATTTTTTGAATGTGGAGGAACAATGGGGCAATTTTTGCAGTTTACATAATATAATTGCTTACTCACGCTGTTGCCAACCAGTGTTGAGTTGGAGTAAGCATTCTCAGCAGCTGGGTACATCGGAACGAACATTAGATGCCGGTTATCAGATAGCACTCTTGATACACTTTTTTTTAATAAGTAACTTTCAAAATGTACTAGTTTTTAATCTCCTTAAATAATATTATCTTCTTTAGTTTTGATTATGTTAAGTTCGTAAAACTGTTAATTATTAAGTTAGTACTAAAGGCCTTTGTTTTCTTTCAAATAATATTTTGTTTTAATTAACCTCATTATCACAAACAAGCCGTTTTCATCATATTCAGTCATGTGAAATTCACATTTTTTAAAACATGACGAGATCCCGAAAATCTCGGGATCCCGCTGGATTGATATTTCTAATCCCGCGGGATCTCGAATTTACGATCTCGAGTCGGGATTGCATTCCCTACTCACGATGTTTTTCTTTGTACGAGCGAGTGTTAAAAATCCTTACACAGCCGTGATTCGAACGTACGACCTTAAGGCTAAGAGATACTTAAGATTAGCAACGCTGCTAGATGATTTTATTACAATTTAATTTTTTTCAGCATTTTTCTCACAACTTTTCTCCTCAATGGTCTTGGATCCATCATATCAGCTATACACATGGATTCGGTCGCGTTTGTTTGGGGCAACGAACACCACGCGAACCCAGGGAGGTCCGGGAAACGTTTCGCCGGGGAACATTCCTTCAGGCAACATTCCATCTGGCATCAGGCGCAGGGGAAATGTGCATAGACTGACAGGGGACAGGCCAGACGATGATAATAATACATGGAATGGGAATTCTACACAACAAATGTGAATAAGGCAAACTAGATTAATTTTAAAAAAAAATTTTTTTTGGTTTGCATGTGGAATTCCCTTTATTTAATTAATTATTTTTTACAGGTAAGCGGTGTATTAATGAAGATTTCACAATTACTCGTCTACATATAATTTATATTTAAATAACCATTTTATAAATAATATACAGCACAGCATACATTTTAAATATTTATCTGGCGTATCAGTACTTAAGAGACTTGAAACTAGTTGACATCAAATTATTATTTACATATATTCCCGTATTTATATTTTATGATTTAGTTGTAACATTAGAGAATTATATAGTATTGAATAATGGATGAATATTATATACAAAATTAAACCCTAAATAATTTTTTTTTTTCAAAAATACGCTTACGATATGTGTAAATCTTTTAAGGCTTATAAAGAGTGGACTATAAAGGTCCCGAGTTGTAAAGCCGTGATTATTTTAATTGGATTACATGTAATATAACTTTGAATTTGTAATCTATATCGATTATAAAATGTAAAACTATATTAGAAACATTATAACACAGGACTTAAGCCTTATTCCTATTCGTTTTCTAGTATAGTTATAAATGATTGTGATCTAATTTATAAATAATAAATATGTTTATATAGCATTTTGTATTTTTTTTTATCCCAAAAATATTGATTCGAATCTGTTTTTCCAACTATATAGAACAAAAATAGAATACAAATGATTCAATTCAATTTTCCATGCTTCCAATGCTTTTAACTCGTAAAAAGAGTAATACATAGCATTTTCAAAGTTAAATTTGAATTTTTTGATTAACAATAACAGGATGTAATAAAAAATTTAATTTTAAGCTGAATACTGGCCGATTAAGCTTTTCTGACACCCAACAAAAATAATTAGACTATTGGCAAACTATGGTTGTACAACAAACTTATAACAGAAAATTACTTTTATCGATTTTCAAACACCTAACAAATATTAGTTTTTAGACAGTTGCTTGTCAGATAATTAAGTCTGTCAATCGTTCTCGATTTTGATTTTGATTTATAGTTAGAATGAACGTCCAAAAATATTAAATTACAAGCATTAAATATCTACGTTACTCTCTCTTAACGATCTAATATCAATGTATTGTTACAAAAAATCGCATAGCATATAATTTAGATCACTTTCACTCTAAACAAGACTTGGCTATATTGGGGTTCCGTTTGGAGATCAGTCCGTCATTTGCATCATATTAAATTTTTGCCTAATATTATAAAGAGTAAATATTTGTTTGTCTGCATTGATCCCTAATAAACATAAACCTAGAGAGCTGGCGAGCTAAATATCTATATGATTTGCTCATGTGCGCTGCGTTGTTAATTGTCACCCCCCTTAAAAATGTAAAAAAAACAGGTTTTGCTCTTGTCTGCCTTTAAGGCTGATGTTTAGAAACCTTGTCAAAATTAAAAATCAAAGGCAGACATCTAGGATTCTGATGTTTTTTTTTTAATTTAAAAAAAACCCCTGCGAAGGACCGCAGAAACAGATTTAACCCTGTAGCTTAAAAACGCAAATGTACGACCTAAATAAATAAAATGTTGTCGTTTTAATCCGAAGTTTAATTACAATACGAAATACGAGTATACATACTTAAATGCTCGCCAGCTCCCTAGGTAATAGGCAATACTTATTATGAAACAAATGTCCAGTCATGCGCATCTCGGACTTATTTTTCTCTTTCAGAGGCCCTTTCTTAAAAACAAAATGTTTACTGTCGATTCAAAACTATTCACTTACAATGTTAACAACAACAACAACAATGTGCAACATCTGAACCTATATTATGCTGGAACGGAAAGTATTCTTGTGCATCAGTAGTTTAATTATAAAATCATTATTATGTCAATGGAAGAAATTAGCTGCCCACCATACAGGGAATCCTAATTATAATAAGTGGAGGAATGCACTTTCTCTTCAAAGTCTAAAACCATTTATTCATATAGGTAACACAGTGCACACTTATGAACTTCAAAAAAGAAATATACATTAAATGCTTCTAATTTTACATTTACTGCCAGTTTATAAAGGGCGTAGAACGGAAGAGAAGAACTGGCAATAAACTCTCCGCCACTCTTTTTAATCGCCAAGTTTTTTGTTTTACACAACGTTTGTAAGGAGCTGCAACCATTACACCATCTTCTTTTAACTATACATGCTATTTTATGTGTAATAAATCTTTTTTGTCTTATTCTATAGACTCGCTAGACCTGGTATTGGGTTTTAAGGCAAAAATATCTGTTAAGTTGTTCCTGATTTATCTGACTGAATTATCTGAGGCCGATAGGCAATTAAAGTATATGTTAATAATAGGAGTGCAAATTGGCTCTTATAGTTTTAAATACATCAAGTTTAGGGTCATAATAATGTAAAATGACAGACCAAAACGTCCATTTAACTATAATAAGAGAGACAGACGTAGCATCGTGACTTTGCGTGTCGACGTGTTGGACTAGAGATGTTGACCAACCACAATTCAACGAAACCCGTCGCGGGCCGCCGCGCCGTTTCGTCTTCTATATTCGTGCTCACTCTGACATAAGCTACGTTATCTAGAGGCCGTTAACATTACGCACTGCTCGTAATATGCAGAACCTAAAACTTTGTCTATCTTCAATTCAAAGACAATGTCATTTAGTTAAAATTAACTGGCTCGTAACGGGTTCGAACCCATACCAGCACGCGATACTTTCTTTCCGTATTGTAATTAATTTGTAATTGCACAATCGTTACGTTGTCATTGATAATTCGTTATAATAACAATACTGATGAATAATTTATTGAGAAAGTATTTGTTTATTTTATAATACATATATTTTATTAAAAAATAAGTATAACATATTTTCAAGTAATTCAGAATAAATGGGTTTATGATCCATTTATTCAGTTTAACACAAAAATTGCAATTTTATTTGTTACAAATAAAAAATGTTTTAATCATACTTTACAAATGAATCAGCTAAAAGTAACATATCCCCAGGAAATTGTAAAAAAATTTAAACACATCTTTAGTACATTTTAAAATACATCCCAAAACAACGAATTAAATGTGTAAATTACCGAATAATTTAAAGGATTGTCTAAATGAAAATGGCTTTTTACAAACAATTCAATAAATATTAATAATACATGTTGTTTTTAGTACTTATAAATAAATTAAGGCTATATATGTATAAGTTGGTTTAGCCAAAGGAACTCGGCAATTATTTAAAATATTTATTTCTCTTATTTATTATTCTTCTTTTGATAAAAGTAACACTTATACTTCATATTTATGCCAGTAATGTAACTGAAAGCACTGTAATAATTTAGTGTAATAATTAGTATGTACTTTGTTATAAGGCGAACTTAAATAAATGAAAAAAATACATTAAAGATCCTTATTTCAATTGACGAACATTATTAATAATAAAACAATACGCCGTGATCGTTTGAGCATTGTTATTTGGATTAATTTTGGCTATAATGTGGTGTCTTCTGGTGTATATGGTGATAATTAAAGTAAAGTTTTGTCCAACCATCGTTTGAAAATAGTTCGAAGAGATAGGAAATATGCTATTACTTTCAATAAAGAGGTGTGTCAATGTAATAAATTGTATGAGAAACAACAATACAATGAGATAAATGATACACATAACGGTTGATGCACAGACACACACGGTCTAGGGTTATGATATTTGTTCCTAGAATAAATAAACAGAGGTGTTAGAGAGTGGCACAGTGCAGATAGAAATGGCGAGATTTGAAGGAAGTCTGCCAAAAAAGGGTAAACAGATAAGATGTATTTAAATGTAAAGTATTTGAAATAAAAGGCTTTTATTATCTATTATTATTATACTAAATAAACTAGTGATGCTATCTTTTAAGTTCTGAGCCTCAATGGTCTGTATCTGTTTCGTGATCATTTGTTTGACACACGCCGTTGACTTTTTGGGTTTATGGTATGCTGCTCTGACGATGCTTTCCTTCACCATACAAGTAATTGTAAGTAAAATTTACAAGTAATCTAAGAACTAAGATGTCAATTTCTCTTCTTAATGGATACATTTTAAAAATATATATAAATATATAAATTAAAAGATATTAATTACAAACATTCATTCTTCAGTAAGTTAAATTATGAAACTTAAATGCATTCAACCTGTTGATAGTTGATACGCTTGCTGTACGTGAGCGTCGAGACTGCTTCAAATAATTATTGTAAAAATTTAATTTGGTTATTTTTTCTAAATTCAAAAGTTTAATTACTTTTTATTAATTACGTAAAAATGTTTCCGAGATTGGTATTTAAAATTTTCAAGCTATTTCAAATCGTATTATTAATAATAATAGTAATGTTATGAACACCTCGTACCTAATCACCGGAATAGCTGTAAAATTATAAACAATTCGATTCATTCACCTACTTTTCATATCACGGGCCAATAAATTCGTACGGGTTTTGTCTTCTTAAAATAATGTTTTTATAATATGTAATATTTTTAAATTGTTGAGTTGTTCGTTCACATACGAGCCACCATAAGGAAAATGGTCATATAGTCTTTGATCTTAAAACCAGATATTTTGCTTATTAAATAATTAACTAATTTTTTTTAATCAAATGGTTTGGCGGCTCTTGAAACTAGATTGACTGATGTTTTGAAATACGGGCTTTAATGTTCTAAATACTAAATTAAGCTCGTAGAGAATTCGGCTATTTCATCACTTTTAAATCGGCCATAAACTTTCTTTTAATGAAAATCACTACATTATTTGCATAACAAGAAACGTAGAATCTGTGTCAAAGTTTCCTTTTTACTTAGGAAAATGTTTGCTTTCCAAATCCTACGATTTTGTAACTTTAGTCACGCAAGACGGATGTTCACTTTTTGATTAGTTAAACTTAACAAGGATGAATGAAAAAGCGAAAGTTTTTGTTCATATTGCTATTTCGTATACCGTGTGTAGCGGTAGATGTTAGGGCTGCCATAAACAACAAATGCAAATTGAAATTTTGTGAAAAAATTTAATTTATAATTTGATGTGTTAATTGCATTGCATTTTATTGTTTTGCTTTTAATGACATGACATAATACTTCCCGTTTAAAGTATAACTATGCTTAACACGACTTCATACTATGTCGATTTGATTTGTGCAAAAGAGTATATAAATATATATAGATATCAAATAAATAAATAAATAAATAAATTCATATAGGCAATATTAGCAAATAAACACACAGACATTAAAAAATATAAAAAAATATATTCTAAATTTATATTGACTGCCAGTTCTCAAATCAAGGAACGGAAACACCGCATTTTTTAAAGTCGACAGTAGTAGAAATAAAGAGATGCAACAGCAAGCATTACTTACAACTTAACTCCCAGAATAAGGTAATAGGAGAACGCACTCACACTGTAGTGAGAACAACACAGGCAGAACAAATCTTATGAGAGATACTTATAAAATAATATCAATAGTCAAAGAAAGTTATTATGTAGGACAACTGACAACCCTACTACCAATTGTGGAGAAAGAAGAAATGGCGGTCATTGGACTGTCAGTTTTGACAGCGCACTGGCCGCGCGATGACGCGCGCCAAATTTTTCAATAAAACAAAAACTTAGCAAAACCCCTTCTTAGTTCCAATTATGGATATAAAAGACATTATAAAATGGTTCATACCATGTTTTCATTTACTATTGCGTTTCGCTAGAATGGATGTGCGTTTGACTTTCGTTTGTTTATTTTTATTTTTTTCGTGTCCCAGTTACGCGGGAAAAGTGAACAGTGCAAAAGATGTAGGTTTTAGTGATAAACATTATAAACAATTAAATATTTTTAGTGATTATTATAGCCAAAGCAATGTTCCTTTAAGTGAAGAAATGTCTAGTTTGGAAGGAGATACCTCGATGGGTAAGTGGCGAGTTAAATTAGGGTCACTGACGTAGCTTTAAATACCTTTGCAATAAAGACCTGATTTCTAAGGAAATACAGCTTCTTAGGTTATTTGGGTGAATAGTTGAATTATAATAGTTTATTTTAGTTTTTAAAGGAACTAAGTCAAATATTTATTTTGATGTCATACTGGTAATTCTTGAACTTTAACATTCTTGCAAATGTTATCGAATAACATTTGACATTGGGCTAGGCTAAGATCTTACGACAATACTTACGTTTTGCTATTAACTTTATTTTTTTTTAATTAATTTAAATAACTTCATTCGGTGAACTTGTTAAAATCATGAAAGGTCGATAGTTATTAGTACCTACCTACACTTGCATAATATGCTAAAAGTGTAAAAGTATCAGATCTTTTTTAACTAATTTGTTATATCTATTAAGTATTTTCCTTTTCATATAGAATACAAAAAAAGGTTGCGGGTCCTTATGTATGCGCGTAAGAAGTTATATTTCTTTGGCATTATTAAAAATAGTTTTTGATTGCATGCAAATAATTAATTACAATAAAATAACCAAAGACTGGAAAAGGAGTCATTATAGTGAACAGTTTACATTTGAAAAATTAAATAAATGAATATTTATTATTATTCTCTTACATTAAGTGTAACATAAATTCTATTATTTTTCGAATGTTGTTTTTAAATTATGTCTAATGCCGTAGCATCTTCCGTGGGCAACTTCATTCTGTTATTTTGTGTCACGGTGCGCGCGCATCGTAAAATTTCACTCTCATAAATTTTTCATAACGCGCCTAAAGAAGTATAACTTTAAAAATTGTATAGGTAGGTATATCTTAAGAAATAACCTCGAATATTTTATGCGACGTATTTGTTGGATTTGATATATATATATATAATCCATTGTTATTTAGAAAATTGTATTTTATTGTTGATAAAAGATTTCTTACTTTTCTATATACATATACTTATTTTTTTTAAAGATTTTCCAATACAATTTAGATACAGGCGTATCCAACATAATATCTGTATCTAAATTGTACTTATGTAATCTTCTCTACTGAGTCTATTTATGAACAGAGGTTGGGAATAAGGTACCTACTTACATTTAAGGAAATCTAAGGTCTGATGTTATATGTGAAATTACCCTTTACGGTTTAGTAACTAAAGCACATTGCGTACATCTGGAGGTCCTGGGTTTGCTTTTCACCAAAGCAATACTTATTTCAGATTTTTTATCATAAATAATGTTAAAAACTATTAATCTGTTAAATTATTACCTGATTGCGTCTCAGGTGATCAGCCTATGGTGTCTAACAAACGTTGTTAGACATTTCCCTCGATGTTTTCCTTAATCGTACGTAATTGCGCTCGAAGAAGGAAAAACTTAGCCGGAATTTGACGCGCGACCTCAGGGTTAATAATATATAACCACTATACCTAGTGAATACTAATCGCAGATTTTAAAATTAAAACTGCGAGAATAACAGATATTTTCTATATTCACATTTGGAATTAGTTTTTCGCAAAATAAGCACAATTTCTTTACGTGACCGAGATTTCACAGCACATTGAGGACAACAAGTAGCCTTAATCACAATCGGCAAAAACTATATTTTCTAAAATATAATGCTTTATGGAGAAGACATATATAAATTCTAAATGTGTATCACATATTTCTAAATGTGTATTTCGACAAATGTTTTTGGAAAAGTGCGTAATGCTCGAAAGTTTCTATTAATTAAATAAGCTTCCAGTATAATTACGACAAAATGAAACTACTTTTGGAGATTTCGCTTTAAACAACTTTTTAATATTTTTCTACGCTTGAATATGAAAGTAAAAACTAAGTTATTATAATGTTAATTATAATACAGTGTAAACTCTTTATAACGTCTTCCGCTATAACGAACTCTATATAACGTAAAAAGGAGTTATTTTTGTTTGGTTTAACCTAATACCCATACATTAATTCTTCCGTCCCTATAACGACATCAGTCTATAACGTATATAATGCTCGGTCCCTTAAAATTCGTTATACACCGTTTACACTGTATATTTTAACCAGTGGCCGATTTACAAGCAAACTAAGTAGGCTGGAGATTTTGGGGTTGTTATCTAGAAATAAAAAAAAAATCTGCATGACGGATTTCTGATTTCGGAACAAATTTTACCGATGACTTTCCCCTCTCACCTAATAGACCTCTGCACCCTTAAGGGAGCGTTCAAGTATTACGTAACGAATTTTCGGAGGGGGGGGATGGTCCTTTTGTAAAACGTTACGATGCCGGGCGGGGATTGAATTAATTATGTTCCACTTACACCACATAATAGTAACTAAATAGTCACTAGGTGGTCACGAAACGCTTTACTAGACTTGGGTACATTACTGTACTTGGGTACTGAAAAACGTTACGGCGAGTTCATGGGGGGGTCAATAATCTCCAAATAATTGTGTTACGTAATACTCCCTAACTCACACTAGTGAAAAGAGCAAAATTGCAGAAAATGTATTTCCCTCTTCCCCCTATCAACCCATACATGTCAGTCCTACTACTGGTTGAAGGCTGCGAACTGGATGGTTTGTGTATAATCAAAAATTAAACCCAATAACATTATTTTACGTTAAATTTCAACGATGTTGCATTGTAAAAATAATGTTTGCTCATGACAATTGTAGAGGCAAGGGCGGCAAAACCTTCACCGCCTTGAAAATTTGTAAAACCGCCACTGATTTTACAAATTCCAATTTTTATTAATTATTTTTAATTAGTCTTAATTAATATTATAGTACGAGATCCGGCTGCAGGATTAGTGCGCTCATCGGTTATTTGCTAAAAACCAAATTTTTTTACATAAATATTTAAAAAAATCACGGGTACCATTGCCCACCTGACCGCACTTCTTCGTAGCCAGGTGTAAGGAGGTATGATTTCGATACATTTATACGTTCATAACGTACATGTAATAATTATATATCAAAAACAAGCAATTTTTTTTCTATAATTTATCGTATAAGGGTACCAAGTTAAATCTGGCCGCAAATAAGGGTAACCTGCTGTTAAACATAATAAATATTTAAGGTAGAGTTTAACGATTTAACGCATAACATCATTTGTCAGACGGGGATAGTGAATGTCGCCTGTGCGACGCTTTTAAGCCATTGCGCATGCGTCGAATGTTAGTGTTCTCAAACTGAAAAGATGCGGTATTTTTATACCTGGAAATGAATAATTGTTTTTATAATGGACACTATTTTCATATTTTATTAACGATAAATGTGTCTTAATTATACAATATTTTTTATAGCCTAAGCCTATCTTAAGAGCATTACAAACTGAACAATAAATTTTAATTTCACTGTTTATGATTCATAATTTCAAATATATTTTATCAATTTCCAGGTCGTACCTTCGGTCGTCCCTTCAAGAAGATGATCCAAGCGTTCATACCACTCGCATTTCAAATGGGCGCAGCATCCACTTGGGCTGTCGTAGCCGCCCTTGTGGGTGTCAAGACATTAGCCATAACACTGCTTATTCTCAAACTCTTGTTACTAGCTGGAGCTGCTAAAGTTAGTATTGAAAAAAAGATCGCAAATACATAATTGTTCCGACAGCCGGAACCGGAATTGACCAAATCAATAACAGAAACTATTTATGTAATGGAATAAACAGATCTTTATTTGGAAGTATTGTGTTAATTAGGAGTCTTTAGAATGCTTATTATTCGTGTAGTAAAACGTACCAAAGGGTACTCGACTATAAGTAGCGGCACGAAACTCTAGCGCTGACCGTTATTGCGCGAAGTAAAAAATAAGGTACCTGAGGGGGGCTAGCGGAATGAAGAGCGTCGATTGGCTCTCCAGTTGCATTTTGTCCCCCGCGCGACAGTACACATGCGCAGCAATCCCCTCCACGTATCGGCCAGCGCTAGACTTACGTGCCGCTGGTTATACATGAGACACTAATGTCTATGCACACATCACACATTTATAATACAACTAGCAGACCGGCCAAGCGTTGCTGTGACTAAGGTTTTTGTTATATTACATAGTAGTAACCTATTCAAGGGAAACGGTCGGAGAACACCAGTCATAATTTGCAATAAAATTACATTACGGGTTAAATTGAGATGTAAGCTATCCTATCTTTTAAGTTGGATCAAACTACACACAGTGTGCAAATTTGATTGATATCGGTTCGGTAGTTTAGGAGTCCATAGCGGACAAACAACGTGACACGTAATTTATATATATTAAGATGTAAAACATTTTTTTTTAAATATTGAAGACAATAATTTAGAGTTATATTAACGATATTAGCTCTTACGAGCGAAAGCTTAGATATTGGCGGGAACATCAAAGGATTTTCTTTCAGGTAATTGTAGAAAAGTAACTTAAAAAAGATTTATTTTCGTGTTTTAGATTGGAGCGCTGTTTGGTGCAGCTAAAGGTCATCATGGCGGATGGGAGCAACCTCACCAGAAAGAAATTCATCTGCACATACACGGACAACATGGTGAAGAACATATTCCTATATGTATGTATATCCTCCTATTTATATATTGTAAATTATTTATTTATGAATAACGAGTGTTGATAATGTTTTTTATTTTTAAGCCCTCTAGTGTCTAGTTGGGAAGCATAAAAATTATGAATTTTAGTACTACTACGAACAGCTAGATGGCGCTATAACCAATCATATTTTAATGTACCGAAACATTTTAAGTATATTTACGATAAAACTAATATTTTATTTCATTATGTTATTATTGTATATTTTATTATAATTGTAGGAAAGGTAAAGTAAGGAAAAACATATGTTCCTTAAAAATTTCGTAGTCACTATTCAATAACAGATGGTGTTTTTTACAGCGTCATGGAATCGGGAGGGTCAAAGTTCGGATCCGAAGAATGTAAACGTGGTGTATGAGCCATATGGCGGACCACAGACTATCAGTACACCGTTTGGACATTATATGAAGATTGAACCAGCTAATCATCAACAATAATTCTAAGAATATATTATAGTGAGAATGCTGGCTACTGGCTAGGCTCTTAAAGAAATCCAATTTACTTCAGTTTAGTTAAATATTTAATCTGAATTATGGTAAAATATGAGAAAAATGTTCGGTACGTTGTCTTAAGGAGTGCCAAAAATATGTTTGTTTGGTATTTACGATCAAATGATTTTGTAACTTGTATAGGAAAAACCAAACGCGTGAGTTAGTGTTCCCTCATTTTCTATTTGGTTTTCCCAGTTTGTAATTTGGGACCTATGTACATATTTTATTAACTTACAACTTGAATTACAAGGCATTCAAATTCCTTTCATTTATATAATGTACGAATTTATAATTTCTACAAAATTTAAAAAGGTATAGACTCGTTGAATAGATGAAAAACACGGCAAGCTTACTCTGTAAATAGCAATCAAATAAAACAACTATCTCTGGGCCTTCCTTTAAAGGGCCAATGATTCCATAACTAGAGAATGCTATCCATTTTACAGAGTATTCTGCTTAGAAAAAAGTCAGGTTCTTAATAATTGTACCGATTGGTTAATAGTACTAAAGTTACCAAATATACACAAAAACAAGTATTATAATTATTTAATAAGGTCTAATATAATAATGTAAATAAACAGAATAATCTTGCTTATTGCTTCCTTATATAATTAAAAGAAAGGAAGGAAAAAAATTCCATAAAATCTTATTTTTAAGTATTACTTATAAGATTTTTGCAATATTTTTTGAATAATTTATTTTTTTCCTTCAATATACTTCAGGGAAAGGAATATGTTAATCTTATGTTAATTTATTTATTTCTAATTTTAGTATGTTATTTATATTGTATGAGGAAAATAAAACAAATTATTATTTATTTATTTTTATTTACCCTTTCCCCTTATTACGAGTAATATAGATCTATTAAAACAACAACCTGCAACAGTACTTAGCAACTTTGTAACGATTCGTGTCTGTGAACTTAGCAGAACTTAGGTAGCACACAGAATTTATAGTTAATAATTAGTATAGTTTTTAGAAAGAGTTCTGGACATTCCAGTTCAGAAACTGATTTTTTAGAGCGTAAAGACTCAGCAGAACAAGACTTTCGATTCCCACATCAATGTTCATGTTTTGTACCGCGCGATCTCATGCCTGCGACGGATATTGAAAGAAATTTATGAAATAATCTTCGGGTTCGCTGTTGCAATTGTTATTGGAAGTTAGAGAGTACTGGTGCTGATGCTCGAAAAAACAGCTGGGCAATCCACATCGGAGGATGGAGATGGATCTGGACGAAAATAGCTTGGACATTGGCATGTCTTAGAACGTAGAAACAGAAATGTGAGCTCACTATGGTCAGTACATAAAAATAAAATATGTTTATTATGGAACATAAGATACAGGTATCACTTATTACGTCATTAAATTTGAATCTGTAGGCATCCCTACTCATCGGCAAAGAAGACAGAGTGTGTAGGCCGAGAGAAAAAGCCGGCGTAAAAAACTCGGTACTCTTTTAAAATAGCAAATCATCAAACACCACTTATTTTAAAACAAATATCGCAAATTAATTAGAAGTAGCCTGTCTAGCACTGGTCCCAGGCCCTTTTATCAACTAGATAATCGTTAACTTTATAGTAAGCCTATTTTACACAGCTTTTCTTTAATAGATTTCTTAAATTTATTAAAAGGCCTCTGGGATTTTATTAAAGAAGAGAATCCCTTTTCCCAAAAAAGAATGACTAACTTTGTTCCGAGTATTAATATTGTGCGTATGTTCTATTCTAGTAAACTTATCACTATTTTTGTATACATACATAATATTTTCATAATATGACTAGCAAACTCGGCGAACTCCGTTTCGCCACCAGATGGCTTCGTTTTATGTAACATTTCGTTTGGTGATCCTGCTTTTCTGTTGAAATTTTTCCTGAACTTTCTTTGTTATAAACGGAGCCCGAGACCTTTCCAACGAATGCAAAACCGTGGAAATCGGTTCGTGCTTTCTGGAGTTATAGCGTCAGGAAGGAAAACCCGACTTATTTGTATATAGTAGATATTTTAATAATACATAATTTGCATAGCGCTGAGTGTGACTTTCCTTTTTCAAAAACATTTTTGACATTCTCTTTACAGAAACCAATCTTTTAATTATCAACATTGCGGGAGCCTCCAACACAAACTTTGATTATATTCAATAGACGATCAATCCGTGAGAATTAATGACAGTGACGTCATAATTAATTCCGCTGGTTTTCCTTGGATTATAACCTTGTGTATTTAATTTTTTATACGACTAGACGGTCAAAGTGTCCTGATAGCGCCACGTTCCTCAAGAATATAATAGACATGATGTACTGGCCTCGTAACACAGCAACTCTGCATCCCAGATATACTTACCTGCCCTGCGATTCTGTAACGCGACCGCCGCTGTGAAAACCGCTATGTGAGTTCGAAAAGTGAGTTACAGAATCGCAGGGCTGTTTTGATATATTCTACATAATAGAACAATAACTTTGTTAATTAACATTATCTTACTTTAAACTATTTACTAATATTGTATAAAATTAAATCAAAATAATATTATTTATTAGCCATGATTATTGTTTAGTATTACATGACTTAATATCCCCTAGATGAGGCAGAGGGCGGTCCCAGTCAGTCTCCATCACGTTCGGTCCTGAACCTATTTCACCTAGCTCCAAGTCTCTCCGGCTCTCTTTGCCTCATCTGCAACTGTACTTCGCTTTCACTTTCCTTAGGGGTTCAAATCAAGCACCTGCTTGGGAATATAATTAGAATATCTTCGGAGCGTTATAATTATTGTATAGGCAAGATTGTAATTCATATACATTGCAGGGGTTGGTTATAAATTTAAGGCCGATTGAGTGCTAAAAATATTTGAAATATACAGTCAGTGTTGTTTAAGGTCCTGCAAACCCTGAAAACTTGATTGAACTGTATTAGTAATAATACCTCATTTGTAGGAATTAATTATAGTGCAGGATACTAATTTAATTTAAATACATTTCTCGTTGACGATGTCCACAGACACAAATAGTAAATGATAATAAATCTGGATTAAGTGTTTGCTTATTCCAATAACACATTCCATAAACACAATGTAAAAAAATCTAATTAGCCCCGTCTCACCTATCTCGGACAAGGACAATGTTGGCGCAGCTGCAGAACAGCCCTGCGATTCTGTAACTCACTTCACGAACTCACACAGCGGTTTTCGCATCGGCGGTCGCTCTCAAATCAGTCGTGAAGCAGTCATTTTATGATTTGGCATTTTGAAAAGGTGGGAGCTTGTACTTTATTGTTTATCAGAATGCCAATGAGTTACAGAATCACAGGGCAGGTGGGAAATTACAAAAAAAAATATTAGAGTTTCCTCCAACTTTGATTTTGTTACCTTTGGTGTAGACTCTTGGGCCTAAGGGTTCAAGTGCGCATGCGCTTATTAAAGATTTAACTTGGTGCATGGTAGATAGTACCGGTGGCCCCAGAGCTGATGGGTTCCTAAATCCTCGTCCTTTCCTTAATGAGTATTGCAATTCAGCGAGGAATTCCTGCCAGTATTATTTGGTCTATTGGGACCCAATTTTTAAATTGGTTTTGGTTTTCTATTAATATATTTTTAATTATTATTGTGTAGGTTAGGAATATTGTAAATACTCTATATTTGTTTAGATATAATAAATAAATTGAATAATAATAATATCACATCTAATTTTGTTTTACGCAGTTACGTACTGAAAATCCACATTACACAGAAATGAATCGGTCTCTTTTCACCACAGCGTATACTCAACGTACACGTTACGTAGAAAAAGACACCAGTTTTGATGAAAGGACTGCATGTTTCAGACCCGTAATGAAAAGGTGCAAAAATCTGCACCAAGAGAAGAAGACGTCTAGAAATTTAAATAAAATACCTATATTAGATTTTAGCAGGATCTCGAACAGGTTTTCAACAAGTGTACAAATTACCGAATTTATAATCAAATCGGTTTGACTTTTAAATACCAAATGTGACTTTAAGGATAACCTCTATTTTGCTTTCTAAATATTCAAACATATACAGTGTGTTGTAATAAACTTATTAATTACAGTCATAAACGGGCTCGTTATCTAAGACTTAAATAAAATCCACACAGTTTAAACTACCTATACTATAAAACGGCGGTCTAAAGCCTATATCGAAAATAGTAATTGCGCATCAGAGGTGACTTTGGCGCTATTTCAGCCTTGCTATTCTGTAACTCACTTTTGGAACTCTCACAGCGGTTTTCACAGCGGCGGTCGCGCTCAAATCAGTCGTAAAGCAGTTATATTACGATTTGGCATTCTGATATACAATAAACTACAAGCTCCGTCCGAATCAGGGAAAAACTAAAGGGCTCATTTTGGCTTCAAGTGTGCGATAATTGCTAACATTTGGTTTGCACTTCTAATTACAAATTAAAATATATATATTTAACTTAACTAATCTTAGATTACATCACTAGTGTTGAAATATTTTTAATAGGTAAGTAGCTCATGAACGCCTAGCTTTTAAAATAACAAACAAAAAAAAATTCTAAAGACATGATATGAAGTATTCTTGCATACTTAAAATCTACTTGTTACAGTATAATTGAATCAGAAGTGCAAAAATCTGGAGTCCGTTCGAGGTCTGTTATTAACAAAATCTCGTGTGCTACCTACAGTAATTTGTATAGGTACTACCTGGACCTAAAATTAATTATGCGGAAAACTGATTGAAAAATAATGTTATAAAAACCGACGTTTTTGTATAAAAATATATGTAAATCTATATTATCGAACAAATGATAAGGGAAAACTTCAAAGAAATCATTTTGAACAAATTTATGCTATTTTGCTTATGATATATATCTAATATAATGGTACTTAATACCTCCGACAACAATATAGTCGACATATAAAATATATTATTAAACAAAAAAAAAAACTACTGCAGCATTACTAAAACAAAACACGGTTTTAATAAGTATAAATTAAGTCTATTTAATAAGATAGTGTTTATAACGATTACTAAACATTATCCTTACGCGGCCCGACCTAACGCCAACTCTGATCTCAGGTAAAATAATTTAGAATAAAAACAAGTTATGACGTCATACGACTTAGACAACCTTGCGTATGCGTTTATTTTAAAACGAATTAAGTTTCTTTGAATAAAAACACATATCAGTGTATAATTCCTAACGAAAATGAAATTAGAAATAAATAAAAAGAATTATGAAAGAAATAATTTTAATAACAATAATCGTAGTATTGTCTTTTATTGACATAACTTTTACACATTTAATAAAGCAATTTTTAACCGGATTGAAGTTATGTATTTACAATTATTTTTCATAATTTAAAAAATTCGAAACGTCGGTTAAATTTAAAATTGTGAGAAATAATTGCAAATCCATAACTTCAATCCGGTTAAAAATTGCTTTAATAAGCAATAATCGTGTCATATTTAAATATAAAAAAAAATCGAAATCAAATATCAAAATCTATAGACCGCCACTCAACAGTCTTATTTTCTATATAAATTCAACATAATGTCCATGACATATAAGTATATTCCAAGTATTCATGACAAGTGATTGATATATAGTAAATAAATAAATAACTCAGATACATTACACAAATATACATTAATACATACATAGGAAAAAGTTCCATGCTAGTTTTTCTTGGCAAGATCCAAGTTACACAAGATTTTAATGTGGGCTTCGGATGTGCTGTTCTCTTCGTGATGTTTTCCTTCATCACCTGAACAGGTAATCATTTCCCATAAAACTGAAATGCCGATGTTTTAGGGATTTCAATAATATTTAAGAAGTGTAATTATGTATTTCGTCTTCGTCATCAAGGTTTTTTTTTAAATTAATATTACTCTTCTTGCCATTGTGTTCAGGGACTTTTTCTCTAAAATTTACAATAAAACATGATACATTAAATACGCCCCGGCTACATCGGTAATATTATTATTTACAACATTCATGAGCGAGCCGGGGCGCAATTCCTCGCGAGACCCGCTCTTTCAGATTTGTTTGCCGTCTTTATATATTTAACAATTTTGTCGCAGAACCGTTCCAGGCACGATCTGTGCTTTATTAACATGTCCTGTACACAAAGTCATCTGCATTTTTTTTTTGACAATTCACACCAATTGACCTAGTCCCATGCTAAGCTGGTAAAGCTTGTGTTATGGGTACTAGGCAACGGATATACATACATATTATAGATAGACAGACATATAATTATACATATTTAAACACCCAAGACCTAAGCACTGTACCTAAACACCTGTACTAACACCAAATGCTCATGACATCGATGTTTGTCTCAGCCGGGGATCGAACCCGGATAGACCAATGAGCCGTCGAATTTTTTTCGTTTTAATTTGTTGTTGTCGTTGTTGCGTCTTCATGGTTGAACAAGTGAACAAAACGTAACCTCTATCAGGCTATGTCTGATACATCGTAAGACACAGACAAAGCCAAGGAGAGGCTAGGTCAAAGTTCTACTCTTATTGTCTTCTTTCTTAATTCTTCTCTTCATAACTGTACATCACATTTCATTGAAATTCACAACTAAAAAATAATATGTTCAAATAGATCCATGTGTGCGGTTCACACACATAGATATGTTCTTAAATTATTTATCTAATCCCAGACTTTATTTATTTAAAACAGTAAAGTTAAATATTGATGATATGATAATATTATTATTACTAAAATGTTTTTGAATAAAAGATTTAAACGCGCCCGCACCTATTTCAAGTTACAAAAAATACCATTTTCGTTACACCTTCGATCCATATGTCATACGTCACTCAAGACTTGACATAATCAATTTACAAATAAGACACAATTATAGACGAAGTTCTTTAGCATATTCAGGTCTATGTAGCAACACACCACTAAATCGTTGGTCATCAAGTGTGGACTGCAGGCAATCCAAAATGGTTCTGCCAGTGGCTAACACAAGAATGACTAAACAACTTTTAAATCTAACCAGAAATAACCTCAAAACAATGATAGGGACAATCACGGGCCATTGCCTCCTTAATAAATACCTTTATGTCCTAGGCGCGACAGACAGCCCCATGTGCAGAGGCTGTTTCAACGCAGAGGAAACAGTCGCCCACGTAGTCCTGGAATGCAAGGCTGTGGCTAAACAACGTACAGAAATCCTCGAAACAGTGAGGTCGCTCCGTGAAGCCTGCGAAGTACCCAGGAAGCTTCTGTGCTTCTGGAAGGAGTTAGGCTGGCTTAGTTAGCCAGGGCTCACGTACAACGGACCTAGTGAGCGTCTAAGTGCGGAAAACGAGTCCACAAACCAACCAACACCACTAAATCCTCTTTCTCAACACGCGACCAAGGTGATATTGCCCAATAGAAGCCAAAATAAATATTTCTTGTCACATGCAGATATCAAAAAACACGCGACTGGAATGACAAAAACGCTAAAGCAGTAACTTGTAAACCTTGAACAAAGTAAAAGGATTAACCAGTATACGTGAAATCCAATTACGTATATGTTATACGAAATCTGAGCTCACAATAAATTGGTTTATTATTAAATTATGCAAATTCTAACATTTAGAGGCAGACGATATTCTTAATTCAGTGATTTGTTAATCTTTCGAAGTATTTCGAAAATTCTGAGGCAACTACTCAAGGGTGTTGCTATGTACTAGTGATCAAAGTTTGGCTTGCGTTAAATTGGTATAAAATGAATGCCTTTAACAAAAACTGATGAAGGAGGTTCGACGATGATCATGATCAATACGGCGTGTAATTTTTAATTATAATATTTGATGGTGTTACGTTCATTTCGTTTGAAGTATAGTTACCTATAGAATAATCTTAAATTCCTTACCTAAAAAGGTGGTATTAATTTAAAATACCGGTGAGCTGGTGCTTTTCTATCTTAACGGATAAGTTTTTGACGTTCATAAGTGTACATTGCGTTACCTATATGAAAAAATGATCTTGACTTGACTATAGCAATACAGCGAGGAAATGCAAAAATGCTTAAATGTATCAAACAAAAATGCTTCCAGTAAAAATCAGATTGCAGATTTGTCCACAATTCGGTCGTGTTATACACGCGATACATCCAGTTCATAATAAATATAAATAAAATATGTTAGTTATGGAATATAAGATACATGTATCACTTATTACACGTCATTAAATTTGTATATGTAGACATCTCTACTCACCGGTAAAGAAGATAGAGGGTGTAGGCCGAGAGAAAAAGCCGGCGTAAAAAACTCTCGGTACTCTTTTAAAATATCAAATCATCATACAAAATGCGTATGACAAACATAGATAGAAAAACCAGAAAGGAGGAAGACATGTTCCGCTCTTTATTTGTATTAAGTTACAAATATTTTAATTTGAAAAAGCAGTTCCTAAGATTACCAACAAACTCCCAACTCTTTAATATATTTTTACACGAAGCAAACATCTCACTTAATTATAAAATCAAGATGAGAACATGTAAACATGAGTCATACACGGATCTATTGTTAACATAGTTTTGCCATTAGTTCACAACTTCTATATTTTTAGTATTGAAAGCGTTTCAGTGTATCTGCTAATTTTACGTTTTTGGACTTTGCAAGTTCTCAAGATTCAAAACCTTAAGATCTTTGTTGATTCACCAAGAGTCCAAAAATTTTTTTCTAACCTTTATAGGTCTGGGCCTCTATCCGCATCATCTGTTTCATGATGATCATTTGTTCAATCTTATAGGCAAGTAGGTGATCAGCCTTCTGTGCCTGACACGCATCGACTTTTTGGGTCGAAAGCAATCCGGTTTCACACGATGTTTTCATTCACCGTTCAAGCGAATGTTAAATGCGCACAATTAGAAAGAAAGTCCATTGTGCACAGCCGGGGATCAAACCTACGACCTCTGGGATGAGAGTCGCACGCTGAAGCCTAGACCAACACTGCTCTGCGGTCCATTCTATAGATATATTAACACATATCTATATTTTACTAGAGACAATTAATCAAGTACGACAATAGTGCAATAATAATATGTATATGAAAAGGAAAAATATTAAGTCACTTCGATACGAAATCTATTAAGAGGATATTGGTAATCATTTGTAAGGACATGGAGAACAAGATGACAACTAAGTGATGGACATGGAACATCAGATATTTAAGAAGTACGGCGACGAGTTATTTGAGAGTACATATTTGTTCGTTCCTGAGCATATGAGGGCACATTGCCCGAAGAACGGATGACTTATGGGGCAATGGAATCGAGGCCGAGGACCAGTCGGCGAAGCGTTGGACGGCCCCCCACTAGGTGAACAGATGACCTGGTGGATAGAAGGCATTTGATTTAAAGCGCGGGAAACCGGTCGTACTGGAAATAAGGGGATCTACGTCCAGCAGTGGACATTAACAGACTGAACGAACGATGATAATGTGAAAATTATTCGTGTGGAACTGTGTCATATTCATTAACATGCTTTGTAATTTTTTGCCCCTATCACTCGCATCTCAATTGCAAATTAAATAAATGTGACGAAAGATTATAACTAATTGAACTTTAGTAAAGTACAAAACAACGTTTGTTTATGGATATGATCTATGAATGGAGAAAAGAAAGAAGACAGTAATACTGAAAGTTTGATGAAATTTAGGGTCTCTTTCATAATGGATAAAGTACCAAATAGCTATGCAACACATAAATTATTTGGAAGATAAATTGTCCTATTTGACACTTCATCGGACTCATAACTTATGATGGACTTTATGTGACGAATAGCGCTATCTGACATTCATGAAACGCAACAATAGTCTTTATCCTACCAATAAGTAATAAATAGCTAATTTGGAACTTATGTAGAACTTATCCGTACATTGTGAAACAGACCCTTAGTATAGTAAAACCAATTCTAATTCCAAATTCAGATAAGCGAAATTCTCCTCACTATGTTTGCCTTAACGGTAGAAGCGAGTGCAGAGAAACAAAATTACATTGGTGCACAGCCATGATTCGAACGCACGCAATGAGGGTCGCACGCTAAAGCCACTAGGCCAATCTGTCAAAAATGCCTCACCTAACCTCACCCACACACGTTCTGATGTCTGAAGGTTACTTAGAAGATAAAGACAAAAACTAGTTTGTATTTTTGAATTTTATTGCTAGCTTATTTTTTTTTGTTTCGCCTAAAGCTTTGAATTAAAAATAATATTCTCTTTTATTTCAGAAATGATATTTAAAAAAATACTGTACCATAACAATGCTTAGGTGTTAAGAGTGGGAACGTGGGAATATAGTGCTTACGTAACTTAGTACCAACTTTACGATAGATTCGTCAAGTACCTAATTGCATACGATACTTTTAGTATATGTTCGCTCAAATTTATCAATTGCACATACAATTTGTATACTATGTATTCTATTATAGCGATGCGTGTTCCTGTATAGTCCGAAGAGCTCAGGTTTCTTATATATATTTGAACTATCTTTGCTATAATGATAACTATCTACTAGGTTTACGTGGTCCATGCTTTGGTATTTCCGTTGAATTGTTTGTTCCGTTATAACCATTTGTAGAAATCCACTGATTCATACGAAATAAATTAGTCTAATTGCGCCGTTTAAACTAAGGTTTATATGTCAAGTTTTCTCTCTGTGTCTCATTTGATATAGTGCCATCTGCTTTATAAGTTTGACAATCATCTGATAGATTTACAACATTGTTACATCGATGTTGTCTCCTTGTTTTTGTGGGTTATTCGCTACTGTGCACACCCACCAGAACCCCACCACACCAGCAATCACCCGACGCAGGATACGGGAACAGCGAAGCCTTGTCCGCATCCCGCCACGCGGATTGATTTTTCCTGGTGTAGCTGGAAGCCAACCAGCGAAGTGTGTAGTTTTGGAGGCCATTTTTGGTTGTTAAGCCAAAAGAACTTACTACGATTCTTACTGATCATATGACTAAGAAACGTAGCTACAAAATGTAACGCTCCATTACTTAATGACTGGTTTAAGTGTATAGAAAAACGTTTGAGCTTCCAATTGCATTACGATTTCATATAAATCCTTACTGAATGCTATAATGAACGTCTCTGAGGTTGTTAATTAATAAATCCAAATAACCTTGAGCTAGTCAAAGCTAAATCTTAATAACGCCAATTATTTCACTTAAACGATTTTGACATTCGTATTTAGATCGTACGTATACTTGTTTAATTGATCTCGTTAAAATGTTAATTTAACATACCTTATAAGTGTTTTCGAAAGAAAAATAAGAAATAATTTTATTTTATTCGTAAATATCTGGCCTTTCATTATAAAAAGGCTTTAATGTAGTTAACTTCAGTCAATTTTGATGTGGGTCCTACATTGTCCTTATTTTTATTAACAAAATGACTTATATTAAATATTTTAATTTGATAATAAAAGATAATATCTAATTTTAGCAACTACGTGTGTTTTAATGTCATTATTTTAAATAAATATAATATTAATCATATTATATAGTGTCATAAAATATTTAAGAAATAAAAAAGCCGTGTAAAGTAGCATTTAAGCTTTAAACAGGACAAAACTGCGAAACTAGTTTTGAATGATGTAGATTATAGAATAAATGTTACGTAAGATTAAGCAAAAACGTGACGAAAAACTTCTTTTGAAAAATCTCCTTTTAAAATTTGCTACTACATAAAAACTCTTTACTAACACTTTCAAAGTAACTCACCCTGGCCTTATTCCAAAATGTTTATAATTAACAGCCAACACGTCGTAGTTTCACAGACACAGAATTGAAACTGACTTGAATTAACTATATTCATTCACGTCACAAGATCTAAAATCAATATAACGTCCTTAAAACACTTGAATCGATTAAAATTATTCAGAAACTGGTCGAATTATGTTAGATGGCGCCATTTTTGTTCCCGCGCGCGGGCAGAAAGACGTTATACGTTCGCGGATTTAAAAATAATATAAAAAAGGAAAAAAGCGCGCGGATCGGTATGCTATGGTCTATGGACGGCGACTCCAAGGAGATTTTATTCTACGGGTTCCGGATAGATAAAGTATAATTTAGAATGTGACACAATAATGTTTATTCACAATAGTTTATTGTATTAAATGTTGGAATCTTTGGTTTATCTCAACTCATAACATTTTGAAATACGTTTGTATTAAATTAATTATTTATTAATTTGTTTGTTTGTTTATTTTAAATTATCTGATATTATAGAATTTTATAATAATTGTGTTCATTGAATGTTAGGAATGATAGTCACAGAAAAGCGAGTTGCTTACATATTTGTCTACGGTTTAGAAAAATAACGTACGGAATCCCAAGTCCCTTCTCAGAAATGTCATTGTTCAAGGTTACTTACGACATACAAATGTCAAATGCAAATATTCTAACACATGATCACATAGTGATATTAACGTCTGCGATTTATGCTCGGTTCCTTTATGATAATGACGGATAACGAATAGTTTGTTGCCATGGAAACGGCTGGGTATTTTTTGGAATTCTGTAGTCCGTGAGGTACAATTTCGAAAGACGCTGCTATGTGGCTTTTGAATGTCTTCTGTGCCTTAGTCATGCCCGGTATGCAATGGGTTTATCTGATGGATATCTGAATTCGATTTCAGAGAAAATTTTTCAATTTGTACTTTTACTAATTTAATAAGTAACTTAGTATCCGCCAATTAAAATAAATCAGTGGCGCTACAAACTTTTTAGCTCTGGGCCTCAGATTTCTCTATCTATTCCGTGATCATTTGTCAATCTAATACTAACAGATGGACACACGCCGTCGACTTTTTGGGTTTAAGGCAAGCTGGTTTCCTCAAGATGTTTTCCTTCACCGTTCGAGCGAATGTTAAATGCGTATATAGACAGTCGATTGGTACACAGCCGGCGATCGAACCTATGATCTGAGGGATGAGAGTCGCACGCTGAGCACTGGCCGGGGACTAGGCCAACAATGCTCTTAAAGGTCTAAGTGGAAGTTAACAATTACATATTTTGTATTATATAATATAATAGAAAGATAATATTATATTTTATTATTATTATTGACTTATTTAATAGTTAAATTCTAACAGCCTCTATATTTTTCTTAAATCAGAAAAACTTAGAACGCCGAGGTCAAGTTACACAATTAACTTGGCTAATTACTTATTCAGTTAAAATTTAACTCGAAGGTTGTCTATGATTTATTATATACAATAATAATGCAAAGGTTAAAAATACTATTTTTCCAAACACTAATTATTTATTCTAGGTATTTTGTAATTGCCTATGGTTCTAATAGCTGATAAAAAGTATAAGAGAAGCGAGCCGCAACCCTGAGTGTTGGAATCACGGCTGTGTCACGAATGGATTTTTCTCTTCATGTGCGTAAATAAAATCCTTCGTACAGTGAAGGAAATCATCAGGCTGATCTGATCTTTCCTATTAAAATGAAAGAAGAACGTACCAATTCTTGAAAGGCCGGCAACGCACTTGCGAGCCTTCTGGCGATGTGTGTTCATGGGCGGCAGTGTCACACAGCATTCTATCCGTTTGCCTCCTATTACAATGTGAGCCCTGGTGAAAAACATCAATTTATTAAATCGTTATTTGACTTTCTCGCTGATTGTGGTGGAACGTACGAGAAGCTTTTTGGACTAACGCAAGATAGCCGGCATTTCAAATTGTTAACAGCCAATCTTTAGCAATAAAGTAGCCCCTGAAGAAGATTTGACCTTGACAGATAATAGTGGAGTAAAAAATAAAACCCAAAAACAATGGCGCGTTATCAAAAACATAGCTATAGTGTATTGACAGACGCAAAGACGAATTTCTGTGTGACCAATCAAACGAAACCTGTCACCATCTTCGTAAAATATTTACCTATTGCACTATTTTCACTAAACAACTCATCTCTGTTTATTACAGAGTAAATACTTTTATCAGATACAATAGAGTTAAAATAGTGTAAGTAATTGACTAATGACTTTGACTTTTTACAAAACTTCTTTATATTTTTGCTTAATATAAAATAAAACAATTGAAATTCCACTACCTCGATGTAGCTCACCAGCAGGAGGCTCATCTGATGATAAGTGATACAACCAATGCCAGAGGGCTCGCGAGTGCGGCGCAGGCCTTTTACAAATTGGTACGCGCCTATCTTGAAGGACTCTTAAGTCGAATTGGTTCGAATATCCTTCAGTGGGCATCTGATTCCACATAGTGGTAGTGTGCGGCAAAAACTGCCTTAAAATCGTTCAGTTGTGGAACCAAAATGTGCCAAAAAAACACTATCTACTACTACACTACACACGTTAGTAATTTCGGATACTTATAAATTACTTACACACTATTGCTATTGTGATCGGAAGTGACCCTGCAGCTCTTTAGCTGGCATATTTTTTTCGTGGCAATGGAATGCAAGGCTTGGCCAGTCACGAAATGGCACAGATGATAATTTTAATATGCTTAGAAATTCAGGGCCGGATTAATAGGAGATTTTCTGTAAGCGAAAAGCAAATTAGTCGCGACTATGACACTAACGTTAATAAACTTTTCATACGCTAGGTCTATGTACAACTTTCAATCTCAGCCGGGGCCTTTGTAACAGTCAGTGATGAGACTGGTCGAGAATCCTGTCTTTAGGGTGGAGTGACAGTACACCAGTGTTTATGCCATCCATATCTGGAAGCAACGAAACTTCAAATACTATATCTTTGGTATGTCGATAAGATATGAAACATAGGACTTCGCAGTTCGTGAAATATTTAAAGTTTTTGTTGAAATATACTTAGTGATATGTTTTTTTATGACCCCTACATAGTAGCCTAACCGACATGCCATCAGGCAGTTCTGTAGCCGACAAGCTTGGCAGCAGAGGAGTATCAAATCCTAAAAAGCAACTTTATTTGCTTTAAAGGCTTGGCTTCTCCGGTCGTGCCCGGGCGACAACTAATCCGGAAATATAACTTATATAACATCGATTTTGTTCCCTTAGGAGTAGAGACTCTTTTGCCGTGGTGTTCAAGTGCGCAGGCGCTAATTTAACATTTAAGTTGGCGCCTGGTAGATAGTACTGGTGACCCCAGAGCTGGTGCTTTCCTTGGTCAACGAATAAGTATCGCAATACAGCGAGGAATTTCTGCCAGCGTGCCAGCGTTAAAGGTACACAGGGACCAAACTTTTAAATTTGTTTTAATTTTCTTTTTAATTATTTCTGTTATTACTATGTAGATTATGAAAATTGATAATACTGTATATTTGATTGTTATGTTTAATTAACGATTATCTTTAAAATAACTTATATCTTAGTTATATTAGAATTGCCTAGAAATTATTAATGCCCCGAAATCCCTGAATACCTCTCTGTGTAGATCATTAAGAGTCTAGACTTTGAAACCAAAGGTCAGTTGTAAGCTTAGGTCATTCCGCGTGGGCTGACTGCCTACGAATTTTTAGCTTTTTATTATCTTGTTTTATCAAAATTTAGAATGGAAATAATTTAGTAGTCGGTCGGTATCATTTAAAAAAAGATTTCTAATAAGTTTTTTACTGTAGAATGAGTTACAAATTAACTTTGTAAATTGTTGGGTAACAGACCCCCACGCCGGGGCAACTTATTAAACACGCAGGGAGTGTATGTGTCGGTTTGGAAGGATGTACCACTAAAACCAAGAGAGTGCCATCCATAGCGAGCAGACGGGGCTATTGGGTGTTAGTGGGTAGGGTTTCAGTTCCCCTAACTCCGTGACTCAGCCCAACTTAAAGAAGCCTGTGTTGAGCCTACCTCAACCCAGGGTCTTGGAGGGGCAATAGTAAAAATAAAATTCTTCGACGGACTTTTGGAGAATGCTTATAATTATCTTGGTTTTGATAAGATATTAATTTCTCATTCAATTACATGAGAAAATATGCAACACATACAAACAGACGCTTTCTTAAACATACAACTAAGACTAGTATATTAACAAATTAAGCTAGCCTTCTAGCCTAGTCTAATATTAATAAATATATATATACAACAGTAGACGAGAAACATTACTTAAACATAATATATACTTACATAGAATGTTTTTAAATAAAATTTCCATTGGAAACTAAAAGTCTAAAATGAAATAATCTTGGAAGTTAAATCAATCGTATACTAATTAGTTATATTAACAACAGACTAAATATCCCAACATAGACCAGCTGCCCACAGAAGTATTTCCGAACCAATTCGACTTAGGGTCCTTCAAGAAAAGAGCGTACCAATTCCTGAAAGGCCGGCAACGCACTTGCGAGCCTTCTGGCATTGTGAGTGTCCATGGGCGGCGGTATCACTTAACATCAGGTGAGCCTCCTGCCCGTTTGCCTCCTATTACATAAAAAAAAAAAAAAACAAAAATAACCTCGTACAAAACGAATCTCGTATAATTAAACGTAATTTGTTCTGTTATAATAAAATGTGTTTATTTTTAAATACCCTAATGCACACAAATTAAACCTAAAATTAGGGACAAGGAAGTTTTGGAGCCAATAGGCATCGCTAGAGACGATCCCAAGCGGCCGGATGCGATGTTGTTGGTCCCTTGGAAGATGGGACAGGCTTTGGTATGGGATGCTACTTATGTGGACACGTTAGGTCCATCTCACCTCCCTCGGACAAGCAAACAAGCTGGGCCGGCCGCAGAGCAGGCTGAAAATTATAAGCGGCTCAAATATAAGAGTCTTTCCACCAAGTTCACAGGCGCTAATTAAAGATTTAAGTTGGCGCCTGGTAGATAGTACCGGTGACCCCAGAGCTGGTGCTTTCCTCGCTCAACGAATAAGTATCGCAATACAGCGAGGAAATGCTGCCAGCGTTAAAGGTGCACTGCTACTGGACTATACTTTTTAAATTTGTATAATTTTCTTTTATTAATTTTTAATTATTTTTATTATAAATATGTAGGTTAAGAACATTGTAAATATTATATACAATGTTCAAATATTACCTAACAGTTATACATAACTTTAATCCGGTAAAAGCGATTTTCTTTAAACGATATATTTATTAAAGTCTAAGACACATATAGACATATAAATTTTGTTTGACTTTGCTAGTCCCATTTTATATTCTGTAATCTCAGTCCTACGTATTTAAAAAACGATGGTATTTCGTCCCATCCGGTCCGGATGCTGACTTAAATAGATATAAAATTAAAATATTCTCTCCTCAGACATTTGAGAATATGTATACTGTGGAGTAAATTATGATTTGTTTCCAATAGATAGCATTTTGTATAAAAAGTAGTGCGTTTTCACTAATAAACGAGTTACTAAAATACACACATTAAAAATGCCGATAGCATACAATATAATACTGATACCGCAAAAACAACATTTTTTTAGAAACAACAGATGAACATAGTAATAATTAGAAGTCATAAATAGAAAACTAAAACAAATTTTAAAAGTTCCTCGTGGCAATGTACATGTAGCATTTCCTCGCTGTAATGCAATACTCATTCAAGCGAGGAAGACACCAGCTCTGGGGTCACCGGTACTATCTATTAGGCGCCTCAGTGCCTCTACTCCAAAGGTAACAAAATCAAAGTTGGAGGAAAGACTTATTTTAACCGTTTATTATCCGCCTGCTCTGCTGCTGCGTCAGATTTTGTGCTTGTCCGAGGGAAGTGGACGGGGCTATCGTATCTACACGAATAGCATCCAAGGGCGGATCCAGCTTTGGTGCCAGGAGGGGGTCACATAGTCGTGGTCAAGTCAAGAACTTATAATTTAATTTTGATAACAATAGATATAAGTAAAAAGAAGATATTTTATTAATGTACGTAAGTATTGCACTTAAAAATATTTATTCTTTATTGTACACTTGAAAAACTTAACACATAATATTGTGTACATACAGGTTGGTCTAACTAGTGACGTCAATAATTTTTTTTAGATTCCTCACACTTGGGGGCATACGAAAATACCCCATGTATGTTCCGCGATTTTTTGTAGTTACATGACCCCCATGACCCCCCCCCCCTGGATCCGCCGTTGATAGCATCAAAGAGTTCTCGTGATAAAGAGTTGGTAAGTATTGTATGTTAACTTTGATGGCTTTGTGTACCACTATCTTAATATATATAAATTACGCGTCACGTTGTTTGTGCGCTATGGACTCCTAAACTTCAGAACCGATTTCAATCAACTTTGCACCCGTGTGCAGATTGATCTAACTTAAAAGATAGGATAGCTTACATCTTAGTTTGTACCCGCAATATTATTAGTTAATTATTTGTCAGTCACAATTCTAACAGATGGCGCTGTGTTAAAAGTATCAACGTTTCACATAAGCTACAATTTAATGGCATTACCACCTAAAAAGCATGGTGGTCCCCATGACCAGTGTTCTCCTACCGTTTCCCTTGAATAGTTTATTACTATGTAATATAACAAAAACCTTAGCCACAGCAACGCTTGACCGAGTCTGCTAGTAAAATATAGTTATATGTTTCTGGATTGTTTTCAAAAGTCTACGTAAACAGACAAACATCAGCTACATTATAAATTATCATGACTCATTTAGTGAATGTTTCTAACTGAATAAACATTGCAAATTTGCTTTATTCTCTTATGCCAACAGAACCAACCACATTTCTCACGTAGGCTATCACCAAACACGTCCAAGTCAGCAGACAAAAGTAGAACCAACGCGTTTTAACCCTAGAGTTGAAATAAAGTATTAAAGGTCGACAAATTAAGACTTTTTAGGACTCCCACACAAAACTGCGATGCGATGCCATGCGAATTACTGCGATACGATTTAGTGCGGCAAACCGTTTGGTAGTGCGACCATTCCATCGTAGACAGCCATACTGGACGTGTTTTTAGGAAGCGTAAGATGGATTGCAAAAAGATTATTGCACTGCTGTTATTGCACTGACGCTCTTCCACGCATCTTGCATAATAAATTTATTTTTATAATGTTCATCACTTGTGTCCCAAAGGACGGGACGCTCCTCAATTAAAAATATTAAAAAATCCATATCATATTCCGCAATTTTTTATAAACAAAGTAGGCGGCGGAGGCGCCGCGCATCTTTCTCTAAAGCTGTCTCAGAGCGGACTAAAATGGCGTCACCAAGGATGACGTACTATTGCAAGAATGTGCGATGTGAAGCAGATCGGAACTTGTTGTGGTGCGTTCGTGCGAATTCGCAGATATTTGCGTTTGGGCTCCCACACAAAACTGCAAATTCGCATCGCATCGCAAATATCTGCGAATTCGCAGAAATTCGCATCGCATCGCAGTTTTGTGTGGGAGTCCTTAATGACAGCAACGAAATTATTCGGAACAATATATTCAAGAGAAGAGTCTGTAGCACCAACGGTAAGTGAGTCGAGCAATGAAGTGATAAGGAACTTTTTGTAAAAAAACCAGGGACTTACGCAAGATTGGAAGACGAAATTGTTTTACATTTTAACGGCTGAGTTTGGTTTCGTTGTATCGGTTCGATAGCTTAAAGCAAATATGAGCTAGATTAAGCATACTTTGTCAGCTGGGTGACCTTAGGCATTACGCATCTATACGGATGTAGAGTATAAGAGCTGGTTTAAAATAAACCTTGTACCTTTTCGATTTTATTTTAATGGAAAGGAGATGTTTTATTCCTTATTTTCTTAGTGATATTCTAAAAGGCTCAAGACGAAACTAATACAACTACTACGTTTTCTTCATTGATCATTTTTCTATTAAGACAAGATTTTTTATTTATATTTATTGGACCCCTACATAGTAGGCACGCCATTAGATGGGAGTATCAAAATCTCCCCTTTCCTAAAAAAGGGTTACCTCTTGTGCTATTTATCTAAGTGACATATTTGACAAATTTATTTATTGGATTTAAGACAATTCGATTTTCTCTCAATGCTTCCCTTCACTATACCTGCAAGTGGCCATTGCGCACATAAAAAAAGCATTAATTCGGATAAAGAAAGACCCCAGCTTAGATTGATGGGTTTAGTTTGAAATACCATTTTCGTTAATATCTAGAGTTCATAGAATTTTGGAGAGGTGTGGGAGCTAACTTGTTTCTGAGTATTACTGCTCGCTCTTAGACTATTTACAACGGCCAGCGGCCGCGGAGGCGTACAATGATGTCACTCTAACGGATTTCAAAACCTGTTACCTTCAAAAGCCTTCGAATTTTCAGGTTTTAACTCAAATATTTTTATTTTAAGTTTATTTCTCTAACTTACGTATGAAATAAAAAAAGTGGTAGTTATAATTATTATTATTATTATATTATAATATTATGTTATACCTATAGAGCCTAAGGTGAATTAATACAATAAAATACATCAAACAACTTTAAATTAAATTCATAATGAAATTGATTAAAAGCTTAATGGGCTTTGAAATTTAATAAGAAACCATCTAGTGAAAAGATGTCCTCTTTGGTTGAATGTTAGAACATTTTGTTTAATCAACTGCCATCTTACGGCAAATAGCTAAATGAAAACAGGTAATTTTAATTGTGACAGTAGAGGTCTCTAACCACAAGTTTCAGTGAAGTTTGCAAATCCGCGATGCGCATGTCAAAACTCAAATATGCAAAATGTCATTCTATCTTTATTTCATTCACATTTCACTTAATTTTATTTTGTGAAACTATGAAAACGTTTTGATTTTGTGGAAATTGCAAAGAAACATTAAACTTTGTGGCCGTGGGCATGTGCGTGCCTCTGCCGCAGACTAAAACCATTTAGTTTAAAAAAAGTCTTGGTTGTGTTTTGGTTTTAAATTTCTTCAACCAAAAAATTCTGAGGTTTTCCTTAAATTTTTCCCAAATTGTGTTCATAATGGCACTTTACTGTTTTTTCTTTCGAAGTGAAGCATTGACATAATGTGACTCGATTTCCTGTGGTGTTTGGTAATTAGATTTCTATTTTGGACACAAATTTGGTCTAAAATTATACCTGAGTGCTATATCGTCAGGAAGGCGCTAAAATTGCGTAAGTACTCTTTAATTATTTATAAATTATTTTACAGTTCAGTCTAATTAAATATAAATAGCATTATCAGCTTTCATATTTAATAAGTTTAAATATTCTGAAATAAATGGAAACATAGTTTGTACCTACACTCACAACTAGTAAATAGCGACGAAATTTTGTAGGTGGTACATATAATTACAATACATACATTATGCACAACAATTTTACTTACATAGGTTTTACTGGTTTTTTATTTATTAAATCTAAATTATTATTTATAGTAAGTTTTAGGTTTTATATTTTGGATTGGTAAATATCAATGTTTATCAAATCTTATTAGTTTTAAACAAAAAAATATTAGTATAATAATAAGTCTGTGCTACACTCATAGTAATCCATGTCCTGTTATAAAACTGCAGTAATTTTTTATTTTTTATCAATTATCATTCAATAATAAACTAGCTAACTAAGCCATTCTCATTAGTTAGTTAATTAAAAAGGCATGAGCTCATTAGATTAATTTATGCTATTATCACATTTTAACATAGTACACTATTTTTACATACCCATTATAGCCCCACTAAATATTCCTTCAAATACTTAAACCACTTTTGTTGGTTTTCTCTTAATTCACAGTTAACATTTGAGAAAAAAATGTGCAAAATATTAATAAAGTAATATTTTTGTTCAGAGGTGTTTAATTATATTATTAATTATAAATAAACATTAAACCTAATATTAAATAAATATGTATGTTTTCATAGAAAATATCTTCTTCTTTATCGTGGTATTTAATTATGTACACATGACACACTGCCTAGAGAGACCTGGGTTTAGTTCTCTAATATACAATTATTTTCTTCTTCAGCTTCTACAGAATATTCTCATTAACACTTTTAAATGACATTCTAATGTAAACTTGTAATAAAACCATTAAAATCATATTATGTTAAACCGATTTATGCTTTCAAGCATGGCGTCATTATTCATGTTTAGTCGGAAGCTATAGGAAATAATGTCAAGGTCAAATCACTCACAATGGGGTTGATTGTGGGTTGATTCATAGTTTGGTAAGAATTTACTGGACTATATTGTATATGTTCTGTGATGAAAAACAGAACAAGCCTACAGTATGAAAGAAACTCTTTGTTAGTATTTTCTTAATTTTTAGTAATTCCTGTTTTCCTTTATACACTCCACTGCATCTTACTAAATATACTTTTAAATACCTGTATGTATACTAATAATACCATTCAATATAAAAATACAAAAATATTTGTTAGGTATTTTGTGTCTGATCAGATTAAAAAATAAGTTATAAACCCATAAATTTTTTATTTTTTAGGTATACCATAAAGTTTGCTGCGTGTTCGTCAAAATTTTAACACATTCAATTCCTTTGAGTATGCAGTTTTTGTTAATGCCCATTATTTATTTTACTCATATTCCATATTAAAAAGTAAGTTTACCACAATTTGAAATATTTATAATAAATATGTGACCTTGTGTGTAATGCTTCTTCGCCAGCATACTACTCAGCCATGTATATAGTAATTGTTGCATTGTTAAAACAAAGAAAGATGAATAACAATGCCCTGCAAAATGTTAGTATTAAAACACCAGTAAAACAAATTACTGTGTCAAGGTCAATTGATTTCTTATCAAACTTTCAGGAACAACATTTTTTAAGGGAACTTGTTTGAACAATCTGTACTTTTCAAAGTTAAATTTAAATACTTAATACACTAACTCATTCCCAAAGTGAACTTTCATGCTCTGGATGCAGTATCTATTAAGATATATAAATATAGTAATTTTTTGTGATGCTATATTATAGGCCTTATAGCCTATATTAATAGGCTTAAAAAAACTGTAGAATGATGGATTAATTAATGTTAAATTTGTATTGTGGAAATTCTAAAGATCTTAGGATACTAATTATATTTATTTTATTATTTATGCTTTATTACCTTACAAACATACACATAACAAAAATACAAAAAAAAACATATACCAGTTTAATGTAAAAAAAAATTTTTTTCTGACTGTTATATCTTAAACTATTTTGGAAATACATGTCTATATTACCCAAATATAATGAAGCCTTTTAATTGTTAAAGAATTTTTAACATTTGTCATGTACTTTTAAGTCGAAGTCGGGACTTCGAAACTAGCTGAAGGCGGCGGCTATAAATTCGTTTGTAACTCGAATTTATAGTTTTTTTTTTATAGCTGTTATGCTTATCTAAAACGTTGAATGAATGGAAAATACGTAAATGTTAATTTTAACGTGAGCTTGAAAGCGAATGTTATGTGCAAAAGACGTCAATGAGTTAAACACAGGAAAATTACAGCTTGCTCTCGTAAAACAATTTGGACTTGTACTATTGTGCCGACTCGTGTTGACTAGGGATTTTCATGACGCCGTGTGGTTTTTGAAAGGTTGGACACCTTTTCGAATCGGTAACCCGACTGGCTGTGGGTGGGTACTAACCCAAGACGAGCCTGAAATGGATAGTAGCTAGCTATATGAACAAAATATTCTACTTTCTGATGTATTTTCCTCTATCACGTAAGATTACAGGAATCTTATATGTATTAAATTTTTTGAACAATAACTTAATAAGAGATTTAGTTTTGATAATAACGAATCTCTATTTGTTACTATCAAAACTTAATCTCTTTTTTCGAGATGACATAAAAAAAACGAGTGGAACATGATGTACAGACGCGAGCGGTAACGCAAGTTCGGCTCTGTACATCGAGAGCAAAACTACTCTTATATGCATTTGTCGCGCTCCTAAACAAGACTGTTATGGTTACATCAATATAAACCACAGCGGTTTTCTAATGTAACTTATTATGATTGTATATATTTTTTTGTAAAATAAAGAAATTAAAAAAAAAAGATATAATTTAGTGTATTTAATAAATTTAAAAGGGCTTTATAATGTGCTTTATAATCACACATTATGGCAGATGTTTAAATTACAAAATTAAAACTGTGATGGTGACGTGCAATTGGCATAATAATTAATTTCTCGTGAAAATGAATGTCATCTTGTTAATGAGAATAAAGTTCTTTAAATATTACAGTTACATCACTGTCGTGTCAAAGTCAATGTTAAGGGTTGGGTGATGATGGATTGAGTTATCGATAAATTGTGTGCGATTGTCACGAATTATCTTCAATCGTCTTAATTATGTTTATAGTTACGTCAGTGTAAATTACGAGTTGTTTAGATTCAATTGCGCATTCAAACTTTAGCATTTAAAAATAACATTTCTACGTTTTTGAAGTTATTCTTCTTTAGGCGCGTTATGAAAAATTGATGAGAGTGAAATTTACGATGCGCGCGCACCGTTACACAAAATTAACAGAATGAAGTTGCCCACGGAAGATGCTACGGCATTGGACATGATTTAGACACAACATTCGAATAATAATAGAATGTATGTTACACTTAATGTAAGAGAATAATAATAAATATTTATTTACTTAATTTTTCAAATGTAAACTGAACTTTATTGACTATAATGACTCCTTTTCCAGTCTTTGATCATTTAATTGTAATTAATTATTTGCGCCTACATAAGTACACGCACCCTTTTTTGGTTCAAATTTGTTCTACGTAGTAGTCTTAAATTAATTCACAAAATACAACGATTATTTAAAAAAAGGTTCAAATACCTTAATACCGGTCAGGCAGATTTTAGAGTCAATTTTAAAACTTATAGAATAGGCCCTGTGCCATCGCTAGTATTGCATATTAGTAATAGCTTACGTCATCATAAATTAATATTCGTTGCATTGAGATGTTCCTGGCGCCAGTCAATGTCAGGGATGAGCTAAAGGTGGGAATCGTGATTGGTATATATATATAGATATATTTATTGTAGAATGAGAATGTAGCAGGAATCAGCGGATTTCGCGATTTATGAGTATTTTTTCAGAGCCATTTTAGTAAACAATAGAAGGCAATTTATCGACGTATATTGACATCCCTAAACAACAGAACAAATGACAGAAAAATGTGTAAAATGCTATCTGTCTACTTGGTGGTGGGCAAACAAAAATTGCCGATATTGCATTTGCTAAATTTACCACCCGACTACAAAACTAAAGGTCGGGAAAGTTGAATCTGTACGTATGTATGTCTGCTTACCGCTCGCAGCTTCGAGCGTCTGGATTTGGTTTCTGATTAAGAGTATATGCGACCTCTTCAACAATTTGTAGTAGGTACCTACTGAAAACCATAATGAATTAAACATTTATCCTCAGTTACTATTTATTGGTAAACCGTTTGAAAACCCTTTTGGTAGTTCATCTTGTTTATACTCTTTATTGATACGAAATGCTGGTGTTTTCATAAAAAAATACCATTCGTATTACGCATTGTTCTAGGTTCGTTCTTAAAACATTATCTAACCGTTGCATATAACCACGGGTCGATTGATCTATTTTACCTACTATCTGAAATAGCTGCAATAGAAAAGGTGATTTTATCGATTTCTCAGGCTACCTAATTTCTAATTATAAATCCACTATATCAGGTCGCGACGTCTGGGTAGCATAGTAGAACATAGGTTTGATATTGATATACGCGACTACAATTAAATAAATGTTTTTTTTTAACGGATACACGATCTATTCTATAAAAATAAATCGCAAAATATATCGAAAAGCTCAAAACTTCATATGGCTGGACCAATTCGACTAGTAGTTGGTTTTTATGGATAGAAAATTAAAAAAAAATTGACGGTAGAACTTAAAAACCAGTTTCCTTTTTTTGTAATTCTGACCTTGAACTTTCTCTACATAAGAAAAATGATCTATTTGATGGTATGTAGCTACTAAAAAGGTAGGCTTAGTAAAATCATATTAAGGCGAAATGAAGTTCACTGGGGCACTACCTACTTTGTAAAACTGAAAAATATATTGTTGGAAAA
The DNA here is from genome assembly GCA_963693345.1 of Pieris melete. Lineage (NCBI taxonomy): Eukaryota > Metazoa > Arthropoda > Insecta > Lepidoptera > Pieridae > Pieris > Pieris melete. Next base: position 4,384,115 of record CAVNZK010000040.1, on the reverse strand, counting down.
CATATATAGAAACATACAATAAATAGATAAAGTTTGAACTATAATAATAATAGAACAACTCTTACCGCAGATTTAGAATCTCTTATAAGCAATTATTACCGCGTAGCACTTTTTATGCAGGTAGGTAGGTACTATTTCAATTTTGAAAATTCCAACTAGTGGGAGTGTCATACTGCATTAGCTGCCGAATGAGGCCATACGATCTTGAAATTACCACTTTCCCACTGAAAACTACCGAGAATTGGCTCACACGGGTGTTTCGTTGAATGTGTATGGGACTCCCAGAAGCTCATCGCCTTCCTCTCCGAATCATGGCAGCGTTGAAAGAGTATACTCCTCTTTCAAAGGCCGGCAACGCACCCACTAAAATGGGTGTCCAATGGCCACGGGCTGCGATGACTGCCCTTTCTGGGCGTCCCGTGGGTTAATAAAAAAACCCTTTTATAAAAACTGCGTAATAGACCAATTCTTAGAGGGATTTTAAGATTACTTCTGTGATTACTACTGTGTGAATATGTGAATTATAAAAATAAATTAATTTTATTTTAAAATTTCGTTAATAGCAGCAATTGTTTTGCCTAATATTAATTCATATACAAAGCCGAAATATAAATAATCCCACACGTTTTTTACGCTGCACGAATCCATCAGCGGTGCGCACGCGTCACAGGCGAAAATAGACGCGGTAAAGTTCACAATGACGTATGAACTCGATCGACATGCTTGCTCAAGGGCGTATTGGGTTTGGGAACATTTGCGATCTTTTCGTAAACTAATAAATTACTTTAAGTCGCGCGAAAGATGTTTAGAAATTTATAATCACAATATTATTTGTCTTTGTGACTTATAATGCCATTGATTGGTTAAAGTTTTTATAAATCGCGCCAGTAATTCCACAGATTATCCCAAGTACTGTATCTTGTTAAAGAGAAAGTTTCTTGTATTATATTTTATATTGGTTTTTATAGCTGTAACATGCCTCGTAATAATGGTTAAATACTGCGTGCTTTTCTTTGTTATATATATATATCTTAATATATATATTTCTTGTGTGCGTGTGTATGTGACTGAACTCCTCCTAAACGACTGGACCAATTTTGATGAAATTTTTTGTGTGTCTTCAAGGGGATCTGGGAATGGTTTAGATTCACAAATCAGCCCGACAGATGGCGCTGCAGTCGGTACTTTCATACTTTGTTTAATATCTTAATCGGTTGAAATATCATGCAGGACAACGTCTGTGGGGTCCACTAGTATATATGTATATTGTTATCTACAAATTCAGCCTGTTAATCATAAAAGGAGAAGGAAGGTTAGCGTAAATTATTCTATGCAATAATATTTAACGCTGAAAAGTTCGTAACATAGAAAAAATATGTTTTTGATAGAATTTGATTCAATAATTTAATATAGTTCCTGCCTTCGAGAGCGATACAACTGATATAGCGGTCTTACAATGTTTCGATATCATTTTTATAGTTACGATTTGTCTTTAGCCTCAAAATAGGCTTCCGTTGGCGCAATATTGTCCAGCGAGCATTCTCTTGAGGTCTGAGAACAGGGAAAAGTCGCTGGGGCTAAATCTGTAGAATACGGTGGGTTACAGTCATTAGTATAGAAATACAATTTGGTTATTATTTGTTACTAGTAGACTCGGCCAAGCGTTGCTGTGGCTAAGATTTTTACATAGTAGTAAACTATTCAAGAGAAACGGCAAGAGAACACCAATCCACCATGCTTTTTTGGTGGTTATACCATTAAATTGTAGCTTATGTGAAACGTTGGTATTTATTTTGATAAGGATCAATACCTAGGTATGAATAAAGAGCCTTTTCTAGCGGTGGTATTTTAATAAAAAATAATAATAAATGGACGCTTATTGAGACTATAAAAGATAGAGACAAGCTGTCGTGACATTTTTTATAGATAGTGATGTGTCCTGAAAAATTGTAATACATCATTTTGTTCTATGAATAATAGTTTTCGCAGCGCAAACGATTGAAGGAAGTTTTTTGTTTATTTTTTTTTACACGTTGGGTTAGATTATTCAAGTTTTAGTTTAGTTTTATTTTAAAAAAAAATAGGGATGCTTAATCCCAATTTTTTTTAAAAAAGAAACATAGCCTATGTCACTCGGGAATAGTGTAGCTTGCAAACGGTGAAAGAATTTTTGAAATCGGTCCAGTAGTTTCGGAGCCTATTAATTTCAAAAAAACAAAAAATCTAACCATTCTTCCTCTTTATAATATTAGTAGGTTCCTGATTTTAGTGTATTGCTTTGTTTGAGACCTTCAGTCCGTCGAAGGTTGTGTATATACAATAATATCAAAAACTTAATGTAATTATTACACGAATATGGGCTATTTTTTATTTATTGAATCACTTTACCTTAATCACCAAAATGTTTTCGTCAAATAAAGTGATTTTTATTTTTTTATTTTATTTTAATAGTAATTGTAATACTGTCTTCGTTGACACATTTCTTTACTCGACTAAGTGTAAGATTCAGACGCGACTTACTGCTAAGTAATTACGACGTATGTTCGTTTTACATCTCTTTAATTCTCTCCGGAGTCTTAGCGCTAATTCTTTGAATCTCTCCCGCAGCCAAGCAAATCTTTTTCGCTTGGCTTTAAGACTGTCGAAATATCTGAAGTATAAACAATACAGTGGTCATCCAGACATAATTCATCACCTGGATAATATGCACCTAGATAATACGTGAATCGCGCGTACGGTTACGAGGTCATTGGGGCACGGCACACGCGCGGGACATCACAATTTGGTCTCCTATCGAATGCATTTGTGAAGAAGGTATTTGATTGGTTTTGAGATAAGGGTCGAATAGAAGATGCAATCTTGCATTATGATGATTATTAAAACACGATTCTATTTAAAAAGAAAAAAACGAATAATTAAAGGATTATTTAACAGGCTTTGCCCTTTGTTAATTTTGAGATATGCTCTTCACAAATGAGCCCGGGGTATTTGGCCATTATTTTGTTGCGTTATTTTAAAAGTACGATGTCTTCACTTAAAATTATATGGTGTTTTTTTTTTTAAAGTGAAATATTTGAGTGGAATCGTGTTTTGGATAAATTCAGGTTTATCAAATCACTTTTAGCGCAAATTAATTAACGATTAATAAGCTTATAGTGTCAACATTAGATATGTTCTGTCGTGGCCCGTGGGCCAATACAAGTTTTAAAGAGGAACGATTTTGTTATATATTTTCGTTATATAAAACTCTCATAATCATTATTTTTTTCCCGTTTTTGTAAAAGATTTCGTAGTTTTTAAAACGCTATAAGAAACTGAGAACGCAATGGTTCCAAATCGTGTTTAACACTCATCAGATTTATAGATAGTTGTCTTACTTTTTTTATTAATGAACGACAAATACAAAGTAGACTCATAAAAATATTAAAATGATGCCCTCAACAACATCTGTGGACAAGCGAAGAAAGAATGAAAAACTAAGAAATCAAAGCCAAATAGCAAATACAATCAATGTTCCGTCATAGACGATATTTTAGTAGAGAAATATCTTTTCCTTTTGTAAACCTTATTTGATTTTTCGATTGAATTTGTTTTTGTTAAGTTTATAAGAGAGCAGTGTTGGCGTAGTGGCTAAAGCGTGCGACTCTCATATCTGAGGTCGTAGGTTCAATCCCCGGCAATGGACTTTCTTTCTATGTGCGCGTTTAACATTTGCTCGAACGGTGAAGGAAAACATCGTGAGGAAACCGACATGTCTTAGACCCAAAAAGTCGACGGCGTGTGTCAGGCACTGGAGGCTGATCACTTACTTGCCTATTAAATTTAAAAATGATCATAAAACAGATACAGAAATCTGAGGCCAAGTCCTAAAGAGGTTGTAGCGCAACTGATTTATTTAAAATTTTTATGTTTATAAGATTTTATTAATCTAAGCCAGGACTTAAGCTATTATTGCTTATAAATACGTCATATACTTTTACATGAATGAAGCTTATGACTGGTTGGATTGCGTAATTAATTACCTATAGGTCCTAGATCGATGTATCCTAGGTGAGTTCAGTAGGTCGCCGGGTCCTGTTCGCTCCCTCCAACCCTCGCCCCGTACATCGACCCCTCGATATAGGTCACCCACTTGCAAGCCTGCATAGCATATTGTTTTATTTTTAGATAATCTGTATTCAATACATATTTAATTCACATGCGATAGTTAATCTAGTTTATAATGGTATATTTTTTTTTTTTTAATTTTTGGGTTTAATTTATTTAGTCACGCCCACATGTCTAATTATTAAGTTAAATGTGCAATTTGTACGTAAATTTTCTCATTTTGTAAGTGTAATATGTATTAGTTTTGGCAAATTTTATGGTCTCGGTAATTTGTCATATTTTAGAACAATAGATTGTAACTGAAACTGTGGAAAGTTGTGTTATATGTGATATACAAATATGTCAATGTAACATCAGAATCACTACTTAGCGTATAGTCTACTCTGAATCTTACCCTAAGACATAAAGTGTGTGCTCAACACAAAGGCAAAAATCCAATAAAAATAAAAATACCAGAAATTATTGTTAAGCAGAAAAAAAATCTAATTCGTAACTCTAATAAATAATAAAAATCTAAAATAGGTACCAGCAAAACAGCGGATCGGAACAAGATAGGCACTTAAACAATGCTTTCTTTAATCCCACTACTTCTACTTCTTCATATTGAGTATCAATAATTCTCCTTTTGTTTTTATAATTTATGAATCGATGTATTTATTTTTTCTCTTCGTGTATGTTTTGTTTGCCTATAAATGCTTGTCACCAATTAAAATTGTTTTTAATTTATCTTGTACCTATTTCAGTCAGTGTGCGGAGCGTTGGCAAGCTTTTGTGAATAAAAAATAAGATGATTACTGTCAAACTATAATGACTCTCTTTCCGCTACGCTTCCCGCTACTACGCTAATCCGTTCACAATACAAGTGTAAATTTAGTTGATATTGACTAATATTATTTGATATTATCGCTATAAGTATCTGCTTCTTAGGGTGACATTCAGAAACGAGACTTACCCACGCTAAGTCTGACTCCCGTACGTCATAAATGTATTGCATTTATCGGAAGTCATAGTTCTCGCTGCTTCTAAATCTCATTCTTAGGCTGCTGCCTCGAATTTTGCAGGCAGCGGGGCGGCGGCGGCCGCGGCGCGGGATCGGCAGGATATTATGCGTACAATCAAATGGACCGGTTCTCGAAAACAGCGGCGTGGCAGCGGCGCGGGGGCGGGTAACGAGCGGTGCAATCCAGTCAAGCGTTGACCGCCCGCGTTGCGCGTATGCATTGTAGTATAGTGCTGTACATATTTTTTGTGACGTATCAAAATGACCTCGGACGTGCAAGAGCAAATTATTTCAGATATCTTTGAAAGGAGACCCATATGGAACTATATTTTTGCATATAACATATTTTTGCCCACAATAAATCGAGCGTTAGGAATAAATTTGAATCAAAAGATGTTGTCGCCGTTTTTTAGACATTTCGTTCGCGAATAAAAACAAATATCTCGACTACACAACCACGAACACAACACTACACCGCTATAGTGCCGCGCGATCTGCCCGCTGGTTTGGAGAACAGGTATGCGTTGGCCGCCTCGCTCCCGCGCCGCAGCCGCTGCCGCCCCGCTGCCCGCGAAATTCGAGGCAGCAGCCTTAATGTTGAAGCATATACGTATGAGGATTAAGCAATGAAATAGCCGATTTAAAATATGTTAAGAAAATTCTTCCTACAAAAAATTAAAGTGTATTTTTTATCGTTTATTATATTTCGTCAACAAATATGGCACACTATACTAAATTTAAAAAAATTGAGAATTTATTACTTTTTAATGCTTGAACTATAAAATAAACATAGCCACAAGTTAATTTATTTTATTTAAAAAAAACTTTATGTGACGGTAGAACACAAATTGGACACATTTCTACGTCCATCGAAGCGTTTATTACAATAATAATATGTACTTAAAAACAAAATTAAGAAGAAAATAGAAAATTTAAATAGGGCTTGATAATTGGTCTACAATCTTAGTACGTACCTACTTAAGTACAATAATCATATTATACATAAATTTTTTATGTTCTAATTTAAATTATTTTTGCAAATGGCAACACTTAAGATGTCAATATTGATTCTCATTGTCGTCATATGTCCAAGTGTTGCTATAATTATAGTTAATTTATCGCCCCCAGAACAGGATTTTTATTATATAATGGGGCTTTAAATGCTTCTAAGAGATGACACATCGCCCTTTCCAACCTTATTTGTCTAATATACAACCTATGACGTCACAGATATAAAAGTATTTTTTTATGCCGAGGGTTGAAAGTGTATACATAGCGATGAATCATTCGGCCCCGACCTTGTGTTATCGCCGATCTAAGGTACTGTTTACTGGCTCTATCTTGATAATGGTTACGTGCCAACATTGCCTAAGCTTAGATTTTTTCATGTAAAATTCCTAGCATATAATAGAGGAATTTTCTACGAACGAATTTAGTCCAGACATTTCAAATAGCAAACAACCCTAAACGGGGCAGTTCTTACATATAAAACAAAGTACCCTGGCCTCGTCAGTTAGTATATTCGTGATAAAACTAGTGGTTGTCTGGTAGAGATCGCTTGAAAGAGATTAGGCCGCCAGTTGCCATCCTTTTCATTTAATTATGTCAATTGTATTATATTTCTGTATGCAACGATGTGTTAATAAATTAATAAAAAATACGACATTTTCAAAAAAAAATCCTGGGCAATGTCATAGTAAATAGGTTTAACATAACGATTACTGTTTTAGGATCAAAGAAAAATCAATCGGGTGTAAACTAGACCAAAATAAAATAAAAGTTTTTTTTAAATTTAAACAATTTGTGGTTTTGACTTTTATTAAACTTGTTGTTTCGCAGATATGCAGTATTTTGAAATTACCTAAATTCTGTTTTCTTTTTTTAATTTATGTTTACAACATTTTGCCGAAATTATTAAACGATGTTTGAAAACTTGAATATTCAAAATATTCTATAAATAGCTTAAACCCTAAAGTTAATCTGATCTCGTGTATTTCGACCGTTAACCTCAATAGGGACGAAAACAAGTACTGGTCAACCCTAAATGATGATTCCGGATGATGTTATTTTAGATATGGTATATGACTACGTAATTACAATGCTTAAAACTTACATCGTAAGATTAAAATTACGCCCTACGCCCTTCTCCTTTTATAGATGTTTAAATAAACATGTGTTTACTTACGTACACTCCTTAGAAGTTATTCTTTGGTGTAACAAGATAAAAATCTTTAAAAAATATTTATCTTTCGCCTTATTCTACGTTTGTAGAAAAAACGACACTAACAATAGAAAAAACATACTCTCATCATTTTTTCCTTACGCGCCAAAAGAAGTTTAACTTAAAAAAAATTTTGAATAGCTAACTTCAAGGTGTCAGTTTTTTGTGACGGTGTGTGCGCGCATCTTAAACATTTACTCTCATTATTTTTCCCTTACGTGCCAAAGGAAGTCATAACTTCAAAAATTGTAATGGTTTTTAATTTTAATTTTTGGGCATGGAACTTGCACCGTTAGAATGCGGGCGCGACCCTAAAGCTTTAGAAGCGGGGTCGCAGTCTTGTAGACTACACTAAATGGTTATCACTCACTAATATGTATGTGCCCAAAATCTAAAAGTGCAGAAACCCTGTTGTGGATCGAGCCCCACATACCTTTGCTACTTACGGGGGCAGGGGACGCGCAGATGCATTTCCACTTCTCATATAAAAATAGGGGCATAACATGTAAATCATAAAAACATTACGTATGGAATCTAAAGAAAGCTATATATAGATGAGTATTACGTCAATATTAATTGGCAGCTTGAAGCTATGGATTTTTGTATATATATATGTATTACATAGTTTACTGCAGTTTCTATTGGAACAATATACTTTCCTTTAATTCTAAAGACGTTCACGATTCTAAAGTTATTCAATTATTGTTAAGATATACGATTTTACGTTTTTTTCGTTCAGTCTCCGCATAACGTTCCCAAGTTTACTACACTACATAGAGTATGTATAGTTTATATTCACGTGTATTATGGTAATAGAGGATGAAAGAAAAATCTTGTCTAAACTATTAAAATAGGTACCTGAAACTCACAGTACGCCATTAAAACAAACTATAAACTATATTTTAATTTTCAACATCTGTGAAACATTGGACGGCAATTTTTACGTTGTCATTATTGAAAATAACTACATTTGAGCAGACGCCAACAAAACCATATGCCACATCCAAGGTTGTGTTTTATGGGTTCAGTGTCATGGTACATTTCCTACCCTTTATGTCCTAAACACAACCCCTGTAAACCCTAGGGTTTGACCCTTGTAACAAATCGATACAGGTTTTAATAATAGACAGAATTCTCGGGCGCGGTAGTTAGTACTTAGTGCTTATAAATTGTTTAGTGCTTTGATTTTTTCTGTAGTACTGATTTTGAATCGCAGTTAAATGTGTGATTTTATTTGGTTACTTAAACTGATTCAAGCGTTTTAGCTCTGAAACATGAGGTAATTATAATTAATTCATCTTAATTGTAAAAAAAATACTATGATTAATGTCTATATTGAATGAAATCGTATTAATGAGAATTTTGAGAGCATTATAACCTATATTAAATGGATAGAAAATGTTCGTATACTACATATATTATTATGCAAATAGAAAAGTGAGAAAAGTATTTACTTACTTATATGTGTTATTTATTATTTGAAAAAAAATTAGGTCTGGGCATCAAATTTCTATCGTCATTATTTATTTTTCTAATAGGCAATTATCGGCCTGTCATTTCTTCACGATGTTTTCCTACACCGCACGAACAAGTGTTAAATGTACTCTTTTATCCGGGATTCGAACCTACAACGTCAGACATGAAATTAGCATTCTAATCTTCTTATTGAATAGATCAATAACACAATAAATTTGATTAAAATCTCATTTGATAGCCGTCTGTGGAAGAATCTAATGGTAAGAGCTAAGTCTGACTTCTGTACGTCAAAGATGTATTGATTTTGACATAAGAGAGTAATAGTTCGCGCTAAGACTCATTTCTGAAACTTTTCTTCTCTCATCTCTCTCTGCGTGTGTTGTATGGGTTTTAAAAGTGGGCAAAGTTCTATTTTTCATATAGTTAGTCTGACGATGATATCTAGTTTCTTTAGTTTACACGGCTTTAGGAGTTGCCTTCAACCATGAGTTCAATTCCCGTGGGATATTTATATCTCTGTGCGCAATTATTATTTGCACAAACGATAAAACAATTGTTCAAAAGCAAGGCCTTCATAGTGAGGGCTAGTATTTAGACCATAAGTTTGACAACAAATAAATAACTTAACATATTATATGAGATTATGATAATTTGCATGCCTATTTTTATATTGCTGATTGTGGGGATTTTTATTATTAATCGATCTGAATGTCCTTTATTTGTAAATAAACGATTTATTTATTACTAAAAAAAATAAGCTTTTATTGCTGTAATTAGTATAGTTTTAAGACAACAATTTACAGTTTTTATACAATTAAAACGACCCTTGTAACAAATCGATACAGTTTTTAATAATAGACAGATTTCTCGGGCGCGGTAGTTAGTGCTTACAATTTTTTTTAAGGTATGATTATGGTGATTTTTTTCTATGGTACTTGATTTTGAATCGCAATTGAATGTTTGATTTGATTTGGTTACTTAAACTGATTCAAGCGTTTTAGCTCTGAAACATGAGGTAATTATAATTAATTCATCTTAATTGTAAAAAATTACAATGATTAATGTCTATCTTTGAATGAAATTGTATAAATGAGAATTTTAAAAGCTATAAAACCATACATGGATAGACAATTTTCGTATACTCCATATATTAATCAGCTTGTCGTTCGACAAAGGCCTCCTCCGAATGTCATTTTGAACTGTCCCTCGCTCTACAGTCTACACCATTCTACCCCGGCTCTACAGAGTTAAAGTCGAACTATGTATAAGTGGAAAACCCTGAGTGATAGTTCTAATATCACGCGAACAAAACATCAATACACTCAAACATAATGAAATACTCATTAAAGAAACTATAAGAACCATAAACTCGAAAGAAGGAAAAAGATTCCGGTGTATTCAGTGACCAGATAAATAGAACATAGTTTAAAACTCAAAAATCTACGTGCCGTATACGTGGCTAATCTATCTACTATATAAAGAAATAAATACAGATTTGACATCAATTGAGGTTTCTAGCGCTAGTTTTTATGAAAAAGGTCTTTTGCTGCAGACATTTGACTCATTGGTATTATTTCACCCGCAGTGTTGTGAGTAATCCCATGATTACCAATGGAAGGGTGTTTTATCGCTAGAGCATTTTGGTGACGCATAGCATCGTGAACTTGACAGTGGGACGTTGATGTGAGGTCAGGGATGTGTGCGTTTCCAATGTCGAACGGCATGGAATTAAGGCCAAGATCCATAGAATGCACTTAAAAACCGACAAAAATAAAAAGTCAAGTAAAAGATATGATCGTAAAGTAAATTTTAGGTCATTATTTTTGTTAGGCTTATAATCAAAGTTTTTGGTAAGTCGTCGATTTCGTGGACTTGAGATTAAGCTAAGCTAGCATTCAGAGAGATTCACAGTTTGCTCTAAGTTTCGTTAAGTGCGCTCTATAGATCTTGCCCTAAGGCGTCCTATAATACTTCACGGTAATCTAAATCGATTATAATAGTTACTAAGACGAACTAAATTAGTACGGATAAATTTGTTTTGAAATTTACTTTTAACTCGTTAAATTTCGTTGATTACTGAAAAGTAGTTTATTATTTTCAGACGTTTACTACCTTACTTAAATTACATGAACTCGTAATAAATTGTATTATTATAAGTTTATTATGTAAAATAATAAATAAGGAAAGGATATATATATATATTTAAAACGAATAACAAATAAGTAGTCTACCACTATAAAACGACTGGAATTTAAAAGAAGATTTAAAATATTTTCACAACAAAACAATTTTTAATCCAGAACGTGAAATACACGGTAATACGTTTGTTTTATTCTCTACGCTATTTATTATACTATAAATAATTTTTATTATTTTATTTACTTTTATTAGACCGGCAACTTTACCGTGAAACAGTGGAAACATACTAACAGCGCGATGTCGTGCGAAAAGTGATAGCTATAAAATATTGTTTCCCGTCTTTTGTTAATGTCATGAATGCACACAATATATGCAACTTGCACAAATCGTGTCCTTGCAATGCTGATGGTAGATTAACATTCATATTATGAAATGAAGTCTCCTGTATAAACACGATATACTTAAAATTTATGGATTTTTACGGTTCTCACCAATAGGGATTCCTAAGGTTTATGCAATTTGAGTGCAATATTCTTGAAAAGGTCGCAAATCTTGCCAATATGCATAAAAGGGCTGATGCTGGAAGCGAGTAATATATGGGAAAATGTTTATCTATACTAATTAATATTATAAACAGGAAAGGTTTGATTTTTTTTTTGTTTGAAATGAATAGGCTCCGAAACTAATGGACCGATTTCAAAAATTCTTTCACCGTTGGCAAGCTACACTATTCCCGAGTGACATAGGCTAGGTTTTATTTTCAAAAAAATTAGGGATGCTTACTAAAACTTGAGTAAAAAATAAACAAAAAACTTCCTTCAATCGCGTGCGCTGCAAAAACTATTAATGATAGAATAAAATGATGTATTAAAAATTTTCAGGACACATCACTAGATAGAAAGATGTTTCCGTCGTGTCGAAAATTAAATCCTGAAAGTTTAATTCCTTTTGAAGCTTATTGAGTTTTTGTCACTAAACTTTTGTTTGACGAGTTTTTATTTAAATAGCGTATTCATTTACTATATCTTAAATATAGTTTCAAGAAATGTTAATTATTTTGACGTGATAACGTCTTTAAAATCGTTTTAGTCGGGTGACATGTTCAGAAACTTGTGTCACACCAAAACCTCACGAGCGCGATCGCTTAGTCGGGTGACATGTTCAGAAACTTGTGTCACACCAAAACCTCACGAGCGCGATCGCAGGTATAACGAGAGAGAGACGGACCGATCTCCCGTCTCTCTCACTCTAGCGGCATACAAACGAATGGAGATTTGTATGAATGTATGTATGAAGAAAAATGTATATCATAGTCGAATAAGTAAACTTGTCATTTTACACCCGAAATTTATCATCAAAAGTGTGAATAAAACGATAGATGTAATTTAAAATTTGAAAAAATTGTTATCTTCATTAATTCCTTACTTCCCAAAAACTTATATCACCAATAAGACGTTATCACGTAAACATCTCGATCGTAAACCTACTTTACAAACAACCAATATTTTTTTCCCTTATTAAATTGGACAGTGATCAAGAACATGACATAGGGAAATTAAATTTATATATTAAAATTTCAGATTAATGGCGTCAACAATAGTGAAGAAGCATAGACTGAAAAGCTCGCAAGCTTGACGTACGATGCGCCCGCGCAGCGTTTCGAGCTTATCGAGCCCAACTTGGAGCTTTAACAAGTGTCTCATAGTTGCCTTCACCTAGGTCCAATATCTTTGTACATAACACGTTTTTTTCTGAGTGTGTGAGGTTGGTATTATTCAATTTTGTAATAGGCATATAGGCATGTTTATAAGACACTTTCTTTTGAGAACTAGTGAACTGTGGAATCGACTCCCGTTGGGGGTCTTCCCTGAGAGATACGACCTCAAACTATTCAAAGTTAGAGCGAACTTCTCAAAGGCCGGCAACGCATCCACTAGAAATGGGTGTCCATGGGCTACTAACTGCCTTGTTTCGCCTATTAGGCTCGTTTGCCCTATTAAATATTAAAAAAAATCAATTAGACAAAACCTTGTACACGTTATTTGACTTTGTTTGTGTGAGAATGGCATAATACAGATAAATTAATTAAAAATAAAATATAATCATTCATAAAATAAATAAAGAGCTGCTAGAATTATCAAAATTGGTTCAGTAGGTCCAGAGATGTTGCTACTTTAAACATATTTTTAAAACTTTTTATAACACTAGTATAATGTTAAACGTTTCCAAATGTTCATTTGTTTTAATAAATTTGGAAGATCTTGTTATTTACTTTAGAGCCATCTACCGGAATTAATTGTCATTATCATCAATACGTAACTTAGTATGTAAATTATACCTATCATTACAACTCCATCGTATATAGTTTATCGAAATTTAATAAAATCTAAACCTGTTTCAGTGAAAAGTGTAAAAAAAATGGATAACTCGGAAGTAGAAAAGACTGCCAGCGAAGACGCACAGCTTACTAGAAGTAGAGTGAGTATTAATCGTCTAGTAATCTTAATATATAGAAATTACGTGTCACGTTGTTTGTCCGCTATGGACTCCTAAACTACTTAACCGATTTCAATCAAATTTGCACACCGTGTGTAGTTTGATCCAACTTAAAAGATAGGATAGCTTACATCTCAATTTATATCCGCAATATAATTTTATTGCAAAATATTTGTTTATTATTTGTTAGTCACAAACAGATAGCGCTGTATTGAAAGTAAGCAGTTAAGCTACAATTTAATGGCATAGCAACCAAAAAGGATGGTGGTCCCCAAAACTGGTGTTCTCCTACCGTTGACCTTGATTAGTTTACCACTATGTAATATAGGACCTAATAAAACCTTAGCCACAGCAACGCTTGGCCGAGTCTGCTAGTATCTTATATATAATGATAGAATATGGTTTAATAAGAATATAAATCTAGTTAGTAAATAAATACAATACGGAAAGTTTAAATAGTATCCCGGCCATATATTCAACCATTTCATGCTATGTTCAATTCATAGACACAGTATGTTTGTAAAGACCAGTTTCGCTACATACGTCATATTTTTTTCTTAATAGGCAAATAGGTGATAGGCCTTCTGTGCCTGACACATATCGACTCGGTTCGGTTCAGCAGTGATTCGAACGTTCGACTCTTGGTGTCGCTCACTGAAGCCAATATGCCAACTGCTCAACGTAATCTAATATATAAAATTCTCGTGTCGCCGTGTTTGTAGTTAAACTCCTCCGAAACGGCTTGACCGATTCTCATGAAATTTTGTGTGCATATTGGGTATGTCTGAGAATCGAACATCTATTTTTCATCCCCCTAAATGTTAAGGGTAGTCAAACCCTACATTTTTTTAGATAATTTTTTTTTATGATACAGCATTAAAAAATTCATACAACCCCTAATTTACACCCCTCTACGATCAACCCCTATTTTTTATTATAAATGATATACATGGCAAAACGACGTTTGCCAGGTCAGCTAGTAAAGATATAGAACTAATCATTAAATTGGTTTTCTATATTACATATACTTTCAGAGTTTTAAATCGAAGCAATTAGTACGTAGCCAAGCGATTCGCGAGTCTACGTCCCCCCCTCGTACAGCCTCACCCTACGAGCCTGGCAGCCCCGAGCATGAGAAAGAGAAGGAACATAATCGCTGCGTCACTAAGGTCATTGATGATGAGAAGATTCCAGTGCAGATACAGGTAAGTTGTTTAAAAGTCTTCGTACTGTCTGTCTCTTTTCACCACAGCGTAAATAGAAAGAGACGAATATCGGCCAGCTTAGATATTATTGTGCGTAGGGACACAAGTACATATATTGTCTATTCCATAATTCCCAGGCTGAGATTCAGAGACGTACTGTTAGACAGTCGAAAACCGGGCTAAGCGGAATGTCCGACCCGGCTTATGCCAAAAGAAATGTATTCATAGCAAAAGGATATATAAATGTATTAATATCTGAAACTGCCAGAAATATCAATTTGTAGTCTAAGGAAAAAATAATTTTAAGTTCTCAACTAGTTAGAATTTACCATAACAAACAGAAGTCTACAATAATAAAAAAGGGGTTAATCGTAGAGGGGTTGTATGTATTTTTTATGTTGTATCATAAAAAATAAAACATTTTTGTCAAAAAATAAAGATCTGGGGTGGACACCTCTTATCATTTAGGGGTTTGATAGATAGATAGAAGCGATTCAGACTTTATATGAATATGCATAAAAAAATCATAAGAATCGGTAGAGCCGTTTCGGAGGAGTATGGGAACGAATTGTGAAACGAGAATTTTATATATTAGATAAATTTAAAAATTCGACCATTTCACTTATCTCTCCAAGCACTCTACAGACCGATGGATTTAGATCTCGATAAAACCGAGTGGTGTGTTTAAGGGTAGTAACAGAGTACCGAAACGTTTAAAATCTATATATATAAAAATGAAACCCGTCTTCCGTTGTCACGACATCACATGAAAACGGCTTGACCGATTTGTCTGATTCTTTTTTTATAATATTCCTTGAAGTACGAGGATGGTTCTTATGCAGAGAAAAATCAAAAAAAATTCAGTACAAAAGTCTAAAAACAACACTTTTCTATATTCCCATACAAAATATTCGTAATAATATTGTATTTTTCGTAATGACATAATGTATTTGTTGTATTATCAACTTTATTTTTTTTATCTTACTAGCTAGACCAGTGTCCCGAATAGTAGAATAAGTATTAAAAAAAATAAAGAATCGACTGTTAGGCGGTACGATGTTCGCCAGGCCAGCTAGTTAGTTATAAATGATTTAACTAATATTTCAGATAACCTCGGGCGGCTGGGAGGAAGGGTTCAGCGAGCAACGTCTCCGCACACGACGTTGGTTGGGACAAAGACCGCATTCGGACTCCTCTAGGGACTTTCTCTCATACAATCCTCGTGTTACTTGCGTCTGTGGCAAGTGTGCTTGTCCACACTGCAGGTATTACTAAAATAGCTTTCATAATTAAATATATAATTTAGTCATAGAAACTGTCACTTAAATCGCAAAGATTTTTGATTTACAAAAGTTGGTAGATATCTGCTATATTTATTTTTTCATTGTTTGGATGAAATCTCTTGTTAGTGATAAGGCCGCTCGTTGCCTTATAACTTTTGTAACCTGCTTTTATATTTTTGTTATGTGTCTGTTTTTGAATAGGGTAATAAAATATAAATAAATATGTAGTAATGGTTTATATATTATTTTCAGGGGTAAACGAAAACACATGTGCGCGATTAAACAGGACTCTGGTATAGTTTGCTCTGTGGACTGTCCCGACTGCTCTGATCTTGACAATATTGGTGAGTTCAAACTTGTAATGTCAACGATCTTGACATTTGACATTAGTTTTATTATATATGACATTGCTTAATTGATTTTACATATACTCAAGTTGAGCTTTTGTGTTGAAATTTCAATATTGACAAGATTTTACAATTTTTATTAATTTTCTTAGAAATTAGAATATTATAGGATAATTATTATAAATATGTTATAGTGGTTGCCTGGAAGAGATCGCTCGAAAGCGATAAGGCCGCCAGTTGCCCTCCTTTTCATTTAATTGTGTCAATTGTATTATATTTCTGCTACGAAGTGTTAATAAAAATGTATCTGTTTTATTATTTTAAAAATTGTAATCCTTATTCGATAAGGTGCCATAACAAGTCTTTGTTATAATTATAAATTTGTAATGAGTGAATTTTTCCAGGTGCAAATGGAAAGTCTAGTAGTGTGGATGTTGATGATCAGACATTTTACTGCAGGTATGGGAAATAAAATAAGTAATTTGGGATCACCCCGGTACAACCGTTTCAGTAGCTCGTTCTTATTAAACAATTATAACACAGTCTAAAATACTTTACATAATAATAGTTAATTTTTAACTTTTACAGGTGTCCAGAACGTAAAGATAAACCGAAAAACCTATCGCTAAGCGGAAATGATGCAGGTAAAATGTTATTTTATCAGCATTAGAATAATTGTCTTTGGTCTTTCGCCAGTAGTCCATTTAAACATTTTTTCATATAGATAGGAATTTTTCAATTCGACTTGAATTGTCGAATTATGTAATAAAATAAATTTGCGTTTATTTTTATTTATTGGGGGGGAATCCAGGCTAACTGGTACAAAGAGAACAATAAACAAACTAAAAGAGTTGGGGAACAAAATTATGGTAATATTTATTTTCACTAAAGAATTCAGATGTCAGAGCTCTTGCCGACACCACACTGGTGGCGAACAGGTCAACTGACAAAGTATACAAATACTAAATACAAAAATAATAAATACAAACTATATATAGGTACAAAAGATTAGTTTATTAAAGGAATTAATAAATATAGTGTAAATAAAACTAAATTATATTTAACAGTGACGGGGTTGCAAGACTCTTTTACTTAACTGTTTTTATTGGGTCGCGACATAAAAGTGGTTGAGACGCGATAGTCTAGTCTTAGGGTGTATACAATAGAATCATGTTTTTGGTGTCTGGTTGTTTTTTTATACACTCAGAAACACACAATACTTAGCAACTAAGGACAGTCCACTTCAAAAAGTTCAATAAGAACAATTTTAATAACTTAATACATATGTTAAATTTATTTACGCATTTTTAAAACAAAAAAAAATCTATTTCCATCGTGATACGTAAACTTAAACTTTCGTAAATTTTCGATAACATTGAAATTCTATTCTAGATGACAAAACGGATCTGACGGACCAGGATTTGGTGAATTTCCTGAGAGACACGCTCAACAAGAATCCAAAGGACAGGATCACACTGTTGAAGGTTGAAAAGGAGTTGCACGCACTTGTCAGCGATGTTGGGTGAGGAAAGAAAATTCTAAAAAAAAAAAAAACGTTCACCGTAGTCGAAGTGAACCAATTTTTTTTATTTCAATCAATTAATGTACGATTTAATAAAATGTACACATTTTATTTTAATACATAATGTCACGGAACTGTTACAAATTGTTGGTTTATTTTTCTGGAATCCTTTAGCCAAAAAATCATTGCCAGTCCATGTAAAATAATTTAAGATGAAACATACTGAAAAACAGGAAAAAAACTATACTAATTTTGTAAAAAATTCAGAAAATTGTTGTATATAGGTCTGTTTCTTTGATCTCTTGATTGTTTATTTATTTTTGTATTTATTTCGCTATCCTACAGCTTACATATAGTATATACAACACAAAACTAAACTAAACATATAGCCAAACTTATATAATATACACAAAAAGGTTTAATTAACTAAAGGAAAAATCAATAATTTTTTAAAATACCTATTTCGGCTGTGCTGTGTGATGGTGTGAACACGTGAGGGTGTTACAAACAACCCAGGTTTATACGCCAGGAGTTAACAACATTTTTCGTATCAATAAACAATACAATTATTTAAATACTAGTAGACTCGGCCAAGCGTTGCTGTGGCTAAGATTATTGTTATATTACATAGTAGTAAACTATTCAAGAGAAACGGCAGGAGAACACCAATCCACCATGCTTTTTTTGGTGGTTATGCCATTAAATTGTAGCTTATGTGAAACGTTGGTATTTATGTCGATAAGGATCAATACCTAGGTACGAATAAAGAGCCTTTTCTAGCGGTGGTATTTTAATAAAAAAATAATAATAAAAGGACGCTTATTGTGACGTAACTATAAAAGATAGAGACATGCTGTCGTGACATTTTTTATAGATAGTGATGTGTCCTGAAAAATTGTAATACATCATTTTGTTCTATCATTAATAGTTTTCGCAGCGCACGCGATTGAAGGAAGTTTTTTTTGTTTATTTTTTTTACACCTTGAGTTAGATTATTCAAGTTTTAGTATGCATCCCTAATTTTTTTGAAAATGAAACAAAGCCTATGTCACTCGGGAATAGTGTAGCTTGCCAAGGGTGAAAGAATTTTTGAAATCGGTCCAGTAGTTTCGGAGCCTATTCATTTCAAACTGATGCACTACACTTGACTCTATAGATCCTCGCGATCTCTTTCAACTTAAGTATTCATATATGTTTATTCTACCTTTTCAGTCGTTGCATAGTGCGGTTTCCGGTGATGACGTCATACGGCCGTATGTTGGTTCATCGTGTGGCTGCGTTGTTTCAACTGGCGCATCATATCGACCACGCTAACAAGACCTGTGTGGTCGTATCTAAGAGTGGTGAGTAGAGATCATGTTAGGTAGGCCCAAATAGTTCTTAATATATCAAGCAAAGTTAATATTTATGGCCTACTAAGTAAAGAGTCAGACAATTTTAGGAGCTGTCAAATTATTCTCTATGACTGTTGTCAAGACAAAAGAACAGATTTTTTAAAAGACAAATCCGGTAATTATTAAGCTATTGCATAGATTTTATCGCGGGCTTTGAGCGACCAAATCAAGAAATTCCGTAACGAAAATAACCTAACACATGATGACGTAATATAAATGCGGCCAATACGCGTTAGAGCGGGACAGAACGCATACTGCGTATTCACATCTCTCTGATGAGATTGGTGACGTAGCGTAAGCGCTGAGTCTGGTAGAGTGGTAGATTGAATTAATACCAAAGAAAAAAAATACTGCATAAATAAATAATTGTAATTGCATAAGTTGATAAAAATGCTATGTGTAACAGCTTTACCGCGGCAGTCCCCGAGTGCCACACTTTTTATTTTTTATCAATTATGTATGTTAATGGCAAATATGTATCTTGAAGCTAAATTAATATTACAGGCACGAGTGGTGGTAGGATTCCTTGCACCAGCTTCAAACAGTGGTGCACGCGAGTGTTCCCCAAATCACCTCCAAGGAGACACGATGATACACTCGCTAAGTACGTATATATTGTTTCAAAAATTTTATAGTTAATTATTGGTCCAGCGGTGTTTCCCAACGTGGGACCCACGACCCACAGGGGTGCAATTTGATTGTGAAGGGAGCTTTTTTAAAATAATTATTTCTAATTTCAGTTTTTCATTATATGTTTTAAAATACAGTTAATGTGTTTCGTTAACTATATCCAAGTAATTTCTTCCTAAAAACCTATTATTTAAATTTCTTAAATTAATTTATAAATTTAATTTCTTAGCAATTCATTTTTGGAGGGGAGGGTCATAAGAGTTTTAGGAAGGTGGGGCACAAAATAGGTTGGGAAACACTGGTCGAGAGTATGAATATTTAAGTAGGAAAATGACATACTCTTTGGATTTAGTATGAAATGGTAAAAATTTATTCGATTATTGTCTATGACAATTATCAGTAATTAATTCAAATTTTACTACTTTTTGCAGATCGATACTAAAACGCGCGGGGAACGTTTCGGAATCGAGCGGCGGCGGTGCGGACGCGCCGAGGAGTAAGTCACTCGAGCAACGCGAAAGGGATTACGAGAGAGCGAGAAGGAGGATATTTAGTACGGTGAGAGAGAGAAAAAAGATAATATTTTAGACCCATAAAGAATTTCATCTAAGCACTTCCTTACCTACCTACCTTCCATGATCTCTTTTTCACAACAAAAAAGAGTTCGTCTCTTTTCATCATATCTTAAAGTCTGAGATTAGATCACTTGGTTTTTATGATTATGATGACAAACTCAAACTCAAAAAAGCTTTATTCATTTAGATAACCAAGTACACTTATGAACGTCAACAGAAAAGATGCTAAATTAATTCTAAATTAACATTTCCTACCGGTTCACAAGTCAAGGGCGTAGTGCGGGCAAGAAGAACTGGCAACTCTCCGCCACTCATTTTAATCGCCAAGTTTTGAGACATACAAATTGTTTGAACTGGAGCAAATCAATACCAAAGATTAGGATCATTTAAATAATCGTCAAATTTATAAAAATCACAAAGACATCGACTTATATATCTTTTTAAAGTATTTGTGTGTACAAGTTCCTCGGGTAAAAATCCGCACAATCAGCCATTAGGCATGCAAATGTCATATTAATTTTCATAATGTCATAATAATATGTTGAGTTATTTATAATTGTTATCAAACTTATAGTGTTAATAGTCACCCTTTAAAGGCACCTTGCCTATAAAATTTAATCACCATACAAAGACATCTTACAACAATCCCTTTTAGTTAGACCTACCTTCCTTTGTACTTTTCTATCCCTTTTAAAGTGATTTCTTCGATTACATCTGCATATTTGTCTATAGTTCTCATTGCTTATAGGACAACTGTACACAAGACGAAAGCCAATGGCCGTGGCTCCCCTCTGGACCTGTCAAGCTTCTAACACCTGAGGGCGGGAAGAATAAACTGGTTAAGGTAAATTCTTGTACTAGAGTATAATATATATTTAACGGCGAGGGATAAACGCTCCTTTTCACCACAAACAGTAAAAGACGCACAAGTTAAGATAATATTTTTTTAAAGGTTTACTAAACCTGGAATTAGTAGGCAGTGATGCCTAAAGAATAAAATTAGGTAATTAAAATTAATTCGATATATTGTCCGTGATATTGAATTATTTGTTATTTTTGTATTAGGTCACTTGAGTAAGTAAATATTTAGATTTACCTTTTTGTAGGTAAAAACAAAAAAATACGTAGCATTTTTTTATAGCCCTCAAATAAGTCAAATTTGTCCCTTTTTCGGTGGAGAACTTTTTTAGTAACAAAACTTATGAAATGTCAGAATTCTACGGAATAAAAAAATCAGAGTATAATTATTGTGTTATCAGAAGTAAAACAGCCTAGGTGGTAAGTCTAAAAATTTTGAACAAGTTTTTGAAGGTTTTTGTGTTCTAAGTCCTTTATTATTACTATAGGTCCAATCTCTTGAGTCCCAGGGCCAAGAGACAAATTCCCGAGGTGCTGTTTCCAAAAGCCATAGTTTCGGAGGATACACGGCTGAACCACAACAGCCACGATTGCTTAGCAGACAAGGTAATTTAAATAACTAACATTCATTCAATTACATTCAGTATTAAATGAGAGCGCGAGTAATTATATTCCCATAAACTATTATTTCCATTCAAAATCATACCATTTTACTTATTTGGTACATTTTGAATATAACTTTTTTAATATAATCTGTATCTTTCTCTTTCTCTCTCTCTCTCTCTCTCTCCCTCTCTCTCTCTCTCTTTGTTTCATAAAAATCTATGAATTACTTCACGTAATGTTGTGATTTATACGAAAATTACTATATTCTTGAAGTGAAACTTCTTTAGGCGCATGAGGGTAAAATGTTTACGGATGAAACGCAATATTAATAATATTAGCGTCACGAAGATGTGCAGCGTTTTTGTCGAAGAAAAGGGAAAGAGCGATTAAGACCGATTGAGAGAGAGTGAGAAGGGCGAATAACCTTATAGAAATTTTATGCAAAATGATTTATTGAAATCTCACATGACGAATTGTAAATTAAATATCTTCCTTTTTCCCTCCCTCTAAGTCTCGGAAATCTCAACTTTTAGATTTGTATAAAATATCAACAAGACTTAAATATTAGTTAGCCAAAGAAGTTTCATTTCTGACATGTGTACTTTGTACGCACGCACTTTCAATACTCTTCTTACAAAATGATAGTTAAAAAATGCATTATCTTGTTCTTAAATATTAATTTGAATATTTTTTAGGTGATTTGGCTTCAAGCAGCTGGCGTTTATCACCATCCAGTTCTGGATACAAAACGTTGAGTTTGCGAAGCACTGACTCCGTCACTCCTTCGCCGACAGGTATTTCATCATTTTTTTGAAGATATACTTCTTTAGGCGCGTTATGAAAACTTTATGAGAGTGAAATTTTACGATGCGCGCGCACCGTGACACAAAATTCAGTATGGGCGCCGAGCGTGCGCGAGATGGGAATAAGACAATCTACTTGTACCTTTTAAACAAATAAAGCAGTTTTAATTATTTTTTCAAAGAAATTTAGCAATGCTTTTCACAAAGACCTATTTATACTTAGTTAAAAGGTTATGAAACATACCTAGTTATTAAATTGAATTAATAATATAATATAATAATTATTATTATTAATATTAATTAATAATTGAATAATATACTAAATATTAAATATTGTTAAATTATTAACGCTTAATATTGATTATTAATTATTTAATATTTAAAAAAAATAAAGAAAGAGAAAGAAGTATAACTTCTTACGCGCGTACATAAGTACACGCACCATTTTTTTTCATGTAATTCTGTTTATTGAGCAACATTTAATAATTTAAATAAAAAACTTTTTTTTTGAACGCATTGAAGTTATGTATTATTATAAATTTACAACTATTTAAACATAATTTTAAATTTATCCGACGTTTCGCGTGTTGGTAGTTGGTATCGACTAAAAGATGGACGGGTTTTGGCAAAAATTTACCAACTTCGGGGAAATAAATACAGATAATGCAACTTTCTCTGCAGCTGTGATATTTTTTGACATTCAACATTTTTTGTCTTCAGTCACCGTGACCACGCACGCTATAAAGCACGCGAAACGTCGGATAAATTTAAAATTATGTTTAAATAGTTATAAATTTATAATAATACATAACTTCAATCCGTTCAAAAAATAGTTTTTTTATTTAGATGTATAAAAGTTATGTCAATCAAAGACAATACTATTTAATAATTTATTCGCGAGTTAGATTTGAGCAGCAGTGTTGCTTCAGCGTGCGTCTCATCCCTGAGGTCGTAGGTTGAATCCCCGGCTGTACACCATTGAACTGTCTTTCTATGTGCGCATTTAATATTCGCTTGAACGGTGAAGGAAAACATTGTACGGAAACCGACTTGCCTTAGACCTAAAAAGCGACGGCGTGTGTCAGTCACTGAAGGCTGATCACCTACTTGTCTATTGATTGATAAATGATGATGAAACAGATACAGAAGTCTGAAGCTCGTAGCGCCACTGATTTTTCCCCCTGTCAAAAACATATATGTACAAAAAGAAATATATATATATATATAAAATCATATATCATGTGTGTTATTATATGTTAATAAGATGTGGATAAAAAAAGGGTGTTGACTAGACTGTTGTATTGTTTGTCTCTATGAAAGTTTTGAAAACTGAAGAACAACCCGTCTAACGTGATTTAAATTGCATAAATGCTTTATTTAAGAAAATATCCTATACTATATAGTCAATAACTAATAAGAATTTTGTGTTAATATCTTCAGGCGGAGCAAGTCCCGAGCCAGGCACCGAAGCCGCGACCCTCGTGTGGGCGGTGACTAACCTGTCTTCTGTACCGCCGGGAGCTATTGTTATACATCCACAGGTATTTTTTTTTATTATTTAAGTTATGTTATATATTAAAACCACCTCAAAACAAAAAAATATATAAATAGTTTAACAATTACATATTTAATATGAAATAGTATATTGTCAAAGTAAAGTGTCAGACACAGAAGTCTTCCTACTTGTCAATAACAATTCATGAATACAATTAAATCCGTGAATTATTTAAAAAACTGATTTTTGTATCTGTTTCGTAATAAGTAGGGGTCTGACACACTCCGTCGACATTATAGAGTTGACACTTTTCGGTAGAGTAATTTTTTTTCACAGTGGGGTCCGAAGTAAACAAAAAGATTTGATTTGAAAAACAATTATATCGTATAACTCAATATTATCTTCAATACACTCACTAAACAACTATAAATAGTATGTCTAACGCAATAACTCATCAGTACCAATCTAGTGGATATTATGAGAAAGATACGGGATGTAGATATTTTCGAATTTTAATAAGAATTAGTAAAAAAAGTAAATTTTCTTATAAAACGCAAAATAAATTATAACTGCAGGGGTTGACCTTAGAGACCTCCCGTAGAACAATTTTTTGCAGCTGATGACCTCATCTATCCCCTATTTGCTTTTGATCCACGACTTTTTGACCATCCTGTATAATAACCAAGGCATGCTGATTTCCACGCCATGATTTTGTGTTGATGCCACTAGATTAACACTGCTCTTGGATTATTACCTGTTAAAGAAACTATATAAATCTACCAAAAAATTTTACCTCTACAATTCTCAAATCTGTACATAACTGTTGATATCTTATAAACGCGGGTATCATGTTACAAAGCGTCGAGTTAGTCTGTTGCCATGGTAACTATACTACTGCGATATTAGATAATTCAACTATATAATTGCAGACCGGACGTCCTCTAACAAACCCGGACGGCTCTATATATCACTTCGATCCGGCCAACCCACCCGTTATATACCAAGATAATGATAAGGTATGAAACAAATTTTATATGCTGGAAACATTATTACATAGTCATGTCATAAATTCATAAGAAATCTATCTAAAGTATTATCTTTACACAGGTGAAGATTTATTTAATATAATTATTTAATTTTTTTTTTGTTGACACGTATTTAATTAATTTTATGTTAAGTCAAATTTGTATGCAATTTACCCTATTACAATTATTAAATTATTTCTTGTATCGGGCTTGTAAAATTTTAATAAAAAAATATATTTCTATTACATGGGAATCGCTTACATTTTTTTTTAAATAATCAAACGAATATTATCGAAGTATAAAAAAACGTACATTCAAGATTTTTTTGATAATTTTATTATGCTATATAAAGACAACACAGATACAAAGCTTATAAAAAAATGCAAAAATATTTTAAAAATTCTGGCTTCACTTATAAACGTCGACACGCAAAACGCACAAACATTCTGTCTCCCAACTCAATAGTTATTTCGCCGGGAATTGAACCCAGGATTACGGATCACTTTCAGATTACTTCTATAGTCAATTGACACACGTTTTTTAATTATAGTAGATATAATAATCATAACCAAAAAGGATTTATATTATTGACTCTTTCAGAATGACGCAAATGAAAAGCGAAGGGGAAAGTTGGAAAAGCAACATTCGTTTATGGTTACTGGTGAGTACATAAATGCTTTAGTATTTTAATCGGTAATAATAAAGAAAATATTTAAGTGAATTAAGTTCGGTGGTGGTTGTTGGAGGGAAGATGAAATAAAAGAAACACTTTATTCGAAGCTAAGTGTCAACTGTCTGTTATTTTGTAAGGAATCTCGCTGTTGGCCTTAAGGGCCTTTAGAGCTCAGCTCGGGCTGTTTTGGCGAGCGTAGCTCGGCCTGAATGGGTGTTTTTCCCGTGGCTAGCGCAAGGGCGTCTCCTGTGAGACTAGGACCTCGGTTTACTCGGACAACTGTCTTTAATCGTTTGCAAGAGTTTATAACTAACTTAAAGTTAGGGGTTGCGACGCTGGACAAATAAACTGGTTTTTAAAACTATGTGACACATCTGTTACCTATAAAGAATATAAGTGATATGGACCTATTGGACATTATCGGAAATGAGAATGTTATATGTATTACAATTTATGAGTATGAAAAACTAAAGGACTCATTTATCACTCACATGTTCCGCCATTTAAAAAAAAAAGTCTCGTTCCATCGTGATGTAAATACAATTTGACGGATAGAGACAAAAGGCAACTTATATTGCAGATGAACTCAAAAAATCGTATGCAGTAACGCCCAGACCCGTCATCCCCTTCCTTACTTCTCTATGAAATACGAAAATTTTAGCCCATCTAAAGGCTAAAATTTTTTTTTAGGTCACTCAGGTATATATAAATTATCTTAAAATAGTAATAAATAGGCATCTTATTATAATTTAAGAAGATTCGTAGAGTTTAATTTATTTGTAAGGGCGAATATTTTTTTCTTTTCAGAATGTGAATGTCCTACGAGCGAGTGCAGAAAATGCTGTTGTGAGTGTAGACAAAATGGAGATCAGAAATGTAACAGTGAGAAGGTATATTTTTTTATAATAATTTAAATTGTTCTTTTTTAAATTAATTATGAATCTCAAAGTTAAGATTTCGCTTTGACTATTCCTATACTAAGACAATAGGATATTCATTTCATATTTCTTGACAGACTACTCCGCCGGGATCTAAAAACAATTCAATACCAAACAGTCCAGTAAAAGGAATTGAACCAAAAGAAGTACCTCCATCGCCTGAACCAATACAACCAGAAATCCAAAAGGAGGCAAAACCTGTATACGAAGTCGAACCACAGAGAACAGAAAACCGGTTCGAAAATTCAAATTTCGAACACCAAAAATCTGTTGATCACCAGAAACAGTTCGAAACCCAAAAATCATTTGAATCCCAAAAGTTTGAATCGAATTCGCCAGCCAATCAGAAGCCTTACGAGTCGCCCAATCAGAGGGTATATGACTCGCCCAATCAACGGCCAGTGTTTGAAAATAGAACGTTTGAGAATCATAGAAAAGTACAGGAAGTTCAGTATCCAAGTCAGGAATATAGTAGCTATGGGCAAGGATTTAGAATGGAAGAGGTAATTATGAGACCATAATAAATAAAAAAAATGTAAATGCACTTATTTATTTATTTGCTTAGCTACTATTTTTTCAATATCTAAACAATTATGGCGTATTACCAGTATGGCGGTTCTTCTGGGGACACTGCCGCCTCTTTTTTTATGGACTATCGTAAAATACTAGAATTTTTGTGGAACAAACCGTTTGACTTTCGTAATTAATCCGACGAGTTCGACTAACGCGATTGGGCCGCTTGTACTAGCGCTCTGACCATCATTTTTCTTTTTTTAATTTCGTAATAAGACCCCTGAAGAACCGCCATACTGGTACAAATGACCCACTATTTTGTGTCACTATCTCCCGGCCTAGTACTTATAAAACTTTTTTTAATAATAAATTGTAAGATGCATTGATCATTATAATATATTTTATATAAAAGAGGAATAACAAAGCCATTATGTCTAATAAAGGATTACGGAGTTTTTAATATCAATTTTAGTTATATTAAATATATCTATTTGCTGGTAGTTTGTGTTATAATTTGAAGGTTTACGATACACATACGTAAATAGTTTATTTTAGACCAAGGAATATGAAAAAGGCTGTTGTTTCATTGCGATACAATTATTGTTTCGACAAGGATATTATCCAGGATCACCTAATTGTCTGGGAAATAATAACTAGATATTGTATACCACTGTACCTGTTATTTTTTGAGAGTTTAACCCCAAAATGAGTCATCGGGTATATGCCCTACACCTGTTTCACTTTTATCTGCTGAAGCAACTTAGGTGACTGTCAGGTTGGCTGACCACTACAATTTAATTGGGTTCTAAGAATCTTTGTGTAATAGCGTTTTTATACATATTTACTACCAATTTTCTACCTGAGTCTCAGAAGCCTATAATTTTTATTATTATTAATATAGCCATGAGGTGTCTAAAATCGCCTACAATGCAATGTTGTGATTAGTTATATGTGCCGAACTTGCTTAATAGTCCATTGAAAAGTTACATTTGGGGTTGCGTTTTTTAGAGGACGCAATTTTATTTTTTTGATGTGTAAAGCTAAAAACAAGTTTGTGGGGTCGCCACCCTTGTCCCACGGCCGCCATCTTGGAAATAGGGGTTTAAATGATATTTACGATATATCTCTTAAACTATTTATTTGATTAAAAAAAATTGTTTACATTTTTTGTTGCAAATTATATTCTTTACAACTTTGGTCCAGTCCAATATTGCAAAATTTATAATTAAAAAAATTATATCAAATAGGTAGAGTAATATAGCGTGTAGTTTGATTGCGATATCAAATTTGGTCAGCTAATCTGACGGTCACAACTTAAACAGCAGCCATGCGCATAACCACTAAGCGACGATAGTGATGTTCTGCATTTTTTTACAGATAACACCACCACCACAGGCTATAGTGAATTATCACCAAGATGTGTCAGAAACTCAAATTATTCAACAGAATAAAATGACGCCCATACCAATACAGGATCCTAATATCAGTACGTATCTGTGCATTTAGTATTTTTGAGACATTTATTAAGACAAGACCAAGATCAATATCAAGACTCTTATTAAGAAAGGAATTAGCCATTTCTTGTGTTTATTCAACAATAGTCAAAAGTCAAAAATCATTTATTCATGTAGGTAACACAATGTACACTTATGAACGTCAATAAATAAATATACATTAAATGCCTCTAATTTTACATTTACTGCCAGTTCTCAAATCAAGGACGGAAGAGAAGAACTGGCAATAAACTCTCTCAATAAACACTCTTTGTAATCGCAATGTTGTTCTTTTCCTGGCGACTTCTTAAGAACACATATTGTCAAAAGGCTCGAAAGTGCGTTGCCGGCCTTTTAAGCTTAGTATTATATAGCCTTTCTAAATTATTTCAACCCGAACTAAATTCTGAAACTATGCTGCTTCAACAATAGGCTATTTGACAGGATTTTAAAACCATTTCAGATTATTAGAGAAACTTCACAAATTGCTATTTTTCATTCAGTGAAATTCATTCATTGGCTTTATAAATTCAAATTATAAAGCCTTATATATATTATAAAGCATAATTTCAAAAACTCGCCAAAACGTTTTTTTAAGTAAGGGAGCGTTCAAATATTACGTCACGCAATTTTTGGAGATTGTTGACCGTTTGTCGTTTGTCAATCACGTGAATTTCCATATTAATTTTTTTGAAAAATTAATGCCATACTGTCAAATTGCCTATTGTATTAAGAAAATATTGTTGTTAAACTTACGTATTTTTTTCTCTAGGACCGGTCTCAATAACAAATATGATGTATCCAACGCTACCTCAACATTATCCTTTCGTTACTCCGTGTAGATTGGTGAGTTTTAATCAATTTATCAAATATTTATCATAAACAAATCGCATATATCATATAAATGTAAGAACATTAATTTAAACTTGTGAAAAGGTATTTTTTCAGTAAGAAGTAGTTTATTTATGTTTGTAAAAGTATTTCAAATAAATATAATATATCTTGTATACAGCTCAAACTTATACATCACATAAACACAATTTAAACTAAAGTACTAAAATTATTAATAATAATATAAAAAACAAGTGAACCTCATTCGATGGAACTTTACCTAATTTGAAATATACCTGATAAAAATCATCATCTGGATTTAACTTTGTTTCCGATAAATACCTAAACTATATAAAGGGTATTTCAACAAGAAGTTTGTTTTTCAATTGTGGCAACACCGAGAACGTGATAGTTTTGACATTTAGTTTTTGGCGGTATTCGTAGCAGGTGCTTTGGCAATTATTACAATGAATTCAATTTCGCTCGAAAATCGCATTAAAATAATTCAAATCCACTATAAAAATGGTGGTTCTGTTAAAGTTACATTTCGTAAAATTCGTGATATTTTCGGCCAGCATAATCGTCCTTCTGAGACCGCTGTTAAGAATTTGGTCGCGAAATTTGAGTCGACAGGCTCGGTACAAAATGTGCCAACACCAACACGTGTTCGACCGGGTCGTTCAACAGAAAACATCGCCGCCGTGAGCCACAGTGTTGAAGAAGATCAAAATTTGTCAATTTCACGACGTTCTCAACAATTGGGGTTATCCAAAAGCACAACATGGCGAATTTTGCGAAAGGATTTGGCTTTGAAGCCTTACAAGATTCAACTGGTGCAGGAATTAAAGCTGATCGACCATTCAAATCGCCGCAGATTCGCTCAGTTCATTCAGGAACAACCTGCTGGTTTTTCTGAAAAAATCATTTTTTCAGACGAAGCCCATTTTCATTTGTCAGGGTACGTCAACAAGCAAAATTGTCGCATTTGGGCTTCTGAAAATCCTAAAGCAATTATTGAGAAGGCTTTGCATACTCAACGTGTTACTGTGTGGTGCACTATGTGGTCTGGAGGCGTGATTGGGCCGTTTTTTTTCGAAGATGAGGCTGGAAATGCGGTAACAGTCAATGGATCACGGTATCGCGAGATGTTAACCACTAAATTTTGGCCTATTATTGATGACATGGATATCACTGAAATGTGGTTTCAACAGGACGGTGCCACATGTCACACAGCCAATGAAACGATCAATTTATTGCAAACCAAATTTCCCGAGCGCATAATTTCGCGAAATTCAGCTGTTAAGTGGCCAGCCAGATCGTGTGATTTAACACCACTGGATTATTTTTTGTGGGGCTATGTTAAAGACAGAGTCTATACGGAGCCAATCGAATCGATTGCAGCCTTAAAACTCAAAATCCGTGATGTCATTAACGAAATAGACCCTCCATTTTGCCAAAAAGTGATTAAAAATTTTGATGAAAGAATCAACATCTGTCAGCGTGGTCGTGGTGGACATTTGCCAGATATCATTTTTCATTCATAATTGCCAAACTTTTCTCTTTGTAATACAATAAAAATTTTATTTATTTTCCTCTAAATTCTTTGTTTTATTTTGTTTTAGAAAACAAAGTTCTTGTTGAAAAACCCTTTATTTATAATGATCACATATCATACTCAAATATAATTCAATTCCAAGAATATCCTCCATACGGATCATATCACTGAATTTTTAAAAAACTTTATTTTCATCAAATAAGTACAATTAATAAGAAAAATACAAATTAGTTATAATAATTTTCCAGGACCAACAAATGCAGCCGCTGTACCAGCAGATGCTGGGAGCAGAAGATCAGAAGCACTTACCGCAGTCACCACACACAGATAACACGTTTCGTATAGGTAAATGTTATATAGTAAAAAGACACTTATTTTTCTGAAAGATGAGATTTTATATCCAATCTGTTTATTATTGTTATTCAGAACTTGACAAAAATATTTATTTTTAAAAGTACACCGCATCACATATCATTTTATTCTAAAAAAGCAAGTGGTAGACTACACATTGTAAAGCCGAAAGGCAAGTAGGTGATCAGCCTCCTGTGCCTGACACACGCCATTAAGTGCGCACATAATAGATAAGTCCATTCGTGGACAGTCGGGGTTCGAACGCACTAGGCCAACACTGCTCAATAAAAGGCACGTAAATATTAACGATATTTTATAAGATTTTTTTCTATACTTACAGATCCGAGCTATCCATATCCAACTGAGTTCAATGCATATGGCGGATGTCAAGATCCCGTGCTACAACGAGGGTACGTTTTTTTTTACTTTGACCCCCTCTATGAAACAGTAAATAAGTTAGGAAGTTCATTGAAAAGTGTTTGAGTTCCTCGGTTGAGTTAAAGCCATTTTAACTTTTTCAACTTCTTTATCGACGTATGGGAAAAATTTTGTAGCAAATCGTCACGTTTCTCGGTTACGCGCCCTGTTGCTTTTTGAAGTCAAACTTCTTTATCGGCGTTGGAAAAAAAATTACCGTCACATTTTTCGCTTATGCGCCATCTTTGTCTTGTCCCTACCACGGTTGATCCGAAGAGATTCGAAGCCATTAGTAACAAAAATATATAATAACGATAACAATGATAGTAATAATTCTATTACAATTAATTAAATTCTGTAATAATTTTAGTAGTAATAAGGTAAAATGAAATAATTGTCTTTGTATTCATGTTTATGATAATAAGAGCCTTTTGTTAAACTTTATCTAATTTAACTTTATTTAACCAATTTCTGTAAAGTTGCATAGTAGATCATTTTTCGAAAAATAAGGTCATAAAGAAGTTTCAGTTACGTGTGTACACCTAGTATACGCACACATTTTTTATATAAATAG
Organism: Pieris melete; assembly: GCA_963693345.1. Taxonomy (NCBI): domain Eukaryota; kingdom Metazoa; phylum Arthropoda; class Insecta; order Lepidoptera; family Pieridae; genus Pieris; species Pieris melete. Next base: position 4,351,588 of record CAVNZK010000040.1, on the reverse strand, counting down.
TTGGTATAAAATCAAAAACCTTTTTTTTTATTAATACCATAGATCCACAGAATATGTATTAACAATTATATAAGTTGTATATCTTATTTCTACAGATATAGTTTGGGCTACAGTCCAGTGGAAGTACCAACTATGGTGCCTTCTTATCCTGTTCCAAACGTTATTCTACAGCCTCCCATACAACACTATCCGGTGGGTAATAGTATTAATCCCCACAAAAATTGTAAAAACGCAAGCTTTTGATTACAAAATATAGTATTGCTATTAAGCAATACAAAATATACATATATACAAGCAAAAGGAGACCCGACAGACGTTATCCTGCATGATATTTCAAGCGATTAGGATATTAAACAAAGTATGATAGTACCGACTGTAGCGCCATCTGTTGGGCTGATTTGTGAATTTAAACCATTCAGGGTGCCACCCAAACGCATACAAAAAAATTCATTCAGATCGGTCTAGCCGTTTAAGAGTTCAGTTACATACACACGTACAGTAGAATTATACATATAAAGATAGTATATACGATATTTAGAACAAAAATAAAAGTTTAAAAGAATTTTTTAAGGAAATATTTTTTTGCGTATTAAATATGAATGTAATTAATTATTTTAGACGTATCAAGAGCAAATCCAGTGGCAGGGCATCCAACAGCCCGTGCCAATAGCCAGTCCGGCTGCGCCAAAATTGATGCTACACGATGTCTATCCCATGGTGTGCCCCAACATTGGCTATCAGCCATACAACGTTGTGTATCCACAGGTGATAGCTTGATATCATATTTAAATCTTTTTAATAATAGTGTATTGAAGTTCTATATTAAAATTAATTAAACAATTAAATTAAGTTTTAACTAAAGAAAACATCGGCTAGAGATTTCTACTATCAACGATCAAAAACCTCCCCTTGCAATCAAGATTTAATTTATTTTGATAAGAATTATTGAGTGAATTATTTTTATTTTAACTGATCTAAAATGGTCCTTCGAGCCGGATCTATAGCTTGCCAGAGACAGAAAGTAACAGATGGAGCCCTACAAGTAGGATCAAAGGTTTAAGATGGTGAGATTATCTCAAAGCTATCGGGCAGACTCACCATAATAATTAAGGCTTGAAGTAGTCTTCGCCACACAGGAAGCGAGAAATGAATAAGACATAGCAATATTACTCATTGGTCTAGTGGTTAGTACCCCTGACTGCGAATCCATGGGTCCCGGGTTCGATCCCCGGCTGAGACGAACATCGATGTGATGAGCATTTGGTGTTATGCTTAGGTCTTGGGTGTTTAAATATGTATTTATATGTCTATCTATCTATAATATGTATGTATATCCGTTGCCTAGTGGGTACTAGGCCCATAACACAAGCTTCACCAGCTTAGCATGGGACTAGCTCAATTGGTGTGAATTGTTTATGAAAAAAAAAAATATTCGAATCTGCTTTATTGATAAAAAACAATATCTTAAATACTACTTACACCTATTCACACATACATAATATTATTCTTGTGAGTGTTAGAGTATTGCACACTTTCAACTGTTAAAATTGAGACCAACCACGTGAGCCGGAGGTCAATGATTAAATGAAATCTGAACCGGTTATTATTTTCACAATTTTTATAAGGAAATTATCGTTTTTCTTAAATTAATTTGTTTATGTCTGCTGCTAAAAACCATAGCTTGCTCTTGCGCATTAACATAGTCAGACATTCCCTCATTGCCGCACCATAGCGGTCGCATTTATTTATATTATCGATCATTATATAAACTGTTGGTGTCGTAAAATATTGACGTGTCTTCCCACATTGCAAATTTTTTTTTTTTAGGTTCTACCACAACCATATCCCTTTCAGCCGGTATACCCAATAGTACCAGAATGTAGAAACAACATGACGCAGAGGAAACGCAACTCCCTACCCAACTCTTCTCGCAATACGCCTCAGACCCCGCTAGAGAAGAAAGAAGAGACGGACTCGACGGAGATAGCTGCTAAGATACAGCAGATTAAAGAACAGGTAAGCTTGTGTGCGATTAGCAAGAACTTAACTAAGTTTTAGTTTAAGTATTCGTATGTATTAAATACATCCACAGAGCAAAGTTTTTACTGTTAGAAATTGAGACGAGAGTTATCGGTAAGACTCCCATAAGATCTTCTTCTCATTATAAAAGTAAAAGTCAAAAATCATTTATTCAAGTAGGTAACATAACTGACACTTATGACTCGTCAGTAAAGAAATTCATATTAATGATTCTAATTTTACATTTACTGCCAGTTCTCAAATCAAGGGCGTTGAACGGGAGAGAAGAACTGGCAATAAACTCTCCGCCACTCTATTTAATCGCCATTTTTTCACATGCCATATCAAGTAATTATAATACATAATAACATAAATTTAAAAAAAAACAAAGACTTGTCTCTATCAGCAGGAGGCATGGTGAAATAGGAGCACGCACTTACATTCTCGTGAGAAACACGCAGACACATAGTCGAAATAACTAACATTACCGCATACACGAATTCAAGTACGACCTGTCACATCTGTCAATAGACACGATTCTGATTTTGACATTTACTGCCCTATTTATTTATCTAATAACTCATTTTTAAAAATTAACTAAAATTTCAACTCTTGCGAATATTTACAGATGGCGCAAATGAATACAAAAGATAAGAGTGAGAGGAGAACAGACTGGAGGGCTAACAACGGATCGGGGATACTGGGGAGTTATCCCGCTAACTTTAACGGGAGAGTTAACGGGTAAGTTGAAAAATATGTTCTTAAGTTAACAATAAACAACTGTCAATTATTAAAACAAAAGAATAACTTTGCAAAACGCTGGTATTCCGACTTGGCCTTAGGCAAAAAATTACTTTCTTTTATTTATATTATCGGACGTCAAGGCAAAATACAAAATACCATCCGTATCACCTCGACGTCCGTCGTTCCACAACAGAGCGTTTCTTAAGGCAGTTTTTGCCGCGCACCAACACTATGTGGAACCCGCTAAACCAATTACGCGCCGTAACGTTTTTCTGTACCCAATAGTAAAACGTTTCGTGTCCACCCAGTGACTCTTTATACCTAAAAATTACCATTATGTGGTGTAAATTACTGAAAAGTCGAAAATAATATTAACAATAACGCGTAATTCAATCCCCGCCCCGCATCGTAACGTTTTACAAAAGGAAAAAAAATTGTTACGTAATACTTGATCGCTCCCTTATGTGAAAGTGTTAGACGACTAAATTCAAAACCTTCCTGGCTATAACCAAAGAACAGGGTTCCAGCAAGTCGGAGCAACGTCACACATGTCCAATACGTCTCTGCCACTAGTTCGTGAAATTTTCTCAGGAAAATTGATTTCCAGGAGAGGTGACATAAATTGGCCTCCACGCAGTCCTGATTTAACCCCTATGGAATTTTTCTAATGAGGTTATCATACATCTAAAGTCTACGCCAATAAGCCGACTTCTTTGGCGCAATTGAAAGATATCCTTCACAAAAATATCCTTCACGAAATGGCATATAAGTAATTTTATTGTTCGATTAAATAAGTATCAGGAACGTGAGGGTCTACATTTGGACGGTATTATTTTTAAGAAATAAATTCTCAAAATGTGTACTTTTATAATGAATAAACACTTTTTTGATACACGACTTACTTTTTTTTTAATCAATCAATTAATTATGCATTTCCTTTTGGGACATCCTGTATAACGTATATATGCCTCGGCATTATTTATCGACACTATATTTGCAGGAGGCCAACCGATGATACGCAGTTGAGTTCGGCCGCTCGGGCGATTGTCAATTCAATACGGAATATACAAGCGAAAAATAATTGTAAGTTATTTGAACTTATTAAAATGTTGTAATCTTTTTGCATATGTTTTTCTTCAAACTGACAGTTACTTTATGCATGGGTTATGAAATCTGTGTAAATTTATTTGATAGTAATAATAAATTCTTCATTGGATATAAAGTAAGATGAATGAAATACAAAACCGCGCAATGTGTGGATATATTTTTCTACGTTAGTATGTCAATAATCACCATCTTTCAAGAAGGTTATTCATATAATGACGGATTAAATAGTTGTTTGCCACGGCGTAGCTTTTTTAAAGTGAAACTTCTTTATCGGGGTTGGAAAAAAATTTAGTGTAACATTTTTTCGTTACGCGTCACATTTTTCCGTTACGCGCCATCTTTTGAAGTGAAACTTCTTTATCGACGTTGGAAAAAAATTTACACACATTTGTCACATTTTTCGGTTACGCGCCATCTTTTTCTTGTCCCTACCACGGTTGATCCGAAGAGATTCGAAGCCATTAGTAACAAAAATATATAATAACTATAACAATGATAGTAATACTAATAATTCTATTACAATTAATGAAATTCTGTAATAATCTTAGTACTACATAGTAGTACAGTAATAAGTTAAAATGAAATAATTGTATTTGTGTTCATGTCTATGATAATAAAAGCCTTTTGTTAAACTTTATCTAATTTAACTATATTTAACCAATTTCTGTAAAGTTGCATATAGTAGATAATTTTTCGAAAAATAAGGTCATAAAGAAGTTTCACTTCTTATGTGTGTACACCTAGTACACGCACACATTTTTATTTTTGATGCAGTGTGCTACATAGCTTAGCGCCAGGATACCTCTAATCATGTTGTACGGTTTACAACTGTACAGGTATTGCAATGTAAATGACACCATGCAATAAGATTTGCTTGTGTCTTAATTTTCAATATATGTTATTATATTCACTTAAGTTAGTTCGCATTCAGACCTCGTGCCGGGCACGACTCATATCCCAATCTCATCTCAACCCACTAGTTTAGTCCATTGCTCATTAAATAAATAATTATCCCTTTAAATATCTTTATAATTTATCCCAACCCCGAACACAAGTATTTTTAAAAGTCGGCAATCTGCAGCTGTGGGTTTATCATCGGACGTCGAGGCAGAATACGAAATTCCATCCGTATCACCTTGACGTCCGTGGTTTCACAACTGAGCGTTTTTTAAGGCAGTTTTTGCCGCGCACCATTACGAACCAACTGTCCACCGATGTATTTCTGAAACAAGAAAAGAGCTTACCAATTGTAAAGGCCGGCAACGGACTTGCGAGTCTTCTGGCAATGTGTGTGTCTAAAGGCGGCGTTATCACTTAACATCCTGCCAGTCTGCCCCCTGTTACTTTAAAAAAAATATTAATTCGACAACAGTTGTTGAAGAATTTCTGTCATCTTTTCGCTTATAACATCTTGAATAAGTTCTTAAGAGAAGGGATACAATTAAATAAATACATTTCAGACAACGACAGAAAATATGACAATAGACAGGACCATAGACAAGATTTCCGCTACAGAGGCCGACCAGAGAGGGACGAGAAAGATCGGACTGAAGGCCAGAGACCGGTTATCCGGCCTGAGAGAACGGATAGGGATAGGAATAGGGGGATATTTCGGGATAATCCCTTCCCCATGCAATATAGGCCGCCTTATTTATTGCGACAGGTATGATGTTTACTCCAAAGCTTAATTTTATTCAAATGTAATATTGCACAGATTCACTACCCTTTTTTTAACGAAAATTGTTAAAGTGAAAAATGACGTAATACTTCACATTCGCTATGCTTCATTAATTTAAGTGATAACTTCTTATGAGGGTAAAGCGTTTCGTTACGTAACGCGTTACGGCGCTAGTCGGTTTAGCTTCCCTTTCTATCACGCATACGACATCGGTAGGCAGGCTCCTCCTCTCTCGCTCTAACCCGCAGCGTTAGCTGTATTTCGGACAGACGGTTTTCCCTCTCTCTCTCTCCTCAGTGTTCAGTGTGCCTAAGACATTACTGTTGACAGTCAGCATATAACCTCAAACTATCACCATTTTTGAGATATAATTTCACGAGACGCACACATTCTTTTTTAAAGGTGACTTGCCACTAGGGCGTTTGACCAATCATAATCAAGCGAAACTCCCTACTAGTCCAGTCAGTCAAGACAATTAATTCATTATAATTCCAAAAGTTTTCAAATTTTGATGTAAGGTCGGGAGTGGTATTAAAACAAACTATAAAATTTTGCAACCTGCTCTGCGGTCCGGAACATTGTTAAAAATGCAATAAATGATAATTTGCTTAGTTCTTGAGACCAAAATTCCAAAAGTTCTGCAAAGTTGGAGTGGTGTTAAATATATTATTTTACATCACGTGTCAAATTTGCAACCAATTTAAGTGTACGGAACATTTTTGTTATTAAAAATTAATGTTTTTCTTTATTAAACTGAAGGAAAATGTTCCAAAACTTCTGCAAATTTGACAGATATATCGAAAATAAAATAAATAACAAAAAATGTTCCGTACACTTAGGTTGGTTGCAAATTTTACACATGATATGAAATATTATATCGAAAACTTCCCCAAGTTTGCAGAACTTTTGGAATTTTTTTCACGACCATACAGACATAAAATTAATTTAATTGCAATTTTAACAATGTTCCGGACTGCGGACAAGGTTGCAAAATGAGATTTATTGTCGTCCCAATGTACCATTCACTTGACCGAAGTTTGAAAACTTTTGGAATTATTATCAAATTTTCGATTTCGAATGTCTATAATGACTGGTCTATACTGAGGCATTGCAACTTACTTTTATAAATGTAATAGCGCATAATGCGAGTCAGTTGTCATTTTGACAATTGACTTCTAAAGAAAGAAACGGAAATAATCAAAAATTATCATTATCAATTACAATTTGATAATTTTTCTATGATAAGACGATCTTATTCTATTAAGGTAAATATATAAAGGGTATTTCAACAAGAAGTTTGTTTTTCAATTGTGGCAACACCGAGAACGTGATAGTTTTGACATTTAGTTTTTGGCGGTATTCGTAGCAGGTGCTTTGGCAATTATTACAATGAATTCAATTTCGCTCGAAAATCGCATTAAAATAATTCAAATCCACTATAAAAATGGTGGTTCTGTTAAAGTTACATTTCGTAAAATTCGTGATATTTTCGGCCAGCATAATCGTCCTTCTGAGACCGCTGTTAAGAATTTGGTCGCGAAATTTGAGTCGACAGGCTCGGTACAAAATGTGCCAACACCAACACGTGTTCGACCGGGTCGTTCAACAGAAAACATCGCCGCCGTGAGCCACAGTGTTGAAGAAGATCAAAATTTGTCAATTTCACGACGTTCTCAACAATTGGGGTTATCCAAAAGCACAACATGGCGAATTTTGCGAAAGGATTTGGCTTTGAAGCCTTACAAGATTCAACTGGTGCAGGAATTAAAGCTGATCGACCATTCAAATCGCCGCAGATTCGCTCAGTTCATTCAGGAACAACCTGCTGGTTTTTCTGAAAAAATCATTTTTTCAGACGAAGCCCATTTTCATTTGTCAGGGTACGTCAACAAGCAAAATTGTCACATTTGGGCTTCTGAAAATCCTAAAGCAATTATTGAGAAGGCTTTGCATACTCAACGTGTTACTGTGTGGTGCACTATGTGGTCTGGAGGCGTGATTGGGCCGTTTTTTTCGAAGATGAGGCTGGAAATGCGGTAACAGTCAATGGATCACGGTATCGCGAGATGTTAACCACTAAATTTTGGCCTATTATTGATGACATGGATATCACTGAAATGTGGTTTCAACAGGACGGTGCCACATGTCACACAGCCAATGAAACGATCAATTTATTGCAAACCAAATTTCCCGAGCGCATAATTTCGCGAAATTCAGCTGTTAAGTGGCCAGCCAGATCGTGTGATTTAACACCACTGGATTATTTTTTGTGGGGCTATGTTAAAGACAGAGTCTATACGGAGCCAATCGAATCGATTGCAGCCTTAAAACTCAAAATCCGTGATGTCATTAACGAAATAGACCCTCCATTTTGCCAAAAAGTGATTAAAAATTTTGATGAAAGAATCAACATCTGTCAGCGTGGTCGTGGTGGACATTTGCCAGATATCATTTTTCATTCATAATTGCCAAACTTTTCTCTTTGTAATACAATAAAAATTTTATTCATTTTCCTCTAAATTCTTTGTTTTATTTTGTTTTAGAAAACAAAGTTCTTGTTGAAAAACCCTTTATTATAATACCTATACGTCAAACAAGTGTTCAGTCATAAAAATATAGTGGTGTGAATAACGCTGATTTTCCTATAGATTTGTGCCTTTAAAGCATTACCTTATTATATAATTTCTACTAATATTTAAAAAATCTCCTTAGATGTCTCCTGGGGCTTGGTGCAGACGATCCCCAGGGCCGGTCCATCCAGGTAATTTATTCATATAAATATTGGTTTGGGAATTTGTAAAACTAAATTTATCTTACATATTTTAATTTTTCAAAAATATCCAGACAATTTGCAGTTGATAAAGTATGAATGTTATATTTTATTAAATGATATATACAGGATGTCCCAAATTGTTTTTAACTCTTTTAAAAAATTTAATTCACAAAAAATTGTAAAACATACATGGGGGTTAGTCGCTAAGAGTGCTAATGTCTGGACCACCGCTTGACACTCTTTTTTGGGACATCCTGTATGTTTAATTAAAGCCTTCATATGTTTAGAATCTCTTTAACTGTTTTACTTATGTAAAACATTGCCCATACTAAAAAACGTTTAATGGTTTGTCTATATCACTCTTGGTATATATGAGCGAGACAAAACATTCTTTAGTAATTGTTTTTTTTTTCAGTTTTAAACCCTCCGAGACGACCTCATCCGGATAGATATACGCGGCGTTAGTTTAAGTTTTATCCAATAGGTTGAGGCGCTTTTTGAGAATATTTTTTTTTTTAAATATTAGTACCGACGATATTTGTGTAACCATGGTTACCATTTTTATTAGTCTGGTAGTAAACTATACGGTACTATGTTTCACTAGACGATTTAAGTTCTCCGAAATTTTAGATTTTTTTTATATTTAAATATATAAAATTTGAATCTTGCCATGTTCTTTTTTAGTATATTTTTCATTTTGAAAATTTGTGTTCGCAAAACGCGCCTTAACTTAATAAATGTTCAAACATATCCCAGTCCACTGTTTGTTTCTATAGAACTTGCAATAGTCGATGTTACTAGACAGCTTTTTCTAAGTAGGAGACACGCGTGCGACAATTAGTCGTGTGACTTTTTGGTCGAAATTTTGTAATCTAATAAAAAATTTAAACGCGATTGTTATGAATCCATTAGACGTTCAATCCTGTTGTGCGTTCGAACGTTGAGTTTTCATTGGACTTACTATGCAATTGACGTTACTACGGTAACGGCAACATCGCGAGGACTACAGCATATCTTTGCCTATGGTTAAGATATAGTATATACTCCCACATGCCAAAATCTAACGTATGGAAGTAACACTAAGCACTAAATAGAATCCTATTTGTTAAATCGCAATAGCATTTAAGAAACTTATTTCTCAATGAAAACAGAGCGTTTTTCGTCAAAGGGCTCATAAGACAAATAACGACGCAAATACAATGAATATACGATAGTCAATAGTCGCTGAGTAAATGTCGCACGTGTGTAAATACCTTATAATTGGTTTGCAATGAAAACGATTTAAGGGACACAATTCCCTATTTTGTTTTTATTAAGTCGTAAATGTGAAATGAATTATGTCCCTTAACTAGTTTTGTGTAAATAGGTAGGACAATAGGTTTTTTAGTATTTTTTTAAAAGAGTATTTGTTTTGTTCGGGGCTGCCTTCGGAATATCTTTGATACGAAAATTACTTTACTCTTACAAAAATCTAATGTAAACAGCCGATTCTGTGTTGCAGTTCTTTGAGTATTTATTTACACAAGAAAAGGAATTTCGGTGATAAATGTTGGCGACTAACAGAGAACGTCATAGATAATAATAAAAACAATACAAAAATGAAGCTATAAACTCATGCTTTACAATAATCACCAAGGTACTTAGAAAAATTGATTAAAATTATATTTATATGATTATATTTGGTGATTTTGGTTGTGAAAATATATATATATGTTAATGAAAGCTTGTTACAATGTTCCCTCACTAGTGTACCATTTAAATTGTCTCCACTTTTTAATAGAAAAAGCAGAAAATATTTATTGGTCAGTACTACTCAGATCATTTGCAGCAACGGAATCGGTTGATAGAGATTCACGACCTCAAAAAAAGAGATAAATCACCGGTATTCGTTTCTGATGAGGCTTTTAAGCCAAGCCAGAAGAAGCAGTATTTAAGGTTTGATTGAGAAATAGAAGTTGTTTTGATTTTTAATCTTACATTTAGCGCCTGTATTTAAAAATAATTATTGTACCTGGTTAAAAAATATATTTTTGTGTTACGTTTACTTGTAACTCAACAGATTATATAAATTATCTACAATGACACCTGTCAAATACCAAATACTGACATTGACAGATGCACGTCTCACGTTAAGGTATTGTCCCGTAGAGTATATTATCTGTACCTGTATTTCAAAATGTAATACATTTTTGGCTCACGGTAGCCAAGCCTCGTGCACAACATCGGACATTTGCATAATTTTTTCTTTAAATTACATACACATGTTATGGTCCATATTTCAAAATGTAATCTAAGAAAATCTTAAATAAGATTTGTTTTTGAATGTTACCATAAATCTCGCGGCGTTCAAAATGCCGTGTCCATCGCTAGATCTCATGACGCAATACCTAGTCATTACATTACATTTTAGTTTTAGGTTTTGTTAAATAGTCCGTCCTACTGGAACTTGGATGAGACATCGCTCATTATTAACCGAGAAAAATAAGTTAATCTCATTAAATTTGCCTTGAAAACAAAAACATTTAAATGCGCATTACATATGAAGATCCGGGCCGCGTCCGCCTAAACTGGTGGCAAACAAATGAGCGTTGTTCATTCACCAATCAAATTAAGGTGCGCGTCATAAAGCAAAGCCAATGGGATTTGAAATCGTTTTATTACAATATGTGAGGGTGGTATTTAGGACGACACTTAACGCTAAGTATGACTCCCGTATGCCAAGAACGGATTTTGACGTAAGGAAGTCTGTTTGCGCTGTCTCGTTTCTTAACGTCATCCATGGACTCGACACAGATTTGGTTGGTGGCTCGTCTGAGCGGACTTTAACATATAGTACTTAATAAAACATTACTTTAAAACCATAATATTTTTGTTAGAAATTTCAAATAGTTTGTATAAGTTGATTCGCACGATAAATGTACAACCTTTGTTGCTACGCGTATATATAAGTGAATACATATATTTATGTTAACTAGCGTTGTGGTGTCTGCGCAAACTTAAGTTTTCGTTATATTTTTAGATTCTATATTAACTGCAATAGTATTAATAAACTGGCATGTTTTGGTTCAAAAATAAAAGTAAAGTTCTGGTATTAATATACTATTATTTTCCAGTTACTAGTGATGCTATAACAATAATAATTATTGTACCTGCTTAAGAAATATATTTTCGTGTTACGTTGTGATTCAGTGTCCTACTTGTAACTCAATAGATTATAGAAATTATGGGGTTAAGTTTGTCTACTACCACAATGACATCTGTCAAATACCAAATACTGACATTGACAGATGCACGTCTGACGTTAAGGCAATGTCCCGTAGAGTATATTATTTGTAAGAAAGTTTATTGTGACGGTAGAGTATATAATTGTTAATATTAAAGATTTTAGCGTATTTGTGTGTTTTATTGCTAGAGTTTAAGTAAATGAAATGAAAACATCTATGGTTTGGTAAGTTTTAAAAGAAAATATGCATAGATAATAATTCGTTAGATATTTTTACTACATCATGAACACGTATGTACTCACGTATTATAAAGGACAGGACGAAAATCGTCTTTCTGTTATACTTAGGAGTACGAACCGAACAAATTTTCGCACAAGTGAAAGCCCGAGTATAATTTTGTCGATTTTTGTAAACAAACAAACAGAATAGTATCTACTCAAACAGATTCTAACTTCATATCGTATATTCAGCAAGACCTGCTTTTTTTGCATTATTATTATTACTATTCTTAATGGGCGGATCGATAGCCCCTATTTGCTGTCGTTAATTTCTTTTAAAATTCCTTCTCCATCTGCGACAAGACACACAAAATTGTACCATGTGCCTTGTACGAACTCGAATTACCTGCATAATTCACCAATGTTTCGGGTTTTATCTAACTATGACACTAATTATGAGGATATTGATATTTTACACCTCACCAAAGAACATGTGAGAAAATATTTGAAGAGGCGGGAAGACTCGAATTTTGTTTAGGTTATATTTGGTATTATTTATTGTTTTAAATATTAAATTTTCTGTATATAGTTTTGTGTATTGATGCGCTTATTTGTTTCATTTTTCGTATATTGTTTATCTATGTAATCTGTTTTGGCTTTCTGTACTGTCTAAGTGTTTGTTTTGTAATATTATGTATGATAGCTGTAAGATTACTTATAATTAAAAATATAATATATTGGTCTTAGTTATAAATTATTATTATCACGACGAATAATTTAATAATAATTTCTTTCTTTATAACAGTACATATAATTTAACCACAGACGTCACTGAGCTGCGTTCAAAATTCGTAATAAAAAAGTTGAAAATCCGCCCCCGGACGAACGTTAGGACCAACAGAGTTGATTACACTATTCTTGTCACGCTCTAACTTGATTAATGAAAAGCCAGCTATCTCTTTCGCATACATGTTTTACAAAATGGTCTGGGTTGTAAATTTTGTTTTAAAAACTTAATATTAAACTTTAAGTTTTTGTTTATTACGACCGTTTATTAAATGGGATTAACTCGAAGGAATTCGATCGTAAAAAATGCGTATTTTGAGCATGTAATGATTACATTTCTGTGTGTATTTAACATATAAGTTTTGTGCCTCAATTAATAGCCGTATTGAATAAAAATTATAGCGTAGAATCTCTGTAGACGCCTTGGTACCATACCAAACCTCTACCTAAATCGAAAAATGTTTATTAATTTAAGATGTGTTCAAAAGTAACACGTAACTTTTGGCTTTATTCCTAAATAACTTTTTAGACTAATGTCGCGTCTCAACTGCGTTCGTAAGCAATCAAGCTCATTTCTTAGCACCTTAATGTCTTTAATTTGTTTCCGCCCAACCCCCTTTTGGCGTGAGAGTTGATGATATAAAATGGGACGGCCTACTTACCACATACACTAGTATTCTAATACTTGTTTATCTTAAAACAATCATTGTTTTAAGTAATAATACTCTTTACTGCTTTAAGACAAATGCGCGGTTGGACAGCATACCAGCGTTTAATGATATTGTTGTGCGTGTTCTTTATGATCGACACAATTTATACACAACTACCTATAGCCATTGATGATAATAATGATGACACCTATTTTTTTTATGGCTCTGGCACGATTTGTGCATTAGCCAGCGTCAAGTATAGGATTTTTTATAATTCGTGCTTGTCTTTAAAAATTCGACCGTGTCCTCCATGTACCTACGGTTTAGGCACTCGCCCGGTATCGCACAACCCTCCCAAAGGCCGAGAACAAATTAATTTAAATTAAAACTTGCCCTCGAACCGGAAACTTAATAAGACCGCTAGGCTATGAGGCCTCTAAATAACTATTTATCTTAAAAAAATATGACACACTACTATATACTGAACTGAAGAGACAATTTTGTTTGCAATTATTAATCAAAAACTTCACGCCTCTAAAGTGTTGCCAGGCTCCCGGGCTATAACTGACAAACAGTCAGCGCGCTAATTACGATGATTAGTGAAAATTGGCATTTATTGCACTCGCTACTGCGTTGCCAGTTCCGGCATTTGAAATCTGCTACAATATTCTAAATTCATTATTATACTGTTCCCTATATTCATTCGCATTTTGTGAAGAATGTCTAAAAGTTTTTTGATAACCTATAAAACGGCTGTGAAAATAAAAAAGGTTCATCAGTGACTAATAAACTCTACACCAATGAATATATTTTAAACATCTTTGAGTTATTATCACGGTACAAACAGAATGTGATGCTAATTCTATTTCGAAAATATGAGTAATAAATTATCAAATAAACGGTACACGATAACTACTTCGTTTTTTAAGATAACCTTTTTTTAAGATTAAAGATAATATTGTCGGGAAGAATATGAAAAAGAATTTAGGAAAAATTCAGTTCGCTACAATCCCTCGTTGTTGGGCTCAGACCTCTGACACGTGACTTTTTTTTTAAAGAAATAGGGTGCAAACGGGCAGGAAGCTCATCTGATGTTAAGTGACCGCCGCCCATGGACACTAGCACTGCCAAAGGGTTCACAGTTGTACTTTACTATGTTTTTTATAGCATCAAATTTTAATTGCGCACATCTCGAATGGCCTAGTTTGTAAAAGTATAAATAAACGCAAAAAGTCGTTGGAATTTCATGATATTTTTAAATTATGAAAATACTTTCCAGTCCGTCCCTGTCGGCCATCCAATTAGTGAACAGATTAAAGATATACCGAGGGAGCCATTACTGAACAAATTACCGCTCTGCGCGCCGCTCCGCTATGCCACCCCTTGATGGGCTAGGTCATAAACTGAGCGAGATTTTAATTTTTTGGTTAATATTTTATGTACGATTTGTTTTCAATTTAAAATAAAACTAATGAAATTAGTTACAACGATTTGAAGTTGTTTTTGTTTATATACATTTTTAAGAATCAGTTATTTAAAATTTGACATTGATGATAGTTTTATTGTGAATCCGACACAATCTGTTAACACGACCTTTAAGCAACTGTGCCTGTAAAATGGATATTTGTACTAGTCCTCGGAGTACTGCAATGGTATAGGTACTATTCCTCAATGTCAACCATTGTTCCATAAGTGTGTGAAATAATGCTACAACACCAACAAAAGGGTTCACGGATGATTTGGGTTTGTGTATAAGATGCTTTTGATACTATTGTAAGAAAAGGAATCTTTCGGAATAAAAATTTCATTTTAAGTCGTGTTTTGTTTTAATCCAACAGATTTAACCTATAATTTTAAATTTTAAAGGCCTTTTTGCCTCTCATATTCTAAGATGCTAAATCGACACCCAAATAAATTATACAAGAAAATAAATACACATCAAAGAATAGTAACAGCTGTTAAAGGTTTATAGTGACAAATCGTTTTAGAGTACAAAAGTGAGGAAACACTTTTTTACTCTAAAAAAAAGGTAGCTTTCCTCGCTCAACGAACAAGTATCGCAATACAGCGAGAAAATGCTGCCAGCGTTAAAAGTACCTACACTGCTACAGGGACCAAACTTTTTAAATTTGTTCCAATTTTCTTATTATTAATTTTTATTATTTTAATGTAGGTTAAAATAGGATATGTAAGGATAAATAAAAAACGTGTGTGTACTAATGTACATGCGTTAGAAGTTATACTTCTTTGGCGCACCAAGATATTTTTTTTATCTTTCGCCTCATTCTACGTTTGTAGAAAAAACGACACTAACAATAGAAAAAACTCAAATGTTGAATATAGCTAACTTCAGAGTGTCGGTTTTTTGTGGCGGTGTGCGCGCGCATCGAAAAATTTACTCTTATAATTTTTCCCTAACGCACCAAAACTTAATAACAGTAATACAAAAAAATAGCAGTTTTTTCTTTGAAAAAAAGTAGACCTCGTTAATCGCTTGACGCTTGTCCCCCCGCCGACCACTCCCGTACCAGCCAAAGTTAATTGTTTTAATCGCGCCTACTTACTCGTTATGTATTGTTGGCATGCTTTATATACAATTATGTACAGTTCCTTGTGGTACGCATTCTCATTATGCTCCCAAAACGTAGAAACGTTCAATGTTATACCGGATGACTTTTTAATCTTTTAAACTTCGGAAGTTATTATGTATACTAGAGACTTAATTTGTCGTACACAGATCGTATGGTGGAGTTCGATTTCCAGGAAACTATGTAAGACAAGGGTAGCCTAATGCGAAGTACTACCAATAACAATTAACATTCTTAATGCCTTCTGAAGAGCAGATAAATACAAAAAAAGAAACATATCGCATTGAAAATTTCCTGGTTATTTGAAGTTTCAAAGTTTCTCAAGATATCAGTACTTCTCTCGTCCAGAATTTGATCTAGTTTTTCTAATCTACTACGTATATTAATTAGATATATTTGCTAGAATGTTTTTATTGAAGTCAAAGATTACGTTCATTCTTTTCACTAAATTTAGGACTCTTGAAACAAATTTATCATGTACAACTTTAGCTAATTTTAGTGTTCGCAATTTCAATTTTACACTTGTCTCTCAGTCTTTAGTACTTTTTTTAATGGCTCTGGCACTATTTGTGCCTTAGCCAGCGTCAAGTATAAGATTTTTTTATAATTCGTGCTTGTCTTTAAAAATTCGACCGTGTCCTCCATGTATGGTTTAAGCACTCGGTAGCGCACAACCCTCCCAAAGGCCGACAACAAATTTAAATTAAATTAAAATTTGCCCTCGAACCGGGAATCGAACCCGGTACCCCTCACCTAGCTGTCAAACGTTCTTTAGTACTTATAATACTAAAGCTGTACAAGATATTTGTATGTTAGCCGTTATGACAAACACATAGTAAGTACATGTTCATTTCGTTGAAAAATAATCGGAATTATCATTAATGGACACAAAGTGCTACTGTATTTGTTGGATTATTTACTATATCATAAGTACTTAATAGCCTTCACTATATGTAAAGAATATATTTGTATGTTTGTTGCGCAAACTGTCCTTTTACAGTTTTAATTAGCACTGATTTTCATCAGTTAAGCACAATTTGAGCGAAGTGGAGTACTTAATTAATTAAAATTTGATTTAGATTTTGGTTTTAAGCTAGCGTTTAGAGAACGTTAATCTGATGTTAAGTGATAAGCCCACGGACACAATTTGCCAGAAGGCTCGCATGTGTTGCCGGCCTTTTAAGAATTGGAATGCTTTTTTGAATTTTTAATCTAGTTTTACTATGTACCTGCATTCCTAATTATATATTTGCGTCATGTGGTGTAAACAGAGACGATATTAAACGTGTAAATACCTACTCGTACTTAGGTATATTAAATCCAATACATTTTTGTCTCTGAATCTGATCTTTGGCCTGGCACTTCTGCATGAGTTTCCTTGATATTTTTCTTTGTGTTCAGCCTCCTGTCATCATTTTTCACTGTGAAAAACAGGCTTTTTCACAATGTTTACGTTCATACGAGGAAGTGTTTATTATGGGCATAGAAATAAAAATCTGTGTGTACGAACTGTGCTTCCTCCATCCATTTCTCCCCAGATATGATCGTCAGATCATCGCTTCTGTGGCCTTCCCACGTTTCTTTTTCGGCTGTAAGGCGTGATCTTAGTTTTCGATCTTGGTCCCTTCGTATTACTAATTAATATACCTACTAATTTAGACAAATATTAAATTAAATTTAGTAGTAAACCCAAAAGGCGCCTTTAGTTAATAAAAGTATAATCCTTGGTCAGTTGTGTTTGCATTCACTCAACGTCACTTAGCGTCAATTAGACCGTTTGATAAGATAAGGCTTCATTATTCGTGGCTTCTGTATTAAAACCACTTAATTTCACTATTTATCAATGTTTTATTATCCCGCGGCTTTACTTTCGTTAAACTTTCCTACACAATAGGAGAGATAGAGTATTGCTGAAAATGTCTTCATTAAGCCGTTTAGCTGTGACATCGTAATATCTTTTGCGTTTATAATAAGGATAAAAACTAGTTCTTGGATTCAATTGTGTCTCGTAATACGGGGCAAACATTTTTCGGAATTCATTTTCTGATATGTTCCTTATGTCTTGGAAAATGTGTTGGTGTGTTGCTGGGATTAAACTTAAGAGCGGTCATATTCCTAACTGCGACCCAAAATTTACGATTTATGCTATTAATAGTAAAGAATTTAATTAATAATAAGTGTACCTTATGGGCCTCAGTTTGCATTATTTGATAAACAAGTAGGTGATCAGCTTTCTGACACATTTCATCGATGTTTGGATTTGAGACAAGTCGGTTTCCTTACGATGTTTTCCTTCAGCGTACGAGGTTATGTTAAATGCGCATATATACGGAAAGTTAGGTGCACAGCCGGGGATCGAACCTACGACCTCAGAGATACCCAGGCCCTAGCTAACACTGCTCTCTTCTCCAATTAATTTTTTACATCCACAAACCTCTTATTTTCTTGTCACAATTTTAATTTCATGATATTTTATTTGTAAATGTATTTTTAAATCGTAAATTATATCATTCTAGGTTTTTCCGGTCAAACATTCCTTTCCCAGACGAGATAAACTAGTAGATTATTGAATCTTATCAATATATGTCGTTCCTCTAATAAATAACAAATCAAAAAGATAAACACACTATAAAAGCCAAATAATTCATACTTAACTGACATTATCTGTGACACCTGTCAAACTGTCACGTTGACAGATGACAACGGCCTAAATGAGGAAGAAATTGCGTTGTGATTCACATATATTAGTATTTTGAGATGTTTTTATCAATTGATAAGATTATGATTCCGACATTATTTAAGTTGTTTGAGAAGGATATTTATTTATTTGCAACAAGTCAGGTGACAAGCTAGGCATATGAACTCCGGATAAAGGGGTACATTTATGGGGTAAATTTTTCTTAATGATGATTGATTGATTTTAATAGAATTATTAATTAACTTAAAGCTAAATGGATTCTGTGATAGGAATATAAATGTTGTTCTTACAAATGAAACACTTCATATATACGCCTTTTTTATAACTATCCTCTAGAACCATCTCTTAACATCTTTCTGACCCTTCAAACAACAACTATCATGAAATAGCTCGTAGTACTGAATGGCGCCCTTACATATGAAATAAACTAGTAAAACACTAATTTAAAAACAAAATTGGTCTGTTTTATTTGATGTAACGTATCTACGTCTAATTTAATCTGCACGCGACGTTTTTGGAAGACGGAGTGTACCTCCAACTAGCTATATATTTATTTATTTGGCACACTAAACATTGGTACAAGAAAAATAAGATTTAATGTGACAAGCACTTATAGGCAAACAACAAACACGGAGACAAAAAAATTAAATTATAAAAACTAAAAGAAAATTTATTTCAAAGTGTGAGGGGAGCAACTATATAACAAAATAATAAATGTTATTTGCAATAGAAACAAATGTTTTTTTCTTTGTTTCAGTATTTATGGCAAGAGTAGGTATTCTCGGTAGGTAGCTATCTCATTCTTTTTAGATATCTGAGTAGGGCACTCAGATATCTATATATCTCTTACAGATCCCGCCATTCCTGTCTGCACTGCACTCTGCCATGAACAACCTGCTGTTTCCTCAATTTGGTCTATCCACCTTCTGCGAACACAATCTGCCAATTTAAACATTTTATCAAAATGTATCTAGAGTCTAAAATTTGGTCAAAGTATGAGTTAATATAACAGTAATTAGAGGGTTCCCACAAGCGTTATCGGGTAATACTGTGTTTGTTTGTTTGTCTGGCGATAAACTGCGGCCGTTCGCATTCACACGGGCTGCGCTGGGGTGACCATGCAAATCTGATAAATGTTATCTGGGTCTCGCAGTTTTGCAAAGGAAAGCATCGATTATTATTATAAAAATAATATATAGATTTTGAGCTAATCCAAATAATATTTTAATTATATCTTCACACAGCGCCGTAGGTATATATATTATATATCTCAAATGTGTTATGGAAGAGCTAGGAATCAAAACCAAATCTTACACATTGTAATGCATATCTACTTATAATTAAGAAAAACTTTTTTTTTTTTCATTTTTCCCGAAGGGGTTAGCATATACCACGGTCCTGACATACTGTCTCGCTTCATCCACTTTCATCACATTCATTACGCATGCATACGTCCTGGATTTGGCCCAGGTATAGCCAACCTAACTTCACCATCCATGGTTGCCTTGTATATCCTACTTGTTCCAAGAATAACTTAACTAACACTCTACATGTTAGCCAAAAAGGCTATGGGTACATAATTAAAACGAGTTATTACTTATTAGTAGTCTTACAGCTGACGTACATTCAAATCCAAAACAGATTACATATATAAACATTATATATGAAACAGAAAACATAACTAAGTACATTAATAGACAAAAAGAAGAAAAATTAAAAAAAAAACGAAAGAAAATTTAAAATCTTTTTATATTTTAAGAACATGATTGGATGTATTAAGAACAAATATTTGTGTAATAAGCACAATCGCTTTTAGATTGTCTGTATATTTTTAAATTTAATTTTAAATTACATTCATTTCTACAACCCATTTGATATGAGAGCTTTTTATACATTATCCCCTAAAAACTAAATAATAAATCTTTCCTCTACCTTTGATTTTGTTACCTTTGGAGTAGAGACTATTGGATCGTGGTTTTCAATTGCACAGGCGCTAATGAAAGATGTAAGTTGGCACCTGGTAGATACCGGTGACCCCAGCTGGTGCTTTCCTCGCTCAACGAATAAGTATCGCAACACAGCGAGGCAATGCTGCCAGCGTTAAAGATACACTGCTACAGGGACCAATCTTTTTAAATTTGTTTTAATTTTCTGTTTATCAATTTTTAATGAATATTATTTATGTGTATATAAAGAATTTATTAAAGACAACTAAAGACAATTTACTGTATAATTAACTTATAAAAATTCACAATAATGATATATCTAATAATGTAATATACATTGAAATAAATAACTAAACTTAACATAAACTAAAATATATTTTTAAAAGGAGTCCCTTTAGGCAAGGTTCCGAAGATACTGGCAGCGTTCCCCCTTTGAATCGCTAGACTATTTCTTTGTCCGAGGTAGCTGCCAGATCTTCGGTCTCCTGTGATGTCGACTAACCTTTTTGAAATTTCTTTAAAAAGCCTTAAAGCACTAGGACACGGACCAAGGGTCTCGACACCGAATGTAAAAATATTAAAGAATATTATACATACTAAATATTTTTGTGATTGTATATATTTTTGAGCGTGTTATATGTATCCCTAGTTATAGTGTGTATCAGTGGTTCTATGGTATTAAACTGTACATACTCGGCGTAATAAAGACAGAGGGACACTTTAGTATAAGTTACTTAGAATTTAGATATAATCTTCAAGAATACCAACTCTTAAAAGGCTGGCAGCGCGCTTGCGAGCCTACTGGCAGTGAGAGTGTCCATGGGCGGGCGGTATCACTTAACATCAAGTGAGCATCCAGCCCGTTTGCCTTGTTTGTAACATTAAAAACAAAATCATAACTTATAAGAAACAAAACGTGCACGCACTTTGTAATTAAATTATAAGTGTTATTTAAATAACTTGTTTTTTTTTTTAATATTACGAGTATATTAATAGCGAAATAAAAAATCTTAAAAAAGCCACAAAGATATTCACCCTAATCGTAAACAAACACATACTTTGGTAACAGGTTGGCGAAATAAATCAATACGTTTAGATCATTTTACATTTTAATATTTATTCATTTCGACAATGTTTTAAGTAGGTAACTAAAATAGCCTGCCTTTCGACTTGGAGGTGGTGTGTTCGAGTCGCGGTTGTGTGTCTTTCGTTCTGGGTGCGGAACAGTCAGGATATTTATTTATTTAATTGACTTATGTATTGTCGTGGTTAGCAGGGAATCTGGGGCTGACTAGCTTTTTCCACCGATTTCTGTCCAGCCCCTCTCTTATAGTGTACAGTTTTGAAGACGGGTATTTTCCCTTGATCTGGTTGGTGATCAAGCACGATCACTTGGTAATCGAGGGTCAGCATCCATAAAAGGGCTGTATCAGTAAAAGATAATATATATATATATATATAGATTCTTTAAGATTTATCTAAAATTTAATTGTTTAAGAAGCTCAAAATTGTATCTCTTTCCTGTATATATAATTAGAAATGTCCGAATTCGTTCACAAAATGTAGACATGGTAAGAAAAAGGCTGTGCCAAAAATCAATCTGTAATAAGTATAGAAAAAACACCTCTTGTATGGCCATCAATGTTTGTAATAATGTACCAAAACAATAAAAGATCTTTCATAGAGTTTAAAAAGAAATTACTTCTTTTGGAAAAATGTATTATTGTATAAATGATGACTGTTCGGTTTTCTAGAATGAAAACTTTTCAGGTTTTTCTGTCAATTTTTCTCTGTATAAACAGAGTTCAAGTCATAAAATTTTAATTAACAAATGAAAAATAGGGATTAATCGTAGAGGGGTGAATATTAAAGGTTGTATGTATTTTTGTATGTTGTATCATAAAAAAATAAAAACAATTTTTTTTGTCTAAAACATAAAAAATAAACTTTGGGGTGCACACCCCTTAGGTATCACTTAGAGGTTTGAAAGATAGATAGTAGCCGATTCTCAAACTTACTGATTATGCATGAAATATTTCATAAGAATCGGTCGAGCCTTTTCGGAGGAGTATGGGAACGAACATTGTGACACGAGAATTTTATATATAGGTACCTATATATTAGCAGACTCGGCCAAACGTTGCTGTGGCTAAGGTTTTTGTACGTAGCCTTCAGTTCACTACGTAAACTATTCTAGTGAAACGGTAGGAGAACATCAGTCATGGGGACCACCACGCTTTTGGTGGTTATAATATTAAATTTTAGCTTATGTGGAACGTTGGTACTTTCAACACAGCGCCATCTGTTAGAATTGTGACTGTCAAATAATAACAAATAATTTGCAATAAAAAATGTTGCGGCTATAAATTAAGATGTACCTATCATGTAAGCTATTCTATCTTTTAAGTTAGTTCAAACTGCACACGGTGTGCAAATTTGATTGAAATCAGTTAAGTAGTTTAGGAGGCCATTGCGGACAAACAACGTGACGCGTAACTTATATATTATTAAGATAAAGTTTGAAGTTTTTGCTAGACACTGTTCCCTACTCATTACATTAATTTCAATCGATTCGTAGCTACCGAAATATATATTGAAATCTGTAAAGTGTATTAATATAGATTTACGTCTACAATTTTATTCTATCCTCAAATTAAACCATTATCATTCCATCGTAATGTGACTTTTTTACCTTAAAGTGAAAGGGAAATCTATAGATTATATTCTATGCTTGCAACATCAATCTTCACTCATTACTTTACGTACCGCCACTTAGGCACGGTTTTGTTTAGGCTATGCACAAAAGGCCTATTTGCCCTTAAATGCCATGCCTCCTTAAAGGATTACTAGTCTTGTAACTAGTTTAGGTACATACGAAATAAAAACCTTCAGAAACCATTGCGACAACTATTAGGTAAAATTAATTTACGAATTAAATAATGACGATGCTTTTTCTTCATTTAGCTTTCTGCAAATTACTCCTAATAAACCAATTAAGTAATTTAATTTAGACAAACATAAATCAAAAAGCGATACCCCGGCAGTCTGCCATCTTTAATACCGTAATTGAAGCACAAACCAGCTACTAATCTATCTAATTTCACCTAATACAAACTGCACTCTTCCCCAACCTATAAATATGTCAAAGAAAACTCCCTATATCGCTCTCTTTCTGGTGAATACAAAATTATCACCCACCTCGCTCCCGCACGCGCGCCATAGGTCCAAAAAGTTTCTACTCCGCCCCTCGTTAATAGACAATAGACTTGAAAAAATAAAATATCTCCGTCTCGTTCTCGCGAGCATTGTTTTAAGTAGGAATTCTTGGCGTAATAAAATTTGCCCGATTGCAAGTTGTTGCAAATTGGATTTACTTGAAATTGGTGATTTTTAACGCAACAAAGCGTTTATAGTTGAGAAATTGGTTTTGTATTTTGTTCTTTTAAATCTGAACAAATAGTTGTCAGACGTTTTGGACGAAATAAAAAGGTTTAGTCTTTCATTACGCAATATAAGTTTAGGTGCCTTTCTTATGTCTAAGATATGATGAATTTGTTATTATGAGCTAACCGAATTAAGAAATGGCTTCACATTGTATAGTGTTGTGTATTGTAAAAAATAGCATTGATTTTCATACAAAGTCTCCATACTATAGTTGTTAATTTAAATATTTCGTCACCAATAATGTATATACCAATTAGCAACCAAGTCTTACGGCCGCTTTCTATCTTTAATCTTAAATTATTTCCAATCCAGATTTTCGCAAACTTAGATTGATAAATGGCAAAATTCGAACTGTCGAATTCAGACGATCCATCGATCGGTTATTGAAAAGTATTTTATAAGAAATGGATTGAAATACAAATCTCTAGTAGTAAAATTGGATTGAGATTGAGTATAGAAAGCGGTAGTAAGGCGTAGAAGTTTTTATTTTAGTATACTTTATATGTAATTAAAAATAAAGACAGATTTTCAGCAATTAACTTTGTTTTCAATTTTTCAGCAAATATAAATATGAAATAATTATTGAAATGTCTGTAGTCTCAATCTAATATTTTTCCTTACAAGATAATCACGAAAAACCCTTAAAATATCGTAAATATATACAAAAATCGCAATATGACTTCACCAACTTCAATATAATCAAGCTGCGGTTACAATAAGTGCGAAAAGAATAGACAATTCAAGAGCAGGACGGCGAACGGTGGGGCGTTAACCAACGTTTATTGAACCATCTGTTTTAGTTTAGCGGGCTATTTGCGAGTTCAGATAACATCGGCCAGTACCGCCCATGTCCACACACGATAAGATATGGACAGATAATGGGTGATACCGAGCATTATGAAATAATCCAGTTGTTACTGACGTTTAGCCAGAGTTGTACGCGCGGGAAATTTGACGTTGACATTTTGTTTTTTATGTGACAGTGAAGCGTGAGTGTTTAGTGTTTAAGTGATTGTGTTAATGGATTTATGGTAAGATAAATCTTATTAGAAATTTTAATCAAATATTTCGCTGCAATTAAAAACAATAATTAGGTACAAATTCAGGTAAATATATTTATTTAATTATATTATATAAATCATACCTATAATATAAAATAATGAAAATTCTATCAACCATACATAAATCCTAAATAAATAGAACTTTCTTTAAAAAATATTTTTTTAACCAATTTTTTTTTTATTAATATACCATATTTAGCGCTGAACAACTGTTTAAGCCTATTTATAACAAAAGCTAGATTACTACTAGTACTAGGAACGAAACAGGTTTTAAATGCTATTATTGTAAAATAATAGACCTCTTTCGTATGTTTCCTAGGTTTGATTCCTAGCGAAAGAAGAATTCTCTGAATTTGGAACGTAGGAACCTGTTGTTGACCTGCTCTCTCATAGTTTATAAAGTATTAATGCTCTATATTATACTCAATTTACTAATGCATAACTATCATATGGCGTAAGGCCATTTTTATTAATAACTTTATATTTAAACATCTAGAACTGAATAGGTACAATATAAAATCAAACCTGTGAACTTCGTCGGAATTAAAAGATATAAACGCGCGTGCAGTTTGTAGCGTCACCTTAAAAGAATAAATAATAACAAATATTTTAATATAACTATGTATAATAAAATAAAATTTATATAATTACCGCAGGTCTTGTTTTTGTACGAGTCAAAATAGATATAAAGAATATATTCTAAAACTTAAAATAACTTAATTCATATAGGTAACCAGTACACTTATGAACGTCAACAGAAAAGATGTAGAATTAATTCTAAATTTACATTTACTACCAGTTCGCAAGTCAAGGTGTAGAGTGGGCCAGAAGAACTGGCAAGAAACTCTCCACCACTCTTTTCAATCGCCAAGTTTGAGTCATACAAATGTTGGTACTGGAGCAAATCAATCCCAAGGAATTTTTTCCCATTTAAATAATCGCCAAATTTATAAAAGTTTTGAATTTAGTGATAATTCTCTAATTTCGCTTGGGAGTTTGTTGTAAAAACGAATACAATTTCCAAATTTTGTCAAAGCATTTAAAATCACAGCTCACTAAAATTAGAACAATTTAATACTCCACGCGTTAACATAGGTTATCTGTAATTTTATTTTATACCCATAGCATTTCTTTGTTCTTGTTTCTTCCTGGAAGCAATCGATCATTAGCGACAAGACCGCCCGTTGCCCCCTTAATAATTTATATTATCTGATCGTATTATTTATGCAACAGTGTTATATAAATAAATAATATAACAATACATTTATATATTAATTACTCTCTCAATTATCTGTTTCGTTATTATATTTTCTAATAGGCAAGTAGATGATCAGTCTCCTATGCCTGACACACACCATCGACTGCTTATGTCTCCAGTTTCCTCACGATGGATTCCTCCACCGCAGCAACATTGACGAGGAGAATATTTACTCATTCATACTGTGTTGGCTTTAGCAACCCTGAAGTCGGGGCGAATCACGGCTCCACCAATATTTGAGGCCCAATAATTCGTATGCGTCAGGCACTGAAAGAATCAAAGGCCGGCAATGCATCCTCTAACATTGCTGTCCATAGGCTGGTTTTTTTAAGGCTGTAAGATCGTTTGCTCTGCTATTTTGTTTTAAAAAATAAAAAAAACGAATGCGTTCATTTTTTTTATATAATAGGGCGCTAACATGCCGACCTTTTAACATTAAATGGAGAACCCATTTCATAGTTGTACTTGAGTTATCTTAAATGTGTTACCATTAAATTTACTTTACAAAATTTATTCTATATGAATAGGCATTAAAATAGCAGTATTAGTCTAGTGGCTTTATTACCCTCAACCCTGGGGTCGTGCGTTCGAATCACCAGCGGAATTTCAACATGCTCAAATAACACTTGCTACGAATGCAAACTTAAGGAAATCAACCAGGCATGTCTCAAACCCATAACTTATGATTCGTGTTAACATAAGGCACAGAAACCTAAATAAAAATAAATATATTATTACTAGACTTTACACTATATAGTTATAGAAAACAATACAATTATAAGGGATGCAACGGGCGGCCTTATGGCATTCTAATAAACAATAAACTACAAGCTCCCACCTTTTCAGAATGCCAAATCAAAAAATGACTGCTTCATGACTGATTTGAGAGCGACCGCCGATGCGAAAACCGCTGTGTGAGTTCGAAAAGTGAGTTACAGAATCGCAGGGCTGCTCTGAGGTCACCGGTAGGTACTATATACCTACCAGGCGCCAACTTAAAACTTT
This sequence comes from Pieris melete, assembly GCA_963693345.1. Classification (NCBI taxonomy): domain Eukaryota; kingdom Metazoa; phylum Arthropoda; class Insecta; order Lepidoptera; family Pieridae; genus Pieris; species Pieris melete. The sequence continues at coordinate 4,324,389 of CAVNZK010000040.1, read as the reverse complement.
AATTAGCGCCTGTGCATCTGAACCCAAGAGTCTCAAAACGCTGAGCTGGCCAGTTATAAGTTATAACCATAACACACACCTTACACACTTAAAATTTACCTTATTCCTTTTTTTCTTTCCATAACTTTTAGTTATTTTTCTTTTTTTGATGATTATTATTATTATTTTGTGTGTTCCTGTGTGTGTGATTTTTTAGTAATAAATGTCATGTCTATGTCTAAATCAAAGTTGGAGGAAAGACTCTTATATTTGAGACGTTTATTATTTTCCGCCTGCTCTGCGGCCGCGCCAACTTTTGTGCTTGAGTTATAACTTTTTTCTGTTCTCAATAGTTCTTCCAGGTTTATCTGTAAGGAACAAATAATGTAAAGAACATTCAATGATCACGTGACCATCCTAACGTAATCAAAATCTTAAATAATTACAATTATACAAAGCAATAAATCACCTAACGGTAACAAAATAGCTACTTGAAGCGTCTTATCATCTGTCTTTTTTCAACACAGTATGAATACCATTTGACAGAAAGAGACTATAAAAGGGTTCATGTTATGTGGCTCCACGCTATCACAAGGTAAATACTTGAAGTTAGTCCTTGAAAATGAGCCTGAAGTGAACCACACTTGAAGTAACTAAGATTAGTTCCTTGAAGTGTGGTTTTTGTGATCTTTTACAACGGTTGTTGTAATGTCTTGTAAGAATACTTCTTTAACTTAGTCAAAGTATACAATGTACACTTATGAAGGTAAAAAAAAAAAATGCTTCTAATTTTACGTTTACTGCCAGTTCTCAAATCAAGGGCGTAGAACGGAAGAGAAGTACTGGCAATAAACTCTCCGCCAAGTTTTTTGTTTTACACAACGTTTGTAAGGAGCTGCAACCATTACACCATGTAATTATTAATAATAAAAAAAACAGGCACGCGTCACTTTCCGCCCGCTAAATTCACAAGAGCTGCTTTTTATGACATTAGTTTATAAGTAGATATATTTTAATTACAAAATTACCGGTGTACCGTGTAGGTATTATTGTGTAGTTCTACCGTATTAGTATAGCTATTAAGATAGAATTATTATGTGGGAAATAAATAAATAAACTGTCAACGCGCCTTGCCCTTTATACAAAGCAGAACGAAAACATAAGAGAACCTACCTACTTTAATTAAATGTGTCAAATAAGATTAATTAACTTTATATAAGATTTTATGTGACGATCACGATGTGTATTGTGTATAATGTATCGACGAACGGAATTTTGTTTTCTTGCTATTTCATTTCATAGATAAGTTGATCAGTCTTCAGATCAGCCATTTTGTCCATCATAGCGTAACTAGAAAAAATCTGCCGAAGAGTTGAGAGTCCTACCCACAGCCCACACATGAAATAATGACCGATGACTTCTTCAATACAAAGAGTTATGAGGAAATTGCACGGATCTGTTTAGCGCTGCCCCTTCGTAAGTTCTTATGTCATTTTGACACGTGTCTATCCTTACTATAAAACCTTTTCATTATAGTCTATGGTTACGAGCAAAACAAATAAATAATAAAAATTAAATTCTATTTGTATATTACTTCATATATTAGTAAATCAAAATTAATTAAATATGATAGCAGATAAATGCTGAGATTAAAGAGTTAATGAATTGATAAACTGAAAATCACTTAATAATGCGATTGTGACTTTAATAAAAGCGTGACGCGTGCGTTGACACGCGGCTTAGTACTTGTAGATAACTATTATGAACCAATGATAATTCTTCCTACTGACATTAGATTTCAAATATAAGTTTAGTTCCAGACTGTATGTGGTAATTTTAACAATCGTTAATAAAGTTTTTTCTTCTACATTAACCGTATTTACATTCGAAGCAATTCCTTTTAATAATAAAACGGCGGCGGTTACAGTTAATTTATTGTCATTCTACTTTTTTAAATTAAGCTTGAAACATTCATCCATATTTAGAAAAGATACACATACTTTAATTTTTTATACAAATATAATTGTATTTTCAGGGAAAAGATTAATTAATTATTAGACTACATATATTCCTAATATGTTCCATAATATTAGGCTCGTTGAATATAATATCCAGGAGTCGTACTTAGCCCTACTATGTCCCGTATGGCAAACATGTATTGAATCTTAGAGCATTTACGTGTTAATTAATACTTTAAAGTTTTTATTAAATTAAACTATGTTTCGGTATATGGTTAGTTATAACATTTCTTCTACTGTAATTAAAAATATTTCGTTGTAAAGGGATATGTAAATTTTAATGCTGCTTAGTTTTCTTTTTATTCAATTACCTTTAGTTAATTTTAGAGTCTGTGGAAAGTAAAACATTACCCTGTGGTCGCTGCAGTGCTAAACATTTTTTTGAACGTTGACATCACATTTATATTTTATAGTTACAGTATTCAAAATGAAACATTATAAAAGTATGAATAAATGAAATGACATAGTTTCTGATTAAATATATAAATTACTTAAAGAGGCCCTTGGGCCGTGGGGTTCGAGTCCACGGGCGCTAATAAAAGATTTGGCGCCTGGTAGATAGTACCGGTGACCCCAGAGCTGGTGCTTTTCTCGCTCAACGAATAAGTATCGCAGTACATCGAGGAAATGCTATTTGTTTTAATTTTCTATTAATCAATTTTTTTATTACTATTATGATGTATTACCTACTATTAATAGATTAATGAATAAGAACACCGTTGGCATAGTGGCTTCAGCGTGCGACTCTCATTCCTGAGGCCGTAGGTTCGAGCTCCGGCTGTTAACCAATAGATTTTGTTTCTATCTGCGCATTCAACATTCGCTCGAACCGTGAAGGAAAACATCGTGAGGAAACCAGCTTGCCTTAGACCCTAAAAGATAACGGCATGTATCAGACACAGGAGGCTGATCACCTACTATTAGATTGACAAATGATCATGAAACAGATACAGAAGCCATTGATTATTTTTTTAGATGAATAACCTGTCATATTAATTAACTAATTACTCATATAATTATTTACAGGAGTATGTGAATCGAATTCACAATGTACCAAGACCAGGGCTCTGAGCACATCGATATCGACCAGGAAGAAAGCAGATCGAACAGCCCAAAAATGTTCTACAAGCCAGAAGAGAAGACTGTTATAAGCCAGAAAAAATCGTTCTGCATCGACGCGTTGTTGTCGAAACACGACGAAAAAACCCAGAAATATATGGCGTTGATGAACAAGAATTATATACGGTATAATGATTACCAGGAGAGTCACGAAGGGTTTGAAAGAGAGAGAGTTAGTGAGAGTCCAAAAAGTGGGAGTAGCAGGAGTCTGTCCCCTGGGTCGGAGGAAGGGAATCGATCTGAGACCTATAGTCCACCGATATCGCCGGGAGTTGAGGGCGGCAGTGAAGATTTTGAAAGTTATAGACCAGGTATGTTATTTTCTATCAATTTTCTCTGTTCATAGTCTGTTTTATAATTATCTATGGAATGATAACAGTGCTTTTTTGTTGGAAATAATTGTGAATAAAAATAAATGTAATTTCCTGATATAATCCAGTGACGCTACAACCCACAACTTGAAGTAAATTTTTGGAAATAAAGTCATATTCAAAATTTTTGTTTTTTTCTTGACGAAAGTTTAAACGCTGAACGAATTCGAACGTACGACCTTTGGGCTAGGAATGAAATAGGTAAACGAACGCCAAAATATGTTCCCTTCCAATAGGCATCAAACCCGGACGGATATTAAATGTATTTTTTTTTCAGGAATCGTCCCAAAACCCGGCCTCCTTCCACAAAACCCAGCGTTAGTAGCAGCTCAGTCTGCTTTATTCAACTATCCGCAAATGAGCCCCATGCCCCAGGGTGGGCCAATGCCGTCCGCCTTTCATCACCCCGGGGACAGAGTCCTCCATCACATGCAGTTGGAATGGCTCGCCAGGACTGGAATGTTTTACCATCGAATACCTGAGTTGGGAGGTCAGTTAATAACACATATTACAGTTAAATAGTGGCTTAGTGGTTAGGTCAAAGTCAAAGTCAAAATCATTTATTCATATAGGTAGGTAACTTATGAACGTCGAAAAAAATATATATACGAAATGCTTTTAATTTTACATTTACTGCCAGTTCTTAAATCAAGGTCGTAGAACGGAAGAGAATAACTGGCAATAAACTCTCCGCCACTCTTTTTAATCGCCATGTTTTTTGTTTTACACTACGTTTGTAAGGAGCTGCAACCATTACACCATGTTCCACATGACATCTTAAGTCATTAATAGTTAATTAATAATAATAAAATAAAATAACCTAATTTAGGCACCTTGGATCTTGTGTTCAGTTTCCAACAAAACTATTACACTTACTGACGAAGGCAATACTAAGAAAATATTTAAAATATACGCTTTTGTAAGTGTTGAAATCCCGCTCATAGCTAACACATTGACAATTGACAGGTGTCAAATTTGCACAGAGTATTAACGCTGCGCCCCAACCCTTCATTTAGTGGACTAAGCCTGTGGCTTGTTTGATTTATCAATCGAGGAATATATACTATAAACATTGCTATTGTGTGCAATGTTTTGGGTCGCCACCCGTGCGTAAAGTATCATCAGGCAACAAAACATTAATAGGCCGATGTATACCAGAACAGTTTTTAACCCTTGGCCTCAGGCTTCTGTGTCTGACACGCCGTCGACTTTCCCTCACGACATTTCCCGCGAAAATGCGCACAAAACAGTACATTGAACAGCCGGGGTTCGAACCTAGCTCTGGGATGTTATGGACTGCTGCATTATATGAGAAGTTCCCTGCCATATAATAATAATAAAGCCCGTTTTATTTCCAATCATGACAAAAACAAATTATAATACATAGCTTAGATTATTTTTTTTTTCTTTTGCTTGTTATCCTATATCCTAGCTACCTTCAGTACCGTCGATCGGAACCCCTTTACGGGTAAAGGCCTCCTCCAGCTTTTTCCAACTGACTCTGTCTAGGTATGGCTCTCTCTCTCCATTCGTTTCCTGCTACCGCTTCTATTTCTTCTTTCCACCTTTTTTTGGCGACCTCTTCTCCTTCCTCTTGGTCCTTTCCAAACAGTTGTCTTTAAGGTCCACCTATTATCTGTGTATCTTGCTATATGCCATAAATTCAGGCCGAATGATGTTCCTTTATACAAAGCATACTACATGTATAAGCAACCTTTTGTATCGAAAAGTGTTCTACCATTTATAGTTCTTCCAATATCGACAATACCAATCCCGACGATATGCATGATAGTTCTCAATAACCATAGCGCTGTTTTCAACCCTGGAATCGCGCGAAACACAAACTCATCGGAATCGCTGTCGGTATTGGTTACAGAGTAAGAGCGCTGAAATATATCCATATATGCTTATAAAACTATTTGCGTGGTAGGCAAAATGATACTAAGTTTTTATTTAAACCGCCATATTGGATACACTAAACCAATGTACGCTATTTTAAGTTACAATATTTTCAAAGCTAGTAATGCATTATTTTATCCCTTTGATCAATTATAATGATAATTATAAAGGGCTGTCACAAATGAGATAATTGTTACACAAATAACATGTGCGTCTACGCGATTAGCTTACATTAAACATTATAAATAAAACGCATTAACACCCCTCAAATAAATATAATCTATGGAATTTATCGTACTTAAATAAAATGCCCGGTGACCCCTCACTATTAGTTAAGTTTGGGGGCGGCTGTTAAGCGTGGAGATGGCATTTTTATTTAAATCACAGTTACGATTGTGGCCTAGTTCCTAATTAATAATAATAGTTTTTTTAAAGAAATCAATTAACTTTATAAAATTATGACTTTTATATAAAATATTTTGTTTACTGTTTGTTTGTTCTGTCGACTTTTTGAGTCTAAGTCAAGCTGGTTTCCTCACGATGTTTTCATTCGCCGTTCGAGTGAATCTTAAATGCGCACATAGATAGAAATTTCATTAGTGCACAGCCGGGGATCGAACCTAGGACCTCAAGGTTACTGTTCTAAAATCGAAATCTAATTTCGAAATTTATCCGTCAAAACTCAAAATGACTGCCATTTTGACTTATGTCTTATGTTATCAACTGATAAATACTCTCCGTTATCAGTAATAAACAGTACATTTTCGAACGATCTATTGCTGTCAGTTCCAAATACCATAATCGATCACTTACTTAAATTTTGACATTTACTTTGATTGATTCATTTTGATACTTGATTTTTTTTGTTTTTCCTGTATGACGTTATACCTGGTTGATAACACGAGATAATTTACGACACAAAACTTGTATATTCTATGTAAAATATCATATAATGGTATTTGTGATCGGCAGTTACATATCTCTGATTGTCTCCTTTTACCTTAAGTACTCTTTGCGTCTTATTGTCTAATTGTTTTTACGCTATGAAGAAAAGAGACAGATGAGTGCTCTTGCTAAAAGTCTGCAATTAGAGTTATTTATTAATCCCTTATTTAATATAATAAATCAATCTTGTTTATAGAAATTTTAAAGAACAAACAACAAATCATTTGATTTGACAGTAATTGATCAGAACAATTTTGTCCATATATAATAATTAAGATTAAAATAAAAGTTGCCTCCATGCTTATGTAACTAAACGCTAGTGATGCAAAATAGCCAAATAAAAATTATCGACGACAACTCATGGGGACACCATCTGTTACAAATTGAATAATTGTAAGAGATGTTCCGTCTCTGTCGCACATAAAGGAGAGATAAGGATAGCGATATATTGCGGTTTTTTGGCAAGTGTTCTGCTTGTTACACGTTTTTAGAGATTTTGTATTTATTTTTATTCGTTTATAAATTTGTTATTTTAAAACAAAAATCTTTCAAATCTATGAAGAACTATTAAAATTGCTATTAATTTAAATGTAAATTTGAAAATAAATTATTAAAAAAACTACACCATAAATCAAGCTTTTAAAGCAGTGTTGCTATATTTATGTTAATGTTATTTGAATATCTAAACTTTCTATAATGGATTAAGTTTTTTAAAAGCCTTGAAATAACTTTAAATTCTATTGTATATTGTGAAGTTATTTTCAGTAATTCAAATATTTTCTATTAATTAAAAAAAAGATTTTATTCGAGTCATTAGTATAACATTAAGTCCATGTTGAATCCTCCCCTCCACATTCTTCCACTTGCATCCTCGCCCACCATTATCCAATTCTTCTCTGCTATCCATTTTTCTTTTTTTGTCTCAAAAATCCATTCAATCCATCCATTCCATTCAAAGTAAGCAATGTGATCGGCCCATTTTTTTTTTATAGAACGGGGTGCAAACGGGCAGGAGGCTCACCTGATGTTAAGTGATACCTCCGCCCATGGACACTCTCAATGCCAGAGGGCTCGCAAGTGCGTTGCCGGCCTTTAAAGAATTGGTACGCTCTTTTCTTGAAGGACCCTAAGTTGAATTGGTTCGGAAATACTTCAGTGGGCAGCTGGGAACCAGTGGTATATTATATTATATTACCGAACTAATCAAGCCTGTGGTGGTGAAACAGACACAGAAATATATTCCAGCGAGGTTCAAACAATATTGTAGAAGACAAAGAACACAAACAAATAAACTTTATTAATTAGTCCCGTACAAATTCAATTTAAAAATTATGTCGTCATGTATTTCGTGGGTACGGCTCCTTTGAGAGCGGGTTTTGCACAAATCGCTATTAATATTTTTTTTATTGGGGCAATTGGAAGGCTCAGTTGAGGTTAACAATACATAACAAGGACTCAAACACAATTTATTTTTTTATAAACAAGTGTTAGCCTAGTGGCTTCAGCGTGCGACTCTCATACCTGAGCTCGTAGGTTCGATCCCCGGCTGTGCAATGGACTTTCTTTCAATGTGCGCATTTAACATTTGCTCGAACGGTGAAGGAAAACATCGCGAGGAAACCGACATGTCTTAGACCCAACTTGCATCTATTAGATTTAAAAATGATCATGAAACAGATATAGAAATCTGAGGCCAAGACCTAAAGAGGTTGTAGTGCCACTGATTTATTTTATTTTTTATTTAAACAAGTGTTAAATCAAATTACTTATAAATGTAAAAAATTTTAAAATGTCAAAATTTGTGACTAAGTACCCGAACAATTTCTATGAACACTCTCCATGGTAAAAGAAGATGCGGAGAGATCTACTTAACATAAATCAGCTATGACAGCTACGCTCGTCAAAACAGCCCAACCTGAGTTGTTTCCTTTTAGGCCTCAACCTGAGGCCTTTCAGGCCAAATTCTAGATTCCACTAAAAAAAGCCACTGGGGCCTTAGGGCTGGTTTAACTGGTAAAGGATCCTTTAGGTTGGAGTGACAGTACTCCCTTCCTCCAAAGACCGTATAAAAAGAGTGAAGTCGAAATAAAATAAGAACAGTAAGGGCACACACGCCCTAAGCCAATTATCAGGCAGCAATTTATTCGCACAAACAAAGCCTCCGAGCGGCCCTTGACAAATTAGATATAGAAGTGCTGTGCTCAGTTGTCGATAATTAACGGCCGAGACTAAATAAGATTCGGGATTATTAATTATATTGCTTTATTGATACATTTATATTAAACTCAGAGCTGTAGTAGTAATTTTTTCTAGTTAATTTAAATTTTTGATACGCATGGTTGCCATACTATCCATGATATCCATAACATGGTTGGCATACTATCCGGACGTCTCGATGTTCCGGAAAGAGTCTTGTTTTAGCCTCTCCGGATTACCGAGGGCCTACTGTAGTTGTAATGCTAGAAATTTGATTTAAATATCAATTTTAACTAGTTTAGAAAACTAAGGACGTTGTTGATCCTTAATTAGCGCCGATGTCATTTCTTGAACATATTAAGAAATCTTATTAGCTTCTGTGTACTTCTTTAAATAAGTAACTTCATAGGTTTCGCGCCATCTCCAACGAATTTTGGTGGTCAGTCTTCCCAGTTTTACATCGTGGCTCCGACCACAGGAATTATTGATCGTAGTACCAGCAGTTACAGAGGGTCTGCCGTCCATCATTTCCAGACTCTCCCATCCAACAACCAGGAAATTTTAGATTTATTCATTTTTAGCTGGGGAATACAACTTCTCTATTGCGCCATTCCCAACGAACGGTTTTGTTGGTTTCCTGCCCCAGTCCTTGCCGGCGATGCACAATACTTAAACTAAACATTATGTTATATGTTAAAACTTAATTTATCGCTTTACAAAAAACAATCTCGAACCAGCGAAATGAATTTAAATGTATAGCACATATATTATTTTTTTGTAGAACAAGAAGCAAACGGGCAGGAGGCTCACCTGATGTTAAGTGATACCCATGGACACTCTCAATGCCAATGGGCTCGCGATTGCGTTGCCAGCCTTTTAAGAATAGCTTCCTCTTTGCTTGAAGGACCCTGAGTCGAATTGGTTCGGAAATACTTCAGTGGGCAGCTGGATTTACAAAGTGGTGGTGCGCGGCAATAACTGCCTTGAAAAAAATCGATAAATCACGCACATCACTATTCGACCGTTGGAGTTGTCGCAAAAAGGGTGTATTTTCTGTACTACAGTGATCTATTTATTGGGCACCCGTGGCCACTCGGCTGGGTCTGTGATTTATTACGCCAGTGAAAACTTGACCCTTAGTTTCCCGCTTTTCAATGTACCAGCCTATTGAGGTTTAGGCGTGTAAAATAAAAAAATATATAATAAGTACTAAATCTACTGTATTTATTACAAACTCTTTTATCTAATGTATGAAAATTTCGAGTTCATTTAATGATTATTGAAAATCTAATAATTAAATAAATTCAATAAAAGCCATAAAACTAATTAAAACATTTAATGGTGAAGTCCATTACGTATTGAATTAACACAATTAACCACAATCAATAGCTAGTTATTTAAATAAAATAATAATTTTATTATAGAACTATTCAACGGTCGTACGGTGTTCCTGAAGCTTTTCTCGCTAAATAGACTTTTAAATGGAATAATAATATTTTTTTGTTAGATATTATTAAATTGATGTCTTGGGTTGGGTGCGATAATAGTGCGTTGGAATCTGATGATACTGATTATGCAGGAGTCGTCGGGGACCTTGATTGGAACACCTCCAAGTAATTTTATCTGCCGGAAATTCGTCAAAGTATTTTTAAATTTTTTTTTAAAGTTTTGTGAAATGTATTGAAATTTGTAAACAATCCACCATTACCTACTTTTCTATTGGTTATAAGTGATGTGACATTCTCGGTAAATTAAGCGGATCGATTATTTTCTCATTTGTTAATTTTTAGTTGAACCTAATTTAATCATTACTGGTCAAATGTACCTACATACATTTTATTAACTTCATGTTTCAATCAGCGTATGGTTCCGAAAATTTTTAAATTATTCAAAAAGTACCCAAAACCGAATGAGAGCACCTCACTATCCACGTGGTCTTATCTGCCTTACCCCTAGAGTGTATATAAATAATCGGAGGCGCGGAGGAGGCTGTAGCGGCTGAGGCTGGTCGCCAAAGGCGACCAAAAAGCCGAGGTTGCGGAGGATTGAATAAAATGCCTGTACTTTGGCACGCAAGCCGAGTTGGAGTAAATAAATAGGTGATATTTAAAAAAAAAAAATTTTTGTTTCCGGCGCGCAAAATTTGTGGGGGGTGATTACTAATATTATTGTAGAAAATGGCGCGTTACTCAAACCATTGGTCTCTATTTAAGTGGCAATTTAACAAATGATTAATTTAAACTATTTCACACTTGCAGTATACAAACAACAATAAAGTGGAGGGTAGACCCCTGCGAATCAAGTTGGGGTGGCTTAGAGATCCGTTGGCCTAATAATATATTATCGTTTGCCATATCATGAACCCCTATTAGACTTGAAGTCCTTTCAAGAAAAAACGTCTCTTACAGACTTCCATACCAAAAAGGTTTTATTCAAATCAATAGAATTGTTTTCTAGATATAAAGTTTATAATGATAATGAAGTGGAAATTTCCAAAACTTTCAGACTATTTCAGGCTTCTGAATCTTATTTCGTTATTTGTTCCACAAGTCTTAGATAATGCGCAAACGTAAATAAATCACCTTACAAAATGTCTATGCAATAGAGAATAAAAAAAATACGGCATACGGAACCCACAATGCTAAGCAATTTGTCGCCCTTAACTATAGCAAGTGCAGACATATGATGAGGTTGTACTAATTTTATTGGTTGGGGTCCTAATTTAATGGTCCATTGCATTAATCTTTTGGACTATTACTGTAATTTATTAACTTGATATATTTTCTATATTGACTATTTTTTTTGATGAAATAGGAGAAACACATTGCTAGAAGGCTAGCAAGTACGTTGCCGGTCTTTAAGAATTGGTACACCCTTTTCTTGAAGGACCCTAAGTCGAAATGGTTCGGAAATACTTCAGTGGGCAGCTGGTTCCACATAGTGGTGGTGCGCGGCAAAAACTGATAGTCACGGTCTGATTCTAATTATGATTGTGAAATTTAAGTTCTAGGCAGCATATTTGAATGTGTCTAACAAAAAAGTATATATGTATACAATTGTCTTTGATTTTTGACATAATTCTTCGTAATACCCGCGAACTATCGAATAGAATATCATCAATTAGAACCTATCAATCCTTTACGTTATGACAAAATCATATTTTGTGGAGATGTAGAAAAAAGCGAGCAGTGTTACCAAGTGGCCTTAGCGTGCGACTCTCATCCCTGAGGTCGTAGATTCCATCCCCGGCTGTGCACCAATGGACTTTCTTTTCATCGCATTTAATATTCGCCGGAACGATGAAAGAAAACATTGGCTTGCCTTAGACACAAAAAGTCGACGGAGTGTCAGGCACAGATTGCCTATTAGATTGACAAATTATCGTGAAACGGATACAGAAATCTGATACCCAGACCTAAAAATATAGCTCCACCGATTTATTTATTTTATTAATAGAATAATAATAGTAGAAATATCATTATTGAATGAACGCAATTTTTTTAAATCCCTTAAAATAATATGAAATAGAGGGATCATTTAATATGAATTGACTAAAAACATATTTATTGGTTTTAAATATTTACTTTTTCGTAAATATCACTCAATTGATAATGATAAAATGTTAATTTAATTGCTACAAACGCCGTCAGTATCTATTTAATTATATTTATTAATTAAAGTGACTAAGTAATTTTTGGCACTAACTTCTAAAGCAATGCCTATTTACATCTTATTAAGAAGAAGAGATGAAAAAAAATTAATTAAGGGCCTGGTGAGATAGTACCGGTGAACCCAGAGCTGGTGCTTTCCTCGCTCAACGAATAAGTTTCGCAATACAGTGAGGCAATGGTGCCATCATTATAGATTGAATGCCACAGGAACTAAACTTTTTACATTTGTTTTAATTTTATACTTATTAATTTTTGAAGTTATACTTTTTACGGCGCGTTTTGAAAAATTTATGAGAATGAAATTCCACGGAAGATGCTACGGCATTGGACATAATTTAAAAACAAAATTCGAATGATAATAGAATTTATGTTACACTTAATGTAAGAGAATTATAATAAATATTTATTTATTTAATTTTTCAAATGTAAACTGATATTTATTGACTATAATGACTTCTTTTCCAGTCTTTGATTATTTAATTGTAATTAATTATTTTCATGCAATCAAAAACATATTTAATAATGCCAAAGAAGTATAACTTCTTACGCGCGTACATACGAACACGCACCCTTTTTTTTAATTAATATTATTACTATGTAGGTTGAGAATATTCTGTATTATAACGAGTACATACATTAGTAAAGATGTGGAAATATTAAAACCTATTTTGTTAGAAACCCAATAAACATATTTTTATTCTTAAAAATATATGTAAACAATGCCAATAAATGAATAATTAAATTACAATAAATATTAAATTTTCCTACACATAGTCCTTTATAAATACTGAGCCCATAATATAACTCCTACAAGATATTATGTGTCAAATATAATACATTAAACAAGACAATAGAGTTATCACGCTCGGCCGAGCGTAAGTCTGCAATCAACCTTATTCGATTGTCTCTGCTCGCCTTACGACTCTATATTGTTAGTCTATGTATTGTATGGAATTAACTCCTTACAAAATCAAATATTATGTACTCAGAACTGAATTAAGATAACTGAATTTTGTACACGGCTTAGTTCAGAACAATTTCGAGTTTTTAAAGTAATTCTGTTTCTGTGCAAATAACATTAATATAATAATAATGTTGAGCGGTAAATTGAAGCTTTTTAACTTAAACGTAATGTCAAAAGGTTGGCTAACACAGTTTTGTAAAAGTGCTGTGTTAGCCTTGTTCTTAATTTCAGTCTCGCGAGCTGTGTACTAAGACCGAGGAAATTTATCAATTCGCCTATTTTTTGTACGTTCTAGCATATATGTACGTCAAGTATATTCACGAATTTCGTTTCAACTCTTGAGCTTCCTGTTTATCAAGGCAGATTATTACGAAATTATAAGCATTATTATTGTTAATTACCGTAGATATCAATACAAAAATAATATTGTTATATAATACTTTTTAATGACTTTTAAAGACGGTGATATTCTTAAGAGGTCGTAGGTTCGATCCCCGGTTGTGCACCAACGGAAAACATCGTGAGAAAACCGACATGTCTTAGACCCAAAAAGTCGACGGCGTGTGTCAGGCACTGGAGGCTGATCACCTACTTGCTTATTAGATTTAAAAATGATTATGAAACAGATTCAGAAATCTGAGGCCAAGACTTAAAGAGGTTGTAGCGCCACTGATTTATTTTTTAATATTTTTAAGAGAAATCTTTCTATACATTGTACTCGCAATGAAAGGCTTGGGGAAAGTGGTATGTCATCCGAGAGATTTTATCCATAGTCCCGCTTGCTATGAAAACCATTAAAATCGTTTGTTATTCTAGGCCTACATCGCGTATATTTCAATAAAAACATATTATGACCGTCGGATCAATAGCCGATATGCCCAACAAATAATTTGTACAAGTCACGTTCTGTACACATTCGTTTTAAAATTCCACTTAAGCACGATTTTCTGTTAGCTTACCAATGCGCGCCATCTTTAATGTCGTTTTAATTTTAATAATATTGAATCTGTGGGCGAGTTATTCTTGTTTTTATTCTTATATGTATAACCTATATCTTGTATAAACTTAGGAATGTTTCGTAAACAATTCCTTTTTTAACATTTAATAATTTGGTTTATTATTAAATCCTGTTTTCTACAGTTTAAAAGAGTTAGTTATTTGTTATCTATTAATGGCTACATTTATAAAAATGCCACGTTAATAAACAAACCGTGGAAAATAAATATTTAATTAAGCTTACTCTCAGCCTGCTGAATTTTCAGTACTGGTATTAATTTGATTTTATTCTTTAAACACTTTCTTATGTGTTTATATTATTTTAGAGTCCCGTAATGCTATGGTATATGGGTACGTTACGTGTTTGTTTAATTACATAAAAGTAAGTGTGACTCAATAAAACACTTTAGAAACCAATGACAAAAAAAACATCATAAAAAGTATTAATAGGAATAAATTACACAAAATACATGTTATTAAGGGTATGTTCCGATATACACTGCGACCACTGTACAGAGTACTGTCAATTTAGTATACTGTGAAACCGTTTCTCTATAGCCAGCTATACTGGTTACAATTTAAAACGGAACGCAGTCCAGTATACTAGTCAGCTTCGTTTTTCGACACAGTTTTCAAATGAGTGCATCAAAGTTTTTCAATTCAACAAGAAAAACTATTATTGGAGTATTATCGCATTAAAAAAATCTATATTAATATTAACTGTCAATTGAATTAATACTACAAAGAAAGTAAGTTAGAATTTTAAATGTTTGTTATTAAACTGTAAGTTATATCAGCCGTTAGGCATTCAAGTGGTTTTGATTGATCACGTGATCAAAGCACTGCGAGTACCTTACCTCGAAAACGCCAGTGCTCGCAGTAGAAGTATAGCGGGGATTTGTGACGTCATATATTTCCCTAGGACGCTGCGGCTGTATACTGCGTGCCATAGCGGAACGAATTTTTGAACAGTGGGAGCACTATACAGTACTCGCAGTGTATATCGGAACATACCCTAAATTACCCGGCAAAGTGGCAAACGTCACAATGACATTTCTCAAATGACAGATGCGTCGAGGATTTAGGCGGGAATTTATCGGCTTGTGCAAACACGACCAAATGTCGCATTCGAGCGATCCTGTTAGCCTAATTGATAATTATCATTTTTATGGGCTTAGCGCTTGGTATTTGATAAATACGATCGGTGATTTTGTGTTTAATTATGGCGACGCGATTAATTTGTGGTACAACATATAAACGTAGCCACGTTGAGACCAATAATAATCATATCCGTTAGCTACCATTTATTTATTTGAAGCTTAAAAACGCTCAAATGTAACATAGAGAATTCAACAGTAATTTTTACGCCATGTTGATTCTAGACAAGTCTTACTTGAAACAATTATTATTTTGCTAGGAATCGAAGAACTTCCGAGTTACACGCTGCGGAAGCAATTCACAAATAAACAAAATTGAAATAGAAAAGTGATATCTTCCATATATTAGGTACACTATTACACTATTTTAAGAAACACAAAAGAAGAAGTTTAGTGGATGTAGCTATAAGTATTAACAGATAATATATTTTGTCAAAGACTATAAATACAATCACGACTTTTAAGAGTTCATCTAAAGTTTCTGTTGTCTATGGTCCTGTCTAACCTAACTAACTACAATCATACTATTTAGGTCATCAACCATCCATAGTCTCCACCATAGTGAGAATGGCAAAACAAAAACATAGCGATACATCCCCAACGGGAATGAAAATATATTAATCAATCCGTTGATAAATTAGGCATGTAATAATTGGTTTTGATAAAAATTATCATTTGTGAGTATTTGTGATTTGTTTGCGATAACGAATTAATTAACTTGTCAGTTTTTCGTAATAGCGGTACCTTTTATAATTTAGATAAGAAAGGCGCTTATTATTTTTCATACCTATATTATAAAAACAAATACAACGTAGTAACATATGGAACTTGAGACTATGCTAACCCATAGAGTCTGTTTCTGGAATAAAAACCTAAGTAAACGAGATTTAAATTTTTAAAGTTATATTTTTTTAGGCGCGTTATATAAAATTTATGAGAGTGAAATTTTACGATGCGCGCGCACCGTGACACAAAATTATCAGTATGGGCGCCGAGCGTACGCGAGCGAGATGGGAATAAGACAATCTACAAGCAAAAAGAAATAATATTCTATTTCTTTTTACTTGTAGACGGGACGTTAGCAGCTATGCCAAGAATTTTGAATGACCATAATGACGTTTGTAGTACCTTTTAAACAAATAAAGGAGTTTTAATTATTGTTACTTAGTTAAAAGGTTATGAAACATACCTATTTATTAAATTGAATTAATAATATAATAAAATAATAAATAATAATTATTATTAATCTTAATTAAAAATTGAATAATATACTAAATATTAAATATTGTTAAATTATTAACGCTAAATATTTATTATTAATCATTTAATATTTTAAAAAAATAAAGAAAGCCAAAGAAGTATAACTTCTCACGCGAGTACATAAGTACACGCACCATATTTTTTTTATACTTTTAAAACTTTTCACTTCAACAACCTTCCTCAGAGTTCAAGGAATAAATAAGTTTTGCGCTACGTAACATATTGTGGATACAGATTATAAGCTGGAACTTTACCGTCGGCTTTAAGATGAAACGAAAATGACAAAAAGATTATTCCTTCTTATGTGGTTGAAGTGAAGGAAAGAATTACTTTATTTGCGTTGAGAAAGCACCGGACTAGGTTTTTACTAATAAAGACTATTTTATCTATTGATTTTCCAACATGCTATCTTTACAATTTATAATAGATCGTATTAGTTATAATGTTAATCGTATTAGTAATAATTATTACTGTTACTAATACGATTTAACTACACACTAATACCTACACCTGGATAAATATACAATCTATATACATATATAACAAAAATAATGTAAAAAGAAAAATCCAGTGTTGCACCAATGGATGTTTTCTTTTTCGGATTTTCGACCGGGATTTAATCTATCTACATAAATAAATAAAATATATGTATATATATGTTTAAACAAAATTTTCTCCACTCAGGCGCTCCACACGCACTCTTGGGGAAAACCCGCCGGCCACGAACCGCGTTCACCTCACAACAACTTCTGGAACTTGAGAAGCAATTCAGAATGAACAAATACCTCTCCAGACCGAAGCGGTTCGAAGTAGCCACTAGTTTGATGCTTACGGAAACTCAGGTAACATACAATCTTTATATAGAGTAAAAGCTAAATAAAAAATACATAGATAGAACTTATATAATAATTGAAGTTACCTCATGTCCGCGCTTGCTGTTTAATGAAAAGCTCCTAGTGGTAACGGTGTTAAACTAATTAATTCTAAAAGCTTTGATATCACAATTGAATGGATTTACAAAAAAAATACGATCAATCTTTATTCTTTTTCTTCAATTTTAAGTCTAAAAGTGTACTGTAGTAAAAAATAAGAAACTACCTATGTAAAATCAAAATAATTGTTAATATAATATTCAGTTATACATTGCTCAAAAACCCCGGAGGCTGGATAAAATATTTGGTTTGTCCATAAAAATCCTTCAGACACTTTAGAAGGGTCCACCCTTTCACCCGTAGATAAAAGAGATTTCTCACTAAAACAACGTCATTTTGACATTTACGAAATGGCGGCAACCTGTCAAGTTGAACGATGCTCGGATTTGGAACAAATGCTTACAAGATTATAGGGGAGGGAGATTGCCATAAAGGTTATTGTTCCCCGCGTTTTATGTCGGTTTAAAGATTAATCTCGGCGCTTTTGATATATGATAGCAGGTTTCACCAATAAAATATGATTGGATTAAATGTTAGCTAAGGTTTTTCACAACACTATTTTCTTTAACAAACAATAACCAAATTAATAATTTAATAGCTACCTAGTCAAGATTATCATTTCACCATGTAAAAATTTAGTTAATTGATTCTTTGTTCCTAGGTAAAAATATGGTTTCAAAACCGCAGAATGAAGTGGAAGCGCTCGAAAAAAGCGCAACATGACAGCAAAAGCAAGGACTCGCATACGAACGACGAGAAAAACAAAAAGGAGGTTCTACCCGACCATGACAAACAGCCTCCGCAAATGGCGGGCGATTTGACACCAGCTGTCAAACCTCCTCCCCTGTTAGATAGGGACAGGATGATCGCGTTAGAAAGAGAACGAGCGATGGCAGCAGCAAACTTTAATTCGAATTTGGAAAACAATAGACGCGGGCTAGTTATGCCAAGCCAAGATGGCCGACCCGGGATGGACATGTTTAGGCCGTATGTAGTATGAAATTAAATTAATTTTTATTTGTTAATAGAAAACGTTATATGGCCGAAAGTGTAACTTTTTAAAGTAGTGAATTTCAAATATGATTTTCATATTAAAATTAAGTAACTGTCTATTCATACCCTGTTAATATTGTTTTTATTACGGACACAACAATTTTATAGATTTAATAATCTCGTTATTAAATCATTTACAGAGATTTTATTCAGACCACCTTAAGCCGATCACAACTGCCGTAACGCACTCCAAACAATCGTATATATCCGTGAAAAGTTTATTTAAATAATTGTCGACTTTTACGCGCTATAAAAATCTCTTTGGTCAATAAAATGTAAAAATACAGTAGAACCTCGATAAGATAAAGTCCAAGGGAAACACAAAATATTTTATGTTATAGAGGTTTTAAGTTATCAAGGTTCTATGTCAGGTAAAGGCTAATATAGAGGTATGTACATGTTTCTATGTACCCTTCCTCCCATTTTTACTTGAATGCATCAGAAGGATGGAAAATTAAATATGTAATCATATTTATTCACATTACTTACATTACATAAAAATAAAACAACAACTAAAGGTTTAGTCTACTTAAAAAAATCTGTGATTTTCTTTTGTTTTAAAAAATTCACTGTTTCTAAATCGATTTGATTTTCAATGACAAATAGAGAGGAGAATACATTAACACATTAACTTATGATGCAAGTAAGTCGTTGTCACAAAGCTAACCGCCGCAAAGCTTTGAAGAATTTAGATAAAGCAAACAATAGGTAATGTATTGTTTACGTTAACAATACATTAGTAAACACGTGCAAGCAATAAATACCGAAACCATTTGTTTTGACACTCTTATAAAATGACTCGTTCACAAACAATTTTATGTTATAGAGGTTGTGGAAACATTTCTTTTAGTTACTGAGGGCCTATACAGAGATTATTTATTTACGTTATAGAGGTTGCGTATTTTAAGTTATAGAGGTTTTGGGCTTTGATGGGAAGGGAACATAGTATTTTTTGAAGTAACAGAGGTTTTTATGTTACCGAGGTTTACGTTATCGAGGTTCTACTGTATATACATCGAACTTTGTTTTAATATTGTTTTAACATTTAAAAACATATTTAAGTCATCAAAAATACTATGTACAGTATTATTGTATATAGATATAAAATATTAGATTATGTCGTGTAGATAATAAATTATATAGTAATTAATTTATAGTGTACCTAACCTATATATGTTTAAGTATAAATATGAACTGATACAGGCCAAAAAAATAGTTTAATTATTAGTATCTAAATGTTTAGCGATAATGATTATTTTTATTTTGTATTATGGATAAAGAGTTTAATAAGTTTGGATTTTTGGGTGAATTTTGTACTTGCCAGCGCTTACGAGAGCCACATTATGTCATTTAAATATATAAAATTAAGTTTTTTTTTTTTTTTTTAATTTTATGGCCTGGTAACGAGACCTTTAAGCCAAATCTTATTTTCGGTCACTTAATTTCACTTATTTTAAAATTAAGTTACTTTCTATTCAAAGACGGTATATACATTTCCTAATTTCAGTCTGTTAATATTGTCTTTGGTATCTGACTAACTTTATTCTAGAAATATCATTGGTCTATTAAAAGCATGTTATTTTTTATGATCTGTGGAAAACATAGTTTTATTTTTTACGCTTAATTAAAAGTGAAAATGTCACTAGTTAAACAATGAGTCAGCTATACATATATCAGTATATACATGTATGTACTTTTTTCATGGGACACGAGTCACACGACGCACTGCGTTGCCGACTTTTAGGTGTTCTCTTGAAGTTCCCCTAACAGTTTGGCAATACCTACTTACCACAGAATCTAAATATATTATCGAATTTAAATGCTTCGTGTGACGTATTTTGTAAGTGTTGTATATGAAAAATGCAGTTCGAACTTAGAGGTAAGATTCATAAACAAGATCGTTACGTCAAACTCCCGACATCAGAAATCTATCGGATTTTGACATATATGTCATAGTTCATCACAGATGTCGAAGTCTAGTTTCTGAATTTTACCCTTAACAATGTTAAATTCTGTTTGTTGTAAGTCTTGACTGAATGTAAAAAAATTTTAAACTTCCCATACCATTCAATCGTAATGTAACTAACGATGTTTAAATAAGAGATTTTAGGATATCTCAATACGGTGAGATTCAAAATCCCAAACGTCAAAAATATATTGGATTTTGACATACGGGACTTCGACCGCGCTAAGTTCGTCGCTGAACCTCACCCTCAGAGACGATCTTTAGCCCTAAGTATGACTTCATAATTAGCGCATCTCCACTTCATGCGGATAAAAAGTGTTCAATATTTGGAATAGCCTTGATAATGTTGTTCAACTAGTTTTGTAATAATTTTTAAAAATATATTTGTGCCATACTTATTTTCGATGCTTGTATGTTTGTGTTTTTGGACATCTTTGATCAGTATTATTTCGTAGTGTTAACTGTACAAGATTTTACGATAAGATGTGTATTATAGAAATAAACTATTAAATTGTCTTTATCGTTTTATTCTGATTCCCAAAGGAATCATATTATAAACCCGTGGAGTGATAACTAAGCGTTCTTGTGGCGAGTTAAACAATAAACTACAAGCTCCCACCTTTTCAGAATGCCAAGTCATAAAATTACTGCTTCAGGACTGATTTGAGAGCGACCGCCGATGCGAAAACCGCTGTGTGAGTTCGAAAAGTGAGTTACAGAATCGCAGGACAGGCGAGAAGAACTGGCTAAAAACTCTCCGCCACTTCTTTTAATTGACAACCTTTTTGACTCACAAAATATTTGTAAGGAGGTAGATCAATTACACCAGCTACTCCATTATGGCAATGGTATCCAAGAAGAGAGTCATTATTGCTAGCAAATTGTTTCTAAGTGTAAAGAAAACCTTAATAGCCTGCAGTGTTTGCCTAGTGGCTTCAGGGTGCAACTTTCATCCCTGATTGATGACCACGGTTCGTTCGATCCTCGCCTGTGCACGATTGGACTTTCCGTTTATTGCCCATTTAACGCTTGGTCGTATGGCAAACGGAAACACGATGAGGAAACCAAAGTAGGCTTAGCATCTCAGTAGATGATTTCTAATAGACATCTAATAGGCACAAAATATATATGATCACGAAACAGATACAGAATTTTGAGGCCCAGGCGAAACCAAAGAAAATAAAAAATAAATCAAAGAAATCTAAAAAATATTTCTGTGTTAATGGTATTTTAACCGAGGACACAGAACATTATATGTATAACCAAACTAGCAGACTCGGCCAAGCGTTGCTGTGGCTAAGATTTTTGTTATATTACATAGTAGTTAACTAATCAGAGGAACGGTAGTTGAACACCAGTCATGGGGACCACCACGCTTTTTTGGTTGTTATGCCATTATATTGTAGATGTGAAACGTTGGTACTTTCAACACAGCGCCATCTGTTAGAATTGTGACTATTAAATAATAAACAAATATTTTGCAATAAAATAATATTACGGGTATAAATTGAGATGTAAGCTATCCTATCTTTTAAGTTGGATCAAACTACACACGGTGTGCAAATTTGATTGATATCGGTTAGGTAGTTTAGGTGTCCATAGCGGACAAAGAACGTGACACGTAATTTATATATATTAAGATTAACCACGGACACTAGACAATAAAAGAGCAAGCATTAGAACTGTCACTATTTCCTGCCTATGCGACATCTATTATCCAGTAGCGACAACATTTTTTAAAATTTAAAATAATTAATTAACTCCAAAAGGATTTTGGTTCGAATTTTTTGCTTGCTTGGATGCTATTTAAATTGTTATCCGTATTAACATTCTAGTAGTAGGTATATTCACTTAATTGGTAAATTAAGTTTTAAAAAACGCACTGGATGTACTTATTTTAAGATGCCGTTACTATTCGGGCCCTTAGCGAAATCTAACCTCTCGAAAAGGGCACACACAATGTATGGAAATAATTAGTGAACTGTATAGATTAACAAACGTTTTAATTGTCCGCTAAGGAACTGACAAAATGTCTGTTTCATGTCAGTTCCTATACTGAAAGAAATAATCTTTTTTTCAAATATTTTAATCCATTAGTAATGTGCTGTTTTTTCTGTGTATTTATTTTATATGTGATATAAATGTAAATAGTTGCCGCATTGAAGCAATCTGTAATGGTAGGTTATTTTGTTAAAATAAGACGTAAAAAAAATTACTTTGCCTTCACACAACACTTAACGCACATCCAGAAGTGCTGGATTCAACTATAAGCATTTTTTAGATAAGTCTCGTAATATCTAGGTGTGCGTATAACTAGGCACGTCTAGTAAGACGCAGAAATTTCTACCGCTGTTCTTACAAAAATAAGTATAATAATCGCAGATACGAGATGTAAAAGTGTTGGCTGCCGATCGGTTACAGTGAATTAAAGGTTAGCACGTGCCGCTAAATTGATAGGGTAACCATAACTCCTATCTTTTTTTGTTTCATAGTTTTCATAGTAACCACTCAACCGAAGCTTTAATGTAAGTGGAGAGTTTGAGTCTCACAAAAATCATTTTTTATAGACCTTTATTTATTTATAAGTAATCTTAAAGCTACAAATATAGATACATTTAATAAGAAAACACTTAGACAATATACAAAGCCAAAACAGATTACATTGTTAAACGAAATATGCTAAATTAATAGATAAAAAAAAACAAACTTCAACAAAAATTTTAAAGAAAAACGAACTTGTTCTACAGCTAAAGAAAGTCAAAGTCCTCCCGCTTACTAAATTACAGATTATCTCTTGTATTTGGCGTCGTACACATATGAGGCAAGGAGAGCCGGAAAGACTTGGAGCGAGGTGAAATACGAGGCTCAGGCACGAACGCGATGAAATTCACTGAGGGCGCCTTCTGTCCCATCTATGGTTTATACAACATTAAGTCAAATAAGTCATGATTTACTAATATATTAATAATACTGTAATAATTATATGTTTTGAAAATTTTACAAAATCCTTCGTGATATTGATGTGACCGCTAAACTAAGTATTGTTAAAATAAAAGTGTGGTAGTGTACCTTAAATGCTGGCATATCCTCGCTGTACTTATTTGTTGAGCGAGGAAAGCACCAGCTCTGGGGTCACCGGTACTATCTACCAGGTGCCAACTTAAATCTTTAATTAGCGCCTGTGCACTTGAACTTCGCGGCCCAAGAAATACTTAATTCCAATTCTTTCTTATTTAAGAAACAATTGACAACATTGTACCAATTTATATTTTTATTTTATTAGTATTGTGTTTTTAGTTCAGAATTGTATTTATTTATTATAACTTGTACTGCCTGAAAGAAGCTGCTTTTACCAGTAAGACCACCCATTAACATGTAATGTTTTTAATTATTTTTCTCATGTTTTGTGTTAATGTGATGTAAATATGTGTTATATAACTACACACACTAAAAATCAACAATACGCTTTGTTAAGCAAAGACAAAAATTATAACTCATAAGCTCAGTGTAGCTATTGTTTAATGCTTTCTTTATCAAAATTAATTAATAAAATCCGTAAAATTTGGTTACCCTACACAGTAAACTGGTATAAATTACGTAGGAAAAACTGTGCCTTTGCATTCGCGGCGCGTACACGAGGGAGATGGGGATATTTACTCTCTTAGTCTACATCTTGTTATGTGCCTTATTTATAGTCCTTATTTAAAAGCCATTACCATAAAGAGTGTTCAGAGGAGTTGTTCGGATTATTACCTGCAGCCGAGTTCATCATCGGACGTCGAGGCAGAATAGGTACGACATTAGACCCGTATCACCTCGATGTCCGTCGTTCCACAACTGAGCGTTTTAAGGCCGCCGCCACTATGTGAAACCAGCTTACAGCTTAAGTACAGCTTACGTAAGAAGAGCGTACCAAATCTTAAAAGGCCGGCAACGCACTTACGAGCTCTCTAGCAATGAGAGTGTCCATTGGCGGCTGTATCACTTAACATCAGGTGAGCCTCAGTTTGGCCCAAAAAAAAACCAGCCGGTTGTAGGCTGTAGCGCGACAGGACTATTATTTTAGAACTCGTAGACGAAATAAAACAAATTGATTATGTCCGTAACAAGATTGCTATACGTTAACGAAAAAGAAAAAATATTTTTAACCAATATCCCGGACTATATATAGAGGATTCTGGGCGTGGTGCGCCGTGATTGATGCCCTTTGCTTAAACAACTTACGACGCTTCGTTACTGACTCCCGGGTCCCGCTTCCCAACCCAACTCCCACCCTATAACTTACTGTCATATAAACAATTATTGAGAAAAACCTACATACTTGATCTTAATTTATAACGAAACTCAAACAAAGACTAATAGATTTCTCTTCTTTATAATATATACAGATACACATATTATAATATAGACTATTTCATCTTGTCTATACTTTAATGTTCTGGTATGAGCGCTAGTCTAAACAGTTTCCGTAATATTAGCGTATTTATACCGCACATATCTCCGAATAATTTAAATATATTTTTTAACTATTATATAAAATAAAATAAAATATGTTTATTATGGAACATAAGATACAATATGTATCACTTATTCCACGTCATTAAATTTGAATTTGTAGGCATCCCTACTCATCGGCAAAAAGAATCATTATCAGAATTATATATTCCAAACATCACACTAAGCTTTTAACAAGATTCTTCACTACTTCTCCCTTCAGTCAGTAGCTTATGTTCTCATCTGGAGCGAACAATCTGTTTCCACCGATTTCTGTACAGCGCCCCTCTTATATTATAGCAGTGTACAGTTTTGAGGACGATGAGTATTTCACTTGATCATTCCATCTAGTTGGTGAACGGCCACGTAGTCTTTTGCCGTGTTACCAGCCACGATCAGTTTCTCTAAGTTCTCATCGAATATGGGTAGATAGGTAGACTTCGCAGTCCAGAGTAGATATTATTAAGATTCGCCACCATCAACACATCGCAAAGGCATAAATTCTTTGCCTTTCTACTACACTAGAGTTAATCAAACTAAAATCTTATGGCTCTTCCACGCGATAATTTTTTTAACACTTTAATGAACGAGTTTCAATTATTTGAACGCCCTTTCCCTATACTTCATTTAAATTCTTTGCTTTGGTATCTCTAACTATTAATCACAATTTTTAAACGTAACAAAAGAATAAATGTACATAAATCTTTTTATGCAATCGAAATGGCAACACTCAATACCGCGTTGAGCAAACAAATCTTCAATACAATGTATCATTTGTATATGCAAATAGTTTCACAAAAATACATAGGATTGGTGTCATGAAGGATCGTTTTGAGTGCAAACAGAATCCGGCACCTCAAACAGAATACTGAATCGAGAATATCAATATTTGATTTTATTGCGTCCCGCCATTTTCCCGCGTGTCTGACGTTTAACTTTAGCGGTTATTGTCTATAGGTAAACTCTACGCCAGAGAGTGAAGTCCTGATTCGATAAATATTTTTTGCAGTAATGTGGCGACTAATTCGTAATAATTAAAATTCCCTTGGAATCTAACACGTGATTTTTATTTATTAACGTTATGCTTTAGCAGTAAGTTTTGCAAGATCGCAGGATACCAAACATAAATAACTTAATGACGAAAAACATTGTTTATTATATTTACTACAAGTCAAAAAAAATTTTTTTGTCTAAATTATTTATATTTTTATAAGTTAGGTATGATGTACTTTTGGGCAAATATACTCATATGTGTACAATAAAATCTTATATGTACTAATATCTCTAAAACGTATATGGAACTTTAAGAGTGATCTAATAACTGTTAATCGAAATTGCCACAAAAACCAGAGGCAATGACAAAGAAAAAAGTTGTTCATAAATTGTCATAGCAATTTTAAAAATCGAACAACTCGCTCACGTCTGGCTGAGGGAGCCAGCGCGGCAGCGAGCCCGGAGGCGGCAAGACGCCCGTTGATTGGTGCAAATTGAATTTGGCGCGAAGAGGGGTATTGTCGTGTCGATTGCTCGCTGATTGCTCGTTTGCGGCGCAAATATATAACATGGACATGACTGCAAATATTTTCATATTATACAAATCTACATTAAAACAATGGAAATGATAGACGCACGCAATGGTGTAATATCAACAATTTAAAATAATTTTTTTTAACTTTACATCTCCAAATATTCAAATAATTATAATTTTAAGATATATCATCATCGGCATAAGAGGTACCTTAAAGAGATTAGGTCGCTATGTTTAGATGTGTTACCTCTAAACACAGCGCTATATTCACTGACTGAATTAAATGATTTAAGGTACAGGTTCTAATCCCAATTAAGAATGATGATTAGAGAATGAGATGAATACATTGGCGTTGTTTTGTTTTGTATTTATATTACATTTACATTAAATAAGAAGACAAGAACGCAATATCCCCTGGGCTCCTCCACAACAATATCAAATTCAAACAAACATCAAAATCGAATTCATACCAACATGGGTCATGGTACTGATTTCTGATCTCCCCCTCTTCTTTTTACCTCTAGATATTCCAAATCATTGTCAACGAGACAGGATCAATCGAAAAACCCAAGTCAAAAATAAATACCTCACTTTTACTCAGACACTCACGCTGCTATTGGACTCAAAAAGTGTTTTCACTTCCACAATTCATTGTTCAGTTCCAACTC
Organism: Pieris melete; assembly: GCA_963693345.1. Lineage (NCBI taxonomy): Eukaryota > Metazoa > Arthropoda > Insecta > Lepidoptera > Pieridae > Pieris > Pieris melete. Next base: position 4,297,173 of record CAVNZK010000040.1, on the reverse strand, counting down.
CCCCCAGTTGCCGGCTTTCAACTACAGCAGGTAGATGCAAGGAGCAAAGAAGGTATTAAATAGCCACTTCTTTCTTGTGTCTTTATCCTTCCGTGCAATGTAATTGTTTAGCTTATATGCTTATAGCTTACACAAACGCCACTTAGATTTAAAAAAAAAAACTACCTCAGGTACCTCTGTGATCCACTCTGTCGATCTTCGTTCCTGAGCTTACCTATTGGCCTTAAGAATGCCTCCTTCACTGCCCGATCTTGGCCCATGCGCTCGATTAGCCCCAACCAACGTTATCAATAATACTTGCCACATTAAATAAATATATTTATTTATATATAATTTTTTTAAATATATTGATGTAAGTAAAAAATTATAACTAAAATATAGTATTAAAAGATATCACTTTGGCAAGGTTCCGAAGATACTGGCAGCGTTCCCCCTTTGAATAGCTAGACTAAATCTTTCCGAGGTAGCTGCCAGCTCTTCGGTCTCCTATGATGTCGACTAATCTTTTTGCTGTCACCGTGACCACGCACGCTGTTAAGCACGCGAAACGTCGGATAAATTTAAAATTATGTCAAATAATTGTAAATTTATAATAATACATAACTTTAATCCGGTAAAAGCTTTTTTTTTCTTTAATCTTTTTGCTATTTCCTTAAAAAGCCTTATAGCGCTAGTACCCCACGGACCAAAGGTCTCGACACCGAATGGGACAAACTCAAATTTTATTAAAATGACTTATCCATATATTTCGTACACTAACAGGATTTGGCCGGTCTCCACTGTACCAAGTTACTGAGTGCTTTGTTTGACGAAGTATATCGTTTAGACAACCGTTTGTTCAACGTTCAGTATATACCTTATGTATTCCACTGGTTTTATTCATGACTTTGAATGGTTAATTTTGGTTTTTAATTTAGGAGTGATCCACAATTGCGTAATTGAAAACAATGCAGTTCGCTCTAACTTTAATACGCGAGTTTCATCACTTATTAAATAGTACTTTAAATATTTAAAAAATCTAAATAAATAATTTAAAAAGTTGTTTATTATGAAAATAATTTCTATTTACATAGTAGGTAATAGTAGATACGTTTCCCAAACCTAGTTTCGATTCCCGGCAAATAATGTTTTAAAAACACATTGATCGGAAATTTTTATCTAGTTTAACATTCTAAATTATTCTTAATTAATAGATTTTTAAATTGTTTTAAAAATAACAGTACTTCCAATAGTTCATTCACAGAATAATAAAGTATTGTTTCTCATATTTCTGCTATCCTTAATTCATTACTTTCTACACGTCGTCAATTTCTGGACCTAAAGGATTCCTCACTGTGATTTTCTTCACAGAGTAATTAAGATAATTACTTAATAGAAAATGCCATTGGCAAGTTTATTCTCATTAAAAACATACACAAGTAAAAGTATATTACGCCGCTGTCGTAAGCGTATATTTTATGAAAATCCATACAACGTTCCAAGCCGTCTTCGGAACGGCTGCTACTATTTGTCAAAGCTCTTCCCGAAATAAGTTATGCCTATGTTATTAGTACCTACTATGTCGGCTGTGTTGATTGTATAATTTTTTAATTAACTAAGATGCATGTTGTATTTATGTGTGTGTAATGTTCATCAATTTAGTGTCAATGTAAAGTTTGTTCACGTAACCGCAGGATTGTGTCTTTATTTTACAATAAATAAACAAAAACAGAATGTATGTAAAACAATTTTTGTTCCAGCAATAAAACCACGGACAGCAATACAGTATTCAGAATTAAATCACTACTAACGCCACCTATTAGCACATCTCATGAATACAACATGAGTTTCTGTCGTATAGATGGCGCTCTTAGAAATTTATAGCAGCACTTAACATTACGACCACTTTGCTCCCATTTCCCGGGCTTTTATCTAAATTAATCTGATCGCAGTGTTGTGAACATATTTGTCGGAATTACATTTACTTATTTGTTATTATGTTTTGCTTAATAACATGAAAGTTTTCGACTGATTTGTTTTATGATAAGATTATCGTACGATATACAATCTTTATAATTTATTTGTATTGCTGGGGATGTAGTGTATAGTAATGAGTATAGATAATATATTTTTTTCGACTCTAATATTAAAAGCAAAACATAATACTGACATAATACGCTATATACATACATATATAGTAAATACAATGCGCTACCCGTAAATTCCTCTTATGAGGGATATACTTGTAATTTATATAACATTCATAATTTCTAAAAAAAAGTTAAAAATGTCAATAAATTAGATATCCCATATTATATTGCATGTAGTCTGTTACTGTTCTTTTTTCTATATTTTATGTTTCACAGAGCACAATTTTATTTATAATTTATTTTAAAGCTAAAACCAATAAATAAATTCACGTAGAATTAAAACATTTTGGTATTTTTTGTAAATAAGCTTGTAACTGTTACCAAATAACCAGTAAATGGTAAAGAAATAACGGCATTCAATCGTGTAATGTCTCATGAATTATAGGGAAATTAACGTCCGCTTCGTAAATCATTCTTTGTAGGCAAGATGAGCTTTTTGTGTACGAAGAAATTATTTTTATTATATTTATATTTAATTCCGTAGTAATTTACGTACTAAACAGATTTTCGATGTTTCCATCAGCAATATGTTACGAGAATCGGTTTTATATGTAAATCACGCATTCATGTATGTTACGACTGCTAGATTTCTTTGTGGCTAGATTATTGGGTGGAATAAATATAGAGCTGATAAAACATTTTTTTTTAACAATTCAAAAAACAAGATGTACCTATCTCAATTGAAGTACCTCCTAAATTTATGTGCATGTCATTTTTCTTTTCTTATGTTATAGGCAGCGGCACGTAAGTCTAGCGCTGGCCGATACGTGGAGGGGATTGCTGCGCATGTGTACTGTCGCGCGGGAGACAAAATGCGACTGGAGAGCCAATCGACGCTCTTCATTCCGCTAGCCCCCCTCAGGTACCTTATTTTTTACTTCTGCGCAATAACGGTCAGCGCTAGTGTTTCGTGCCGCTACTTGTACAGGGGGTAATCTCATCTGATGCAATTATACCGCTGCCGACAGATGCTCACATTTCCAGAGGGCTCGCAAGTACGTTGCTGGCCTTTTAAGAATGAGTATGTTCTTTTTTTTAAGGACGCTAAGTCGAATTGATTTGAAGATACATATGTGGGCAGCTGGTTCCACATTGTGGTCGGGCAACACACACAAAAACTGCTCCAAAAAACGCTCACAATCATAATAATTTCTACATCTGGACATATTTGTAAAAATGCTCCAAACACTAGACCTAGCAGCTTAAGCATGCGACTCGTTAAGTTGTGCGTTCATATGTCGGCTATGCACCAATGAACTTTTCTTCCTATGTGTGCATTTAACACTTGGTCGTACGGCGTGTAAACATAGTGAGGAAACCAGCATGTATTTAGGTGATACTAAAATTTAAAAAATATTAATAATGGACGACACGTGTCAGGGACAGAAGCAAAAGAAACCTTATGCCTTGGCCTAATCTTGCCTTATTTAGGCTTGTAGCGTACGCGCTTGTACCATTGAATGATTACTATTATTAATAGATATGTTCCTACTCTTTACATAATATCTTGTGGTTATAATTATGTTCACCATACTTAATAGTTGCACATTTTTACACGCTTTATATTAGCTTCACCTGTATGTATGTATGTATGTAACCGACTCCTTCGGACTCGATTTTGACCCACTTTAAACGGACAGATTTAATTCAAACTTTGTACACATAATGAATCAGCGACAATATATATATTTCATAGATTTATCTCGAAAAAACAATGACATTTTTTAAGTCCACAAAGCAATACGAATAAATTGAGACAACACGTATTGCTGCTAGGACTAAAAAGTGGAAAATAAATATAGTTTAAAAAACTAAAAAACGCTAAGCGTGTTTTATAGTTTTTTTTAACTATATTTATTAAACTAGGTAGGTAGGTGTATGAAATTAAAGTTTCTTCTGAAAAAAAAACATCTTTATCTAATGTGAAACTTTATTTTAAGTGATACAAAAATAAAAAGTAATAATAACTCTGTAAAGTTCTCCACGATTCAATTTGTATAATGTTTTCTATTTGCTCTTTGACTGTGGTTGAGACTTGAGGCCTTTTATTAAAACGAGAGAGTGCAAAACCAAAATCAACTTAATATGTAGACTAATAAGATTTTATTTATAATGCAACACGAAACCAAAATATCACATTTTTTAAATATTGTAATGGCGCCCAAATTCCACGCCAAAGCAAGGGAAAATCTGCCATCTTGATTTCAACTAAAATAAATTGTGCACACATTCAGTTAAATTGTTTTTATATCACTAATATTTGAGATTATATACTATTATGGCGACTTTTTAAATAACTTATTTAATCTTTAAAAAAAAGTGCGTGCGTACATAGTAGGCACACATGTCAGAAGTGAAACTTCTTTGGCAAACTAATTTTTATCTCTTGTTCATATTTATACAAATCTAAAACTTTAGATTTCCGAGACTTAGAGAAAGGGAAAAAGGATATGTTACGAATTTAATTGTCATTAAAATATTAAAAGCAACGAAAATTAATACAAATAATAAATTTAAAAATTTTATTTATTTGATAATAAAAACACGTGGCATTTTAATTTAAAATTCGTCATTTGAGATTTCAATAAATTATTTTGCATAAATATAAAATACTAATATTTCATAAATTCTCTTTAAGAAATTTTAATTTTAAAAATATAATTTCTAAAAGGTAATTAACCCTTCTCACTCTCTCTCAACCGATCGTTCTTTTCTTCGACACATCTTCGTGACGTTCCGTAAAAATTTTACCCTCATTTTTAAAGAAGTTTTCCATATGGATTTATAATTTCAGAACGCAAGGTTGCAGAACAGGAAAGGAAAAATCTTCCTAAAAGGCAAAACACACCAACTCCCAACAGGGAGCGATAGCAAATAATAGTACTGACGCTGCAGCTACAACGTCTCTCATAATTCAATATACATGCACTTTGAAAGTTTCTTACGGTATGTACCTGTGAGTATACATACATAGATATATGCTTTAATAAAATATGTCTAGATATGTCTAGATCATCTGTACAAACCCTACAGTATGAAGAGTTTACGGTTTTTAAAGAAGCGTTTGTTTATGGTTTTTCCTAACGATTCAGTACGTAGAGATTTATATAATTCAACGATCACTTAGATTCCACTAGTCTATCATAAAACTCGTCCTTCGGTTACTGCTCTAATAAACTTCAGTTTATGGCAAATTTATAGTGATTGTCGATTGATTGCCTTCGAGTGTTATGGCGGAATCGTAAACTCGATATTAATGATGCAATTAATTTGACTAGCTCCATGGGCTTTTGTGCAAGAATGCTCTAATAAAAACCTAGGGGTTGAGACAAAAATATTGCGATATGCATAATCCGAATTTGAAAAGGAATGACAGTACCAAGTCCATACAAATCAATTTGGCGTATGTGGCTGTGGGTCACGTCAATCGCAGTTATTTTTTCTCCGGCTCCAAGAAGAGAACAACAAGAGAACGTTAAAATATCTTAAACAATTTTTATTAATTACACGATTTACTACTTAAGGCCGCACTATGTTTTGAAAAAAAACGCCGTAACAAGGAAATGCCGTATCTTTTTTTTCAGAAGACATATTCAATTCAATTTTATTATGTATAAACAAGATATTAAGTCATATATAGTATATCAAGCTCAGCTGTGAAATAATTAAATTAAATTAGAAAAAACCTATAAAGTTTTATAAGAACTATACTGACAATACTAAAGAGCTTCTATTTTCTTACTGATGTCAATATGTCAGTTGTTAATACCAACTGTCAAGTGCAAGCTGCCAAGCTTTACATTGTGTCAATGTCACAGAAAATTCTAATGCTAAATTCTAATTTAAAAATATTGTGATGTTTGTGTGTGATGGTCGTTAAAGTAGTTAGAAAGAATTTATTTCTTTTAAAAGTTAGCTAAGAAGATGTAAATGTAAGAAAGTGGTATTTAAATATTGTTTTAGTGTAGTGTTTGTGTTCAAAATGAAAGTAGTTGAAGCAAAAATTGTTGTATTGGGATCGCAAGGTAAATTCTAAAACATTGTTCTTTTTTTATTTAATATAATCATATCTCGCGGCGTTAAAACTTGAATGAAAAACGTTCATCTTGTATGCAAAACATTCTTATATTAATGATGATGTCTATGTTATTTATGTAAGTGTTATGTTTTTAAGGTTTATATCAAGTAGATATGTAACTTAATAACATGTCTGAGTATTAGATATATAATACAAACAGTCCATATTAATGACTTTGTTAAGTATAAGTAATTAATTAGTCATCACAGAAATCCGTTATGTAGTCTATATATATAAAGAGAATTAATTTTATCTTTTTATTTTCGAGAACAATAAAAAATACTGTATAGAAAAACTTACTTAATATTTATTTACTAATAAAATAGGATATTTTTTTGGTCTGGTCTTATAAGAAGGAATATGAATACAAAATCTTACAAGTCATTTTTTACTGTGAGATTGTATTTACTTTTTTTTATAATTAACTTAAATTAATTATTTATGACTTCATATTATTTCTTTTGTAGTTATTTAATAAAATCTGTTATAATAAGCACTATTAAATCCTTAGCTTCACTTTGCATTGTGTCACTACAGAACCAATAAGGAAGTTCACACAAAGGTTCAATTTATGGCAGTTTAAATTAGAAATATTTATTACTGTGAGGTAATCAGTATAACCCAAATGCTATGTTTGAAAACATGTAATGCAACTTGTAAAAGAATTCAACCATATAAAAACTTGTTCATTTGTAGATTATTTTCTGATTTACTGAGAACATATAGTTGAAAATGCTTTAATCTAAAAGTAATTTACTGGGTAATGTGTGTGATTGAAGCAATTTTGTGATGATACAGTTGATAAATGTTTTATCAATTACTTAATGTGTATTTAATTCGCATGGATTTTAAGGGTGACATTGAAATTTAAGCCTAATAGACTGGTAAAATCCAATATGTCTGTGATATATCAAATTCACACTCACCTACACACTTACAAAGTGTCAATCCTGAATCACACCCTAATTTCTCAATAATATTACCAGTAACAACTGTTTAAAACAATGCACAAATATATTCTCCTTTCTGCATTCCTGGAAACAGCCAAGTTCACTTTATAAGTTTGGATTTTTACCAATAAGAAACCTAGAATTATTATAATCAGTGCATCTGGCCAGTTTATTAAGTGTTATTGATTAAGCTCATTATTTCATTTCTCATTAACATTCAAGAAGTATCTTGTGCTATTAATAAACATTTTTTTTAAATATCTTTCAATGTAATAATGTGTTCATAATTTATATATATATAACTTGTTTATAAGAATAATAATAGATTTGGCTTAAATATTATTACTAATTAAAGGTTTCTAGCAGAAACTTCAATTTAAGTGATAGAAATACTTATACTATGGTGAATCAAGTTGAAAGTTATATAAGCAGCTTTTGCAAATAGTAATTTGATATTTATAATCCTATGTGAACATGATATGGCAGTGTCCTGGGTACCCTAACCACAGGCTAAACATGGTTTAAAATTTAAATTAAAGTAGCCTTGAAATGCTTACCATTGTATTAAACTTAAAACTTATCTACCTATAATGATAGTTGTGTATGCTCAATTTAAAGGAGGCATATATTTTTTTAAATGGAAAGGCTAACGAGGCTGCAGGATAGCCATAAATGGCATCTACCACAGCCCGTGGTCACCCATTTCGTTAGTGTTACCAGACTTAAATGGAGGTGTACACACACTCACTTCTATAGATTAACTTCCCTTATAAGATAACATATTAGACTGTTGTGTGTTTTATTTACTTTGACTAAAGTTACAGTAATCCCAGCCGAGAGATCAGTAGACGCATCATGATACGAAATCGCTGCTACTTTGGCCTTAGTAAATACTTCTTGTGATTATACTGATTGTGGCTTCGCAGAAAGAAATTTTCGAGTGGAAGGTCCTTTGAAGAATTTGTGGCCGATTGCGAAGACGGTGTTTGGCGTAATCAGTTCAACTAATTACTTTACAACGTAATTTTAAGTTGAAGATGCCAACTTCGCCAATTCATGAACTGCAATAGGTTCCAGTGGCTGGGATTGGACATGTCCACCGAATGGCGGAGGATAGAACCACAAAGTCACTGATCTCATAAGCTGGCGGCAAGAGAAAACGCGGTAGACGAAGTCTGGGAGGATGGAGTTGTCAAGCACCTCGAAACAATAGGTGTTGTAAAGGACGCAAGAAGCACGAGATAGATTGCGATGGCGCCAGACACCCGCGGAGGCCATTGATGATGGTTAAACTGTTGTATCTTAGTTTAATATGACAAATTTTATATAAACTAAAATGCAACTACGAAAGTACTGAACAACTTATATTGAAACCAAAGAAAGATTCTTACTATTATAACTGAAGGTCGAAATCGTTTTGCAAAAAAAAATGCGGATTTTCGGCGGTATGGCGACCATTTGGAACCGTCCGATAAGTGATTTTCGTAAATGGCAGCACGACGATGATTAACTATGCAAAAATTAGCCTGTTACAAATAGTTGATTTTTTTTTTACTTAACGCATTTGCGTTAGGCAGGCCGTTAGTCACACCGGAGAAGTATGGCATTACACTGCCGTGTCTTATTTTTTTATTTTGGGGAACAAATCGTTAGAAAGTCGTAATTAATCCGACGAGATCGACTAACGCCCACGCGCTTGGGCCGCCGGTACCAGCGCTATGACCATAATTTTTCTTTTTTTAATTTCGTAATAAGACCCCTGAAGAACCGCCATACTGGTACAAATGACCCACTGTTTTGTGTCACTATCACCCGGCCTACAAGGAACGACGTTAGATAGAAGTTATTATGCTCCATGCTAGTTAGAATGCTCCAGTTTAGTTGAATAAGAAACATTAAATTACTTTTCAAAATTTTAGTTAAAAAGGGCCTTGTGCATTTTGCAATCACTGCAGTTTTTAATCGGATAAAGACAGCTGGGCTTATCGAATCGCAAATAGTGATAAGTTAAACCCAAGATTGCTTGAAATATCATATAGCACGTGACTCACTTAACAATTTTCTATGCACTACATAACACTGATCTCAAGAAATTAATTCCAAAAATTAAAAATACGATAATAAATATACTCAAAGCCGTTTACGACGATATCGTTTAGACGACATACCGGTTATATATTGACCAAAATCAAAGGGCCCGTCTGAATTCTATTGTATTAGGTACTTAATAAGAACGTCATCGGCTGTTACGACTATCGGCTTTACAACCAAATACGAGTAGTCCCTTCGATGTGCTTATAACAGGTTTTGACTGCATACAAGCAGAACAAAGCATAACATTTATATCTTTTATTATCATGAAGAAATGAAATGAAAATAATAATTTAAATGATTTCATAAAACATAGTCAATATTGTGTAATATGTGTGTTACTATGCCAGTCCATATGTTTGAAACTGGTTTTAGTGATTTAATAAGCCAGTCAATTTCAACGCAGTGGGTGAACTTGTTTAATAGTATTGTCCATTTATGCAACTTCATTGAAACGTAATTACGTGTCGAACTAAAAACAATTGTTCCATTATAAAATAAAAGGACATAAACAAAACCTTATTGTATAAAATAATCCTAAGTCAAAATTTTATAGCAAACCTTTTGCTGGTATTGCTTGTCTATACTTTGACACAGAGGGCGCTATTTCAAAGTTTAGATACAAAAACTTCGTGTAGATGGCGCTACATCCTGTACTGATACTCGTAAAACGCGCTATCATTTTGATTTCATTTTGCCTTATATACTCTAGAGTTTTAAATTACAGTATCGCTTCTCGGCCTTTTGGCTAAGATCAAAGTGTAGTATCTGTTCTTTTCAGCTTAATATCTGAAAGTTCCCGCATAGCGGGACCAGTATATTAAACTGATTTTTGGAAACTGACGGGATGTTCGGGGCTCGCTCCACTCCTGTCACGGGTCGGCCCGGCATTGCAGTGCCGCCGGGATCGGCCCACATAATACATATGACAAACATTAAATAGAGTTATAATATTCCTATATAATAATAGACGACTGTGAGTGAATCTGAGGCACGCCGCACGAGTCGTGATTATTAACATTATTTGACTAAAAATAGCTTTAGATTCACTCGCAGTCGCTACTCGCCATTGATATATAATAAACCCAAGATGCACAATCAACGTCTAAAAAAAAAAATTAGCGCAACATTCTAAATTGTGCACTCATTTCAAATAGTCTCGCGTCTAATACGTGGAGTCGATGTTATTTATTTGTGTTTTTTTTTATAAATAAATTTATGTAGTTTTGAACTTTTTTGTGTGTAGTTTTTGACAAATATATTTACTAACAAATTATTTTTTATAATATAATATATTTATAATTAAGCTTCATTTATTCCTTGAAACATTCATCCATTTTTACTTATTTTATACAGAAATAATTATATATATTTTTGAATTTTCAGTAGACCTCCTTTTCCAACTGGCTCCATCTCTCTCTATCTTGAGCATTTTTCTTCCATGATTCTCCACCAATAACTACTCCACGGATACTACATCAATAACTTTTGTTTTATTTCTATACTTCTTATCTTGTCGTTTAGTTTAAAATGTAGTACACTACGTTCCATTCCTCGTTAACAAATTGTTTGTGTTCGAGTCATAGGGAGCGTTCAAGTATTACGTCACGCAATTTTTGGAGATTATTTAACCCCCCATTAACGCCCCGTAACGTTTTTCTGTACCCCAGTACAGTACTGTACCCAAGTATAGTAAAACGTTTCGTGACCACCTAGTGACTCTTTATACCTCAAGATACCATTATGTGGTGTAAGGTACTGGAAAGTCGAACATAATATTAACAATAACGCGTAATTCAATCCCCGCCCCGATTCGTAACGTTTTACAAAAGGACCCCCCCTCCCAAAATTCGTTACGTTATACTTGAACGCTCCTATATATCCATGATTGACTACCGTAGCAACGACATGGCAATACACGTGTCTAGGGATTCTTTTTTAAGTATATTGGAATATATTTACTTACTTGGAAATTATAATTATTTCAGGTGTGGGAAAAACAAGTCTAGTTGTGCGATACATTGGCAAGATGTTCTCAAAACATATATCACCAACCATAGGTGCCTCGTTCTTCACATGTAATATTAATGTTGATGATTCAAGGGTTAAATTACAGGTAATGATTATTTAAATACTAGCTGAAAACATACACAATTTAGGCGAAAAATAATAAGTCTAATAACATCAAAGCAACAATAAATTATAAAAATTAAACTTGAACAAAAAAGACATCGAATATTCAAAGATTTCTTAAAGGAAAGGCTGAGATTCAGAAACGAGAAACAATTAGCTCCGTCAAATTATAATTGTAAAATTGGAACCCTTTGGTAATTACAGTACAGGAGCTATTCTCCTTAACCGAAAATACACAAAAAAAAGTGCGTGCGTACAAAGTACACATGTCAAAAGTGAAACTTCTTTGGCTAACTAATTTTTAAGTCTTGTTCATATTTATACAAATCTTAAATAGGGAAAAAGGAAGATATGTTAGGAATTTAATTGTCATTAAAATATTAAAAGTGTCGAAAATTAATACACATAATAAAAAAAAAAATTAATTTATTTCTTCGATGATACACGTGGCATTTTAATTTACAATTCGTCATTTGATATTTAAATAAATTATTTTGCATAAAATATAAAATATGTACTAATATTTCATAAATTCTCTTTATGAAATTTTAATTTTAAAAATAGAATTTTTATAAGGTAATTCGCTCTTCTCACTCTCCCTCAATCGCTCTCTTCCTTTTCTTCGACAAAAACGCACATCTTCGTGACGTTCCGTAAAAAATTTACCCTCATGCGCCTAAAGAAGTTTAACTTCAAAAATCGATTAGCCATGGAGTATAGTTCGACTGACACGAGAATTTAATAAAGATTTACTTTTAGGTATGGGATACAGCCGGCCAAGAGAGATTCCGGTCAATGGCCCCGATGTACTATAGGAATGCTAACGCGGCGTTGCTCGTCTATGATATAACGAGTACCAGTAGTTTTGCAGCCATCAAAGGTTGGGTGAAGGAGTTACAAAGGTGAATATAATTTTGTTTAGACCCCCGGCATGTGTGGCACTTTTAACGTGTTTTCATGATTTTCTTTCTATAACAACCAACACGTTGTTGAAGTCAGAAATCAGGTCCTCTGGGTGTATATAGTTAGGCATGAGGCTGTTTGAAATTTATTTAAAAAATCATAAAATTCTCACGTTCACTAAATATTTTTTACGCTGTTAGACAATAGGTGTTGTCGTACGGTGAATGTTTTCCCGTTTGAAGAATGGCGAAAATGTTTGAAATGAAAATTTATTACTACTACCAACGTTATACCATGCTCCACACTTCTACACTATCTTCTATTATAGTTATAAAAAATATGTTTCTAAAGCAGTTTTTGCCGCGCACCACCACTATGTGGAACCAGCTGCCCACTGAAGTATTTCTGAACCAATTTGACTTAGGGTCCTTCAGCAAAAGAGTGTACCAATTCTTGAAAGTATAGGTAGGATGGCGTAGTCCTGCTCTTTCGTGAATTTTCTAAACGTTTTTGACATTCATAAGCATGCTCTAAGAAGCATCTAAATTGAATAAACGTATTTTGATTTTGATTTTTTGATTTTGAAAGGCCGGCACTTGCGAGCCTTCTGGCAGTGAGTCCATGGGCGACGGTATCACTTAACATCAGATGAGCCTCCAGCCCGTTTGCCTCCTAGTAGTTAAAAAAAAAATATGTGTAAAAAATAAAAGTTTTATTTTATACACCGCTTTGCATATTCATTGCTACCGTCATATATTGGAATATGAGGGTAGCAATGAAAAAATATTCTGCAGTCATCCATTCGTTAACCTGCTGGATGTAACACTGACTTATGGATTCCAGTAATGTACCCGAACCAATGGTGCTGGCGTTAGTGGGCAATAAATGTGATTTGGAATCTTGTAGAGCAGTTTCACATAGTGAGGCGACGCAGTACGCTACGTCCATAGGAGCGGCGTATTGTGAAACGAGCGCGTTGCACGATCAGGTATTACTGTTTTTTTAAGTCGGTTAATAATATATTGATCGGTGTTGGCCTAGTGCCTTCAGCGTGCGACTCTCATTCCTGAGGTCGTAGGTACGAGCCCCGGCTGTGTACCAATGGACTTTTTATATGCGAATTTTACATTCGCTCGAACGGTAAAGGAAAACATCGTGAGGAAACCGGCTTGCCATAGACCCAAAAAGTCGTTGTGTGTCAGACACACATGCCTATTAATTATAATAAAAATAAGTAAATGTAAATTTACGATTAATTTAACTTGACGATTCAAAAGTTTACTTGGTTACCCACTTGAATAAAGATATTTTGAGTTTGAGTTTATTAGATTGACAAATTATCATGAAACATAAACAACAAACACAAATCTGATGTCCAGACCTAAAAAAGTAGCGCCACCAAAATATTTGAAATTGACAAAAAAGAGCCCATACTGTGAGTGTCCATGGACGGCGGTATCGCTAAACATCAGATGAGCCTCCTGCCCGTTTGCCCCTGGTGAAATATATTATGTAATTATTTAGTTATGAACATACATACAATAAAGTGGAGAAATTGACGACTCATTGGTCTAGTGGTTAGTACCCCTGACTGCGAATCCATGGGTCCCGGGTTCGATCCCCGGCTGAGACAAACATCGATGTGATGAGCATTTGGTGTTGTGCTTAGGTCTTGGGTGTTTAAATATGTATTTATATGTCTATCTATCTATTATATGTATGTATATCCGTTGCCTAGTACCCATAACACAAGCTTCACCAGCTTAGCATGGGACTAGGTCAATTGGTGTGAATTGTGCAATAAAATTTTAAAAAAAAACACAGTCCCGTGTATCGCTCACCTAAATCTTTATATATATTTACTATATTAATTATTTCTTTCAAATATTGAAATCTATAAAAGTAACTTGCTTTGAATAAAATGATAAATTGCATAATATACTTATATTCTTTAACTGATTTAATTTTTTACCTAATTCAATGTTCTCTTGATATATTCAAAGCATTCATGTCGACTTAATTTAATAAATTCGTTTCCTAAAATAATGCGCAAGACACACATATTTATGAAAAAATATCTTTTCAGGGTATAGACCAAGTATTCCTAAGTACAGCGACATCTCTTCTGAAGCTGTCCAGCACTAACCTTGTCTCTTCTATGCGTTCCTATGACTCTGTGGATGGTGACGAGAGACTACCTATTGGTGAGTAACTAGATTTAATATTTTGTTTAAAATACAAATTTAAATTTAAATATCCTCGAAATCTAAATACACTTAAAAAGAAATTATATAAATTATAGAATAGAAGAATATTCGAAAATTCCTTCAAAAGACAACTCATAATAAATAATAGTTTAAAAAAAAGTTTTGGGTTGCTCGATCACAGAGCGCCCACGCTTTTTCACAATAATACCAGTATTTTTTGTTCATTACCATTTTCAGCCTAAATTAGGAATTATTTTTCACTTTTTAGTTTGATGTGCTTTAAAAGCGTGTTTTTTAGTTTTTTTAAACTATTATTTATTTTTTAGTTTTTTTTTCTTTTTTTTTTCGGATTATTGCATTGTCATCGATCTTTGACAGGTGCGCAAAGTTTGAATTAAATCTGTCCGTTAAAAGTGGGTCAAAATCGAGTCCTAAGGAGTCGGTTACATACATACATACATACAGGTGAAGCTAATATAAAGCGTGTAAAAAGAAAAACAATTGTACTTACTTGGCTTAGGTCCGTGAGCAGCCTTGCTATTCTGTAACTCACTTTTCGAACTCACACAGGGGTTTTTATAGCGGCGGTCGGTCGCTCAAATCATTCGTGAAGCAGTCATTTTATTATTTGGCATTCTGATAAGGCTTGTAGTTTATTGTTTATGAAATTAAATAAATTTAAGGACTGATCTCGTCTAATATCAATTATATTAATATTATTTGTCTATAAGTGCTATTCAGATTTAATATTGTATTTTATTTTGCTTATGTACCAATGTATGAGTGTGTAAGGTAAGCTTTGGTTAATGAATAAATAAATTTCAGGTACACCAACAGAAGAAACAGCAACTCATACAGGCAAAGTTGAATTGCCGGCGTGGCAAGACGACCGGGTCGCTCATGGGGAGACGCAAAGAAATATGTGTTGCTAGCATTGAAATTAACAATTTAAGCGTGCACTTTTTATTATGATAGAAGATTTATAAAGGAAATTTATTTAAAAAAATTAAAACGTGTTATGATAAAAGATTAATAGGCATGAGACATTGAAGGTTAAAGGTGTTAACGTAAATTATATATAGAAATAATTGGTTAACAATGTATATTTTAAGAATGTTAAAATTGTATAAAGAAATTGTGACAGGATTATGTATCTATTAATATAATTCTTTTTATCAAACTGAAGGTAAATGGAATTTTTAAATTTAGAATATTTTAATAGTGTGTCTAATTTTACAGTAAAAGTACGCGCTTGAATTGATCTAATTATTTGTATTTATGACTACATTCCATGTATATAAAATTTTTAATGATATTAAAAATCACTGCTATTGGTGTATTCCTTAGGGAGCGTTCAAGTATTACGTTACGATTCTTTTTGTCCTTTTGGAAAACGTTACGATGCGGGGCGGGGATTGAATTACGCGTTACTGTTGATATTATTTTCTACTTACAACACATAATAGTAACTAAAGAGTCACTAGGTGGTCACGAAACGTTTTACTAGACTTGGATACAGTACTGTACTTGGGTATTGAAAAACGTTACGGCGACTTCATGGGGGGGGGGGTCAATAATCTCCAAAAATTGCGTTACGTAATACTTGAACGCTTCCTTATCAGTAGCGATCCCGATTTAGATTTTTGTATCCAATTTTGATGTCGTAAAATGGGATCGCGCGGTACAAAAATTCTTATTAGAATTGTACTGATTTCGAATCGGACATTTTACAAGTTATGATGATACAGTACCGGTAAATATTGCATAATAGATAGAAATTTATTGTTGATTCGCGCGGAATAAAGCAGTAAAACCGAAACGAAATACAAACTTCACGGTGTGCGACAGAGACGACGCTATACAACTCCGAAATTAGTCGATTGACTCTTTCCAATGGTCGATGCAATATCGCCGGGCACTGTTGAATATACAACATTGGCGGTTTCAAAGTGTTACTTTGTACACTGCCAGGGCAATTTTTATCCAGGGTTGTCCATTAAAAAAGTATTATTCAGTTGCATTATACTTTTGGACGATGGAATCGATACTTAAAGTATTTTTATGGATCTATACAATTTTTGAAGACTTTTCAAACTCCACTATTATTTTGTTTATATTTTTATGCCATATTTATGTTGTACAAAATATATGTTTATATGTTTATGCTGTGGGTAAGTCGTCTTATATTATTTTGACCAAGTTGTTAACCACTATTACCCATGTTTTACCGAATACCTAAACTCTTTCTAAAAAAATATTCGTCAAAAGCAAATTATTTAAAATATATTTTGTACAACTATTTCTTGCCAAGCTAAAAGACAAATGTCAATATTTTTATATTGTATTAATAAATTGTTTTATCTAATCTAATGCGTTTTTATTTGCGCCAGTTTAATTCAACGACTAAACCTCACTAAAGCGTATTATAAATAATTATCTTGAATAATAATCTCTTTCAATATAATTGATAATAAAACTAATTTTAAAACGTTTATTTGTTAAGTATGTCTAATCTCAAGAACTACTGGTTGGGATCGTAAAATTGTTATATCGTTGGATAGTTATATTGATTTCCTTGGCTTTTTTTTACACGCTTTATATTAGCTTCACCTGTATGTATGTATGTATGTAACCGACTCCTACGGACTCGATTTTGACCCACTTTAAACGGAAAGATTTTATTCAAATTTTGCGCACCTGTCAAAGATCGATGCCATTTTGCCATTTTCGTCTATAGAGCAACCCACGCTTTTTCACAAAACCAGTATTTTTTGTTCATTACCATTTTCAGCCTAAATTAGGAATTATTTTTCACTTTTTAGTTTGATGTGCTTTAAAAGCGTGTTTTTTAGTTTTTTTTAACTATTATTTATTTTTTTAATGTGTTTTTTTATAAGAATTAAATGCGTAAGTTAATAAAAAATTTATTCAACAATGGAAGGCACTTTCAGTCTTACAACTCGTCTTTCTCGCTATCATCATATCCTTCATCATCATCAACTTCTTGTGATGGTGGCTGCATACCAAGACCACCGCCGAAACCGTAAGGGTCTGCGCCGTGTATCTGAAATCACAAAAAATATATATAATATTTCTAGTTTAAAATTGTTGTTTATTAACTTTGGCTTTAAAAACACACATCGAAAATACACGCCTTTTTGTGACGCTGATGAATTTTGGTATAGAAATGGAATCAGGATTGGCTTTTCGCAAAAGAACTTTTCAGCTGAGAGCAGCTATCAGCTGACATATAAATATATTTATGTCGTACGATTTTAACCAGTGTAAGAATAAACATTGTTGCTCTCAAAATTAACTTTTAAAATTTTCATTCATGATCGTAGCCACAACAAAATAGAAATGCCAAAAAAATGTATTAACCTTTGTGTATTCTTGCTCCATTTCTGCTGTCCAGGTGGTGTCCTCTGCATTTGGCAACATCCAGGTCTCACAGAAGTTCGTGTGTTTGAAGCAGATCTACGATAATATTATTTGTTTATGGATAGATTTTTAAACAGTACATTGAACTAAAAACTTAAAAGAAATTATTCTATGAAACTAGCAAGTGTTTAAACTCGTAGAAAATAAATTTAAACGAATTTAAATGAATTAAGCGAATTTACCACTAAAGAAAAACGAAATAACAAAATAACCTTCATTGCCTATTATAAAGATTAGGGTAAAAACTGAAACGAATGTATTATCTACGCTTGTATATGAGTATTATTTAAATATCACATTTAAATAATGGATAAGATTCGTTTAATACCCGTTAAAAAAATTGTTCCGTTCGCTTCAGCTACGTAAAAGTTACTCACTAAGGCTCGGGTACCTAGTATTTGTTAAGGGAGCGTTCAAGTATTACGTCACGCAATTTTTGGAGATTATTGACTTCAATGTAACGCGCCGTAACGTTTTTCTGTTCCCAAGTATAGTAAAATGTTTCGTGACGACCTAGTGACTCTTTATACCTTAAAGTTACCATTATGTGGTGTAAAGTATTGGAAAGTCGAAAATAATATTAACAATAACGCGTAATTCAATCCCCGCCCCGCATCGTAACGTTTTACAAAAGGACCCCCCCCCCCTCCAAAATTCGTTACGTAATACTTGAACGCTCCCTAAGATACTTCATCCGAAAACGTATTTGACAGTTCCTTACGTATGCATTGTGAAATAAACCCGACACAACTATTCTAAGAATCTTGCGCATTTGTCATAATAAACTAGGGCTATTGTTCAAAAATATGTTTACACCATTTATACAATGAGATTTTTTCAGCCATGAATGTGAAAGAAAGATAAGGAAACCTCTTAACCTAAAAAACATGATCAATGGAATGCCCCCCCATTGGGAACGGGACCTCTAGGGGCTCCCTATATAGGATTTTTGCCTATTGCATCTATTGATAATTTATCTTTTATAGATGATCAGCCTTCTATGCCTGACTCATGTAGAGTTTTAAGACAAAGAGTCCTTTATCTAGTGTTAATTGTGTACATAGAAGAATAGCCTAGATTTGAATGCATGATATTCGCAGGGCCGGGTTTAGAGTAGGGCAACCGTGGTTTCAACAAAAGAAGGGGAATACAGAGAAAAAAATGTTTTAAATTCCGACTAGTCAACACTAGTAAACAACTTTTCTTTTGATATATTTTATGTTGGTTAAATACTAAAAGAATCTAATTGGTTTCACGATAAATTATATATTGAAAAATTCAAAGGAAAATTTGTCAAATTGGGCCAGGGGGACTCCACTCCTTTGTTGCCCCGAGGCCTACACACCTTTAAATCCGGCCCTGGATATTTGGGTTACGACAAAGTCGCGATTAAAAGTAGATATAATATCGTGCACAAACAAAAAGTTAAAGCAAATTATATGTATAAAGCTCTGCAAATCCATTTAAACA
The DNA here is from genome assembly GCA_963693345.1 of Pieris melete. Lineage (NCBI taxonomy): Eukaryota > Metazoa > Arthropoda > Insecta > Lepidoptera > Pieridae > Pieris > Pieris melete. The sequence continues at coordinate 4,277,771 of CAVNZK010000040.1, read as the reverse complement.
GTTATGATAATGAATGAGAATTAATTATCATTATATTATATAGCTGTAAAATATACCAACCTCTTTTTCTGCATCAGGCATGATATCATCATGAGGCCTCTTCTTATACAAGTCTGTGATTTCATCTTCATTCTCCTCAAACATACGCTCACACTGTAATTGTTAAGTACATATTTAATATGTAGTTCCTTAACTATTCAAACATATGCTACAATCTACAAATTACAATATAATTGATTAAAAAATAAATTCCAATTTATTTTTAATTCACTAGATGTACAAAGATACTATCTGTAATAGAATTTATAACGAAAGTATAACTGGTAATAATTTGATACAACTCTTAAATCTATAATATAGGTACCATGTGTTTGTAATGGGAAAATACTGAGGGGGAAAACTTCAACTAAAATATGTAACAAAAGTTATCATGCTGAAATTGAAAATATATTGTAGGTAAAACCATATTTGAGTTGCATTTATTATAATGCTAAAATCTCACTTACATAATACTCTAAACTCTTATTCAAGTCATCATCGGTGACAAATTTGGTTTTGGAGAAATCTGGATTCATGCCCCCTCCCTCTGTCATGAGTTGCATGATAGCTAACTTGCCTGTTGCTTTATAGTACACACGGACATAGTCATCCATTTTCTTACCTATAATAATAACAAATAATAGGTGGTATTCTTCTAAATATTGATCATAAATGATTCTTGATTGTACTTTTCTCTGCATGGTTTTTCAGCAACTATATATGTAGAATAGATAACGGTTAATTATACAGAACACTTTACGGCCCATATTGATAGTCCATTAATAACATAATTTTATACAAATGGAATGGTTAAGCGATCCAGACCAAAATATTATTTTTTAAACTTTTCTGCCTAGAATTAATACCAGAAGAGTTTTATCTAAATAAACTAATTTAAGAAAGTAAACTAACAAATTCCATCAATAAGTTCAGAAATGTACACAGCTGATCTGTGAGCTGGCACTTTGTCTTGCATTGTGTTGCCTTCAGAATCCATTCTAAAGTTTCCCACCTGAAAGTAGAAATTTGGGTTACAATTTACACAGACAAACACCGATAGAACTAATATGTTATACCATTGCAAGAGACTAATAAAATGACACAAACTTAATAAAACATTCTCTAGTTTTTACTTAAATGCTATTGACAAATTTATAAGTAAAGATCAATAGTTTCTTATTGAATCCACTAACAGAATATGATTCCAAGGATGTAATTCCTTGGTATTTTAACCTAAAACGGTTACGGTTAGTACAGACTTAGGACCAAATATTACTTTTAAGACAATGTATAGATCTTTTTATAACTTACATCAATTTTCTTCCATTTATCCACTTTCTTTATTGCTCTGTTAAGCTCGTCAAAAGTGGTTCGGCACACTGAAATGGAGTTTAAGTTTGTTATAGTGTTAAATATATAGTATAAGTTGTATGAAATAAATACGGTAAACACAAACCTAAACATTTCAAATTTCGCGGATCAATTGCTCCAGAAACGAGAACAATAAAAAAAGAAGAAATTAGTATTGAAAATGTTAAATGCATTTTAATGGATCCCGTTCAATATTAGTACTTTTTCAGAGAAAAATTAAAAGATAATGTGCTTGTAAAATTAAATTCGACGTGTTAAATGTTTATCATTTTCTTTACTTCAATGTATACACGAACTCATTTCTGATTGGTTCGTCAACTTTTCATAATCTATGAAATTTTGTATATTGTCAATAAAAAGTTTCATATAATTGAAACAATTTCCAAAAAGTATTTTGCCAATAATTTTCATTATGAAATTCATTTAATAAATACTTAATTTAACGATAGAATAGACATTATTATATTTAAACAATACTGATAGCATTGTGTAAGAGTCTATGGATAAGCACAATCCGCACCAAAAAGATCTTTGAAACATCATAATAATTGGTCCTTGTGATGACAGCTTATAGCGGATGTCAAATGTATTACTTTATTAATATATTATAATTAAAATAACAATTTGATAAAGCTAAAAATTAAAATATTATATTTTATATTTTTTTGCTTACTTTGCTATAATTTACATAAAAAGAAAACAAGTCATGAAAAACAGTATTCTTTTGACTCCTTGGCTCACCCGTTCTCCGTTTTTCCGCCCGACCCCCTTCACCCTGAGCGACTCAACCTAAACCAACATTTAGCAGTTCGCATTTGATCTCCATGAGTGAGAGACGTATGTTTGACGGAATGCATATATTTTTTGTGCACTTAAAATCTTCTCAGAATCTTAAAATACCGTAATATATAAGTGTATTACTTCACCGAGTGCAGTTGATACGAAAATAGTGAAGAAAAATATCAATTTCGATTAAAAATATAGGTAAGTGTTCAATTGACAGCCAGCATCTTTTCATAATTTTCGCTTTTTAATCACTTAAACAGTGATTTCAATTGCTTTAAAATGTAATCATAGTTATTTAGCAGTAGAGAATCATTATTTTCTTCACATATTGTAATATACCATAAGTTGTAATGTTACCTATTTCATGCATACGTTATAAATAATGAGACGTAATATCTTGATCTATATGTATGTGTATATGTTATATGCGTTATAAACTCAGTAAAAAATGTAATTTCATAATGATAGCCGCGCGCTCTTGTAGTAAGTAGTCTTGTCGACAACTTGGCAACGCGATGTCCAATTAAATTCTGTAAAAAAGTTAGATCATTGTAAACAAGCAAGTGTCTTATCCAACCGGCGTTTCCCTTTGTATTTTGAGTGAAATCGGCCCTTTGTCCTTCAACGAAGAGCGTTGGGTGCGCCAGGGTATAGGAATTTCGACTCTAGAAAAGTGCCATAATACATAATGATATACATTTGTAGTTCGGGCCGCGCGCTGCCGTTCCCCGCGTCGTTTCCATATAGTTGTGTTAGTGTGTACCTACGGTGAATATGTCAGTGTGGTCGTGCGGTAGTTTGTTTATAGTGTGTGCTGACGTAAAATAGCCTCTATTCTGATCGGTGTAGGGGGCGCTATGCTATGTAGGTCGGCGTCCTCGTCGCTGTTTGTCTATCGATCTCTGCGGTGGCCAATGGCATACTATGTCCTGCGCGGCTTTACCTCACCCCTCACTGGTGAAAGCCGGTGCGATGTAATACGCTCACAACGAACTTTAATATTCTACAATATAATATTGTTATCTTATCTTGAAGACGCAACAGCGTCAATCGCTTTGTCCGCTTGCAGCCAACTAGATTTTGTATTTTTATATTGTAAATGTAGCTCGGGAGTAGGTGATAGTTCCGAATGTTTTGTAGACTTGGCGGTTCTGTTTGCGGAGCGTCAAGGGTAGTGGGGTGCGAGGGGAAAACGAGCCTGAAATAGAAGCGCGAATTGAAAACGCAGCGACGTGGCAACAGCGCCACTGTGCGTTCACGTTTAGTGTAGATTCAAAATGGCGCCTGTGCGTGATCGATACAGTGGATTTCTAGTTAAAATGTCCGTATTTGTGAATAATTGGGTTGTTGGTCAGCCCAAATGGTGCGGCAGGACTGTGGGGCGTGTGCCTCGCAAACCGATGCCTGACCTTAAAGTACGTATCATGAGGAATATTGAGCTGTAATATGTATAGGTATGGATATGTCCATCAATAGTAACTTGTGACTAGTTTATATCACTTGCATATTCGTAGCCAACATCGAGGCCTTATTCTAAGACTTATCAAGGAGATGGTACATCGTATGCGAAATTTTACTCCCTTTCAGGTTACAAACTGGTTACGTAACAATTACATTATCTTTTACACTATGGTCTCTTGTATTGTTACAATTAAAGAATTCATTACTTTCTGATTCATTCGGAAAGTAAAAGTGTATAGAATCTAAATGAGATACGTTTTTAGAAAAAGTTTAAAAAACAAAAAATCATAAGGTTGCGATTGATACTGACAAAAAGATGGCGGCCGTAGTCGTATAATTAAGACGCAGTAGCAAACTTGTAACGTTGGCAACGTCGCATCGACGTTAAACCCAGTCACTTCACTTGTTTCATCCGATAACAACTTTCAAGGCTGAACATTTTGTAGATATCACAGTTTGTACCGAGTTAAATGCTTAGTACGTAATATGCGTAATTTAATACATGTTTTATTTTCGCTTCTGCGATCATATTAAATGTCTGTAAGACATGGGTAATTAGGTACTTCATTGTTGTTACGACTTTCACACAACGGTTGTTTCAAACCTTATAAAAATGTTTCTTTGCTATCAGTCGAATATAGAAATTCCTTTAAATAAACCACACACTAATTATTGAAAAAAAATGTTTTAAATTATATACAGGTTTTTTTGTTTTTAAATGAACTGGTTTGTTTATTATTATAAACAAATGTATCAGTATGTTATTTTATATATTATTCCTTAAAAATATTAAACATATTTTTTTCTGTTTATAATATATTAGTAGTCATAGACAGTAGATACTAGATATAAATTTAATTTGTTGCTTTTATTGCTTCCTAATAACAGTTTAATGAAGATGCCATGAAATACGAGTTACGAGATTAAATAAAACTACATGTTATTAGAATATTTCTTTTATTTTCCTTCAACAGTTTACATCTAAAGACTCATGGAAATTTATTGACCGACTTCGCTCTATAATATAACCTTGATTAACAAGGTTCCTAAGTGCAGATATTATGTCTTTATTTGATCTGAAATCGACCTTCATCATTTATAATGACTAAGGCAATATTAATAATTTTTTATGAATTGAATTTATAATGTATTTTAAATTTAAAGCATAAGACCTAAATAAATATCAGCACTAAATATTTACCTTAGTACCATGTCCGAAATTTTATAAAAACCTAGATATTTCATTAATGTTTCCATCCAGCCCTGCGATCCCCTCTGAAATCTGATTTGAGAGCGACCGCCGATGCGAAAACCGCTATGTGAGTTACAGAATCGCAGGGCCATGTTACCATTTGTCAAGACTGTAATATACTACTTTATATATATACAATATCTTATAATAGGTATCACTATGCCTACTAACTAAATGTTAAATCGTTCCAATTTTATACTTCACGTTTAACGTAATCCTAAAAAAAATACTTTAAATAATTTCGATAAAAAGAAAGATTTGTTTTGGTCTACCAACTTTGTGGTGAATCGCTGTTGTTGGCATTTAGTGTTACGTCCGTTTCGCTTGTTATTATTTGGTGCGACGTTGCCGGTTCGCTAGATTCTCCAGGTTCGATTACTTCGTTGTCGGCCAGCTAACGAGTAGAAACTAGAGGGACTGATTACTGAGCTTCAAGTCAGTCGAGCGCGCAGCTTGGTGCGCGATGTTCGTGCGCGGAGGGCTCCGCTCATTTCCCTGGTTATCTGATTCGCATTCTGTGCAAGTGTGAGCGAGATAGCTGTGTTAGGTGAGAGGAAGTAGAACACAAGCGAGATAGCACTATGGCAGTGTCGCAACCTCGCCCACCTGACCGTGTTGACGCCGCGCTCGAAAAAGTTGCGCCGTTGCGCTATTTGGAGGCGCACGAATATGCTCGCACGGAGCATGTCGTGACGCGTTATTATCACAAATCATTGTCTTATCCAAGTTTTTTGAGTTCTAAGGAGATCAAGCTAAACATTGAAGATTTTACTGGCGCCTGTTACATTATAAAACGGTACGTAAAGATAAGGTTTTAGAAGAGGGAAGTGGCGTTATCTATATATATATATTGAGATAAGTAGGTTGGCACTCACGTATTGATATTAATTTCCATATACATATTTAACATCTGGACGGCATAATGCATGAACGATTTGGCTGATGCGACGTAATACATGATTGTCTGTATTTAATCGCCATTTTCTACATCGGTGACGAATACTGCCGCGCCGTCCCCGTTTGTTTTAACCCAGTCAAAACTGGACCTTACTGTCTTTTCTTTAAGGTCATTACTTACAAGCAACACTTGTAGATATGATTCATTATAGAAAATAATATTTTTATTTTATTGTAAATAAACTACAAATTATGATTTAAATGTATGGTAAGAGCAATAAAAACTTAAATTTGTCAATCGCATCCATAAAAAAGGCGGGATCCGGATGTGTCATTACTGTCAAATTATTTCTCTTTGTCAATGAAGTACTTTTCGTGGCGCGTTGAAAGTTACGTGAACGGATCGCATTTTGCGTCGCTTTCTTTTGCGTTTGAGAATATAGCTGCTGTGTTATCGATTTGTATACGTTTTCCGCTATAAATAAATGTGAGTTTGTGTCATCGCCTCCATCGCAAAGACCGGTTTTCCTTTAAACCTGTGTGGTAGAGCAATTTGGAATAGCTTGGTAGCTAACTTTCAAGTGGACGCGTTCAATATTTAGTTGCGTAATTTGTTTATAAGCTGCATAATGCGTTGATAAACGTCACGTTTTCATACTTTAAATAGCCCGACCCACGCATATTAATGTACTCTGACGTCATCTCTAACTCGACGCCGATAAAAATCGTCAAGTTACAAGAAGCTCAACTTCAAATTTCAAAGTAAGTTACATTACGTAATGAAAACGTTATTATTCCCTTAATCAACGCGAACGGTTATTTAGCCGTCATACATAACCTCGCCGAAAACAGCTGTTGTGTAGAATTAACGTTTAACATAATGTACAACCGGCTGGATGATTATCGGTTGCAACGTGTTTTCAAAAAAAAACTTTTTTCTGTACACTTCTCTTTTCTTTTATTTATTAATTGTAAGCAATGCTTAAATAATCAAACAGTTAACTGTTGAAAACACATGGTTATGTAATATCTATCTATAGTCTTGGAATCCATGAACCCATGGTTACAAATAATTATAACCTCCATTTTAAATATCCATGTGGTACCGTACTGGCCATAAGATTGTCACATGGCTACAACCTTTACCTTATATTAATCACCACTACTAACAATACTCCATGTATTCTGTTCTATGAAATGGTTCAACATTTTACATGTAATATATTGTCAATAGTAAGTATGATAGATGGAAAAGAAAAATTGTAATTAACCTTTTTTCATGGCAGCATGCATTGAAAACAGAAACCTTTATAAAATATGACATTAAATATACATTTTAGTTAAATTGTGACAATATGTACTTTATTACCATACTTCTGAGAAATTAAACCTCATGTTAGTTAACAATATTTTTCAGTGCCTCATAAAGTAGTGCACATGTGGCAATCACATGTTCAATTTAAAAGTTATCATAGGTATATTTTCTATTATTACAACTTAATGTACACAAGATATCTTTAGTTTACTTACCAGTGTTAACCTGATAGATTTTTGAGTATGTAATTCAAGATAATAATTAATTTGTTTGGACTTCATCATATCCCTTTATCCCGTTGCTCATTTGCAATAGATGTGACACCTGTGTATTAAGGGACATAGAGAATTATCATTGGAAGTGTCTTGCTTGACTAGGTAATGGCGTGCCGAAAATGTTAAAACATTTATTTTTCTCATGAACATCAAATCATTTATTCTTCCAATAAAATTGTTTTGAAATATAGTGGTATTAAATTATAATTTGATTAGGTTTTTAATATAGTATTATTCTCTTATTATTGAATGACATTCATAGTTTATAAGAATATATTTAAGTAATGAAGAAACTTAAAATTAGGCAAATAATGCAATATTAATAACATAATGTGATATATTATACAATATATTAAAATGGACTATTTTATAAATTAGCATCAAAATGTTTTTTAATTTAGACTCCTAAGATATAGATTTGAAAGTATATTATATACTATAACACACAATGTAAAATGTATGTTAATATCTTTGTAGTAAAAACTTGTTTAACATATTTTTTGTTGAATTCCAGGTGAACGGGTGATGGGCCTGTGTTAAAAATGATGAAACGCACAGGACCCAGGCTTGGGCCAGATGAGCCTACACCTATGTCACAGAGTCCTGCTCAGGTAACTTAGTCTTTCTTATTATAAGTATTGTCTGCGTACTGTTTATGTGATATATCAATATATATTTACTTATTTTTATTATTGGAATTTATATACAGAACAACTCAAAAACTTAGTTCAAAGATATGTTAATTACAGTACATCTTTATTTTTTTGATGCAAATTATAATTATTTCGATCCTAATGTTAGCAAAGATAATTGTGAATATAATACAGTGCAAAGCCCTTGATAATTTGTTTTGTATCCTCCTTGCTTGTGATGTCATTGAACCATTACACTAAAGGATGCTCTCATTTGAAATAGTTAAAAGTATTATACACAACTAATCTTTGGAGAAAACTAGTCTTACCTTCACTGCTGATTTACATTATGGCATCTGACTTTGAATTTTAAATGTAGATGGTTAACTAATGGATTCCCACTATTTTAAATCAAACTCAAACCCACATTTTTAACTTTTAAAGCTAATACAAATCTGAAAATGTTTTTTGGTGGGTTTTGGTAATTTTCAAATAAACAATTTGATTTGTGTAAATAAAATGAATACTAGTTATGTTACAACTAAGTATTCAGTATACCTATTTCTTCAACTTAGTTGCCTGTTGCATATAGCATACCTATGCATTTATCACAGTGATAACACTCGTAAACACTAGGTTATCACATGTTATCACTGGTTGTATACTTACAAACATGTTGGGAATACTAATTATAGGAAGGTAAATCGCGCTATTTTTCAACATATTGCAATATGTAAGAATATAATATACGCAAGGTCAGAGTAATTGTGAAACTGAAATTGTAGTGTTTACTTTAATCATCAAAAACTTTCTTTTACTTAAATAAAATAAAAAATAAAATATGTTTATTATGGAACATAAGATACAGGTATCACTTATTCCACGTCATTAAATTTGAATTTTTAGGCATTACAAGTAGCCTGTCTAGCACCCTTTTATCAACTAGATAATCGTTAACTTTATAGTTAGCCTTTTTCCACAGCTAATAACAAGAAGACAATGCAATAATTGTATCACTTGATATAGTATAAACCTACGTTAGGGTAGGTCACGGAGATCAATAACGGTATGACGACTCACCCTGCACGTTGTTGAATAAAATGTCTACAACGATTGAACAATGAAATAGTAATAATATATGACAGTAGTCTTGTTTAAAATATATTATAGAAAAGGCGATTTAACTCAATAGATATTTTAATAAAAAATACAGATATTCTATAAAGAATATAAGCTTTATTTTTAGTGAATTTGAGTTGAATTAAATTAAATCATAATGATATCAGCAAAAAACATAGTAAAAAGAGAAAGTGGTGTTCGCTTTTGTAAATTTTTGCTTTTTGTATGTAATATATGGTAAAAATAAATAAACTTGCAAATTCATACTTTAAATATTTCCCTGAACAGATTTTTGAACATTAAGTCCTTTTTCTTATTATTTATTTTCTACGCAATGTCCTGTAAAGGATGTACAAATGTTTCAGGACTATTTGATGTCATATAATACCTAATTAGGTGTGGTTTGTTTGAAATAGGTGATTATGTATAATAGAACACAATGACAATCAGTCAAGTCATATCTATATTATATATATTATAGTTTATCTACACTAATAGTCAAGAATACAACAAAATAAGATTTTTTGTTTGTACGATTTGCAATCAATTGAAGCACCTATGTATATACTGATATAAACTACACTTTCCACTAAGCAAAGACTATAGAGCCCTAACAACCTATAATTAATTTGATTGGTCTGAATAGACGTGTAAGACTTCACTTTGACCTAACTAGGAGATGCCGCTTTGAAAATTGGTATATATTCGTCTCTCTCTTTCACTGTATAGCGTAGTTAAAATATTTACGATTTCGTGTTTAGATACTTGACATTTAGTTAGTCCATATTATTGTGACTACAGGCGTTGACTTGTGCCATGTGAATTCAACGCGTATAAATATCACGGAAAATGTATTTATAAAAAAATCGTATTCTATCTATTTGTGCCGTAACTGAATCACGTTTGGCACGCGCTTGTGGATACGTCTACAATCTACATAAAAGATAGGATTTTGTTTATTATTTACATTTTTTAAACGCGATAATTTAAGCGTTTTGTCAATAATGTGGCACAGGTTTGGTTATCTATGATTGGTTTATTAAATGCTTAACACGTTTGAATTTGCGCACGAGGAATTAAAAGGTCGTTACATTATAAGCGTATTTAATGACTGATTGATAGTTTAAAGTTAGTTGCACTAGGCGTCAAACCAAAATTAAAAGTAACTTATTTTGAAGTAAAATCAACAGTTACTTGTTCCCCCGAATACTATATTTGTATGATTTAAAACATTGATTCTTTCTTTGTTAACATCGTACGCAATGTTTACAAGTACCGAGAGCTGGTATGATACAAGGTCGTAACAAAGAGCGTTTTAAGTTTAACCTCGATATGTTTTATTGATCCCTTGATACTTTTTGTTTCATCTTTTTTGTACCCTTTAAATTGATTACACACTTTTTGCGTTGTTATAAATGGGGTTTTGATTTAACATTCTCTCATAGTGTTGACTATCTAACTCAATCCAAGCCATTTCGCAAATAAATAAATAACTAATAACCAACTAAAAATAAAATAAATAAACAACTTTTTAGGTCTGGGCCTAAGATTTCTGTCTCTGTTCCATAATAATTTGTTAATTTAATAGGCAAGTAGGTAATCAGCCTCCTGTACCTGACACGCCGTCGTCGTTTTCGGTCTAAGGCGGCTTGCCTTTTTAGGTTTCCTCACCATGTTTTCCTTCACCGTTCGAGCGAATGTTAAATGCGCACATAAAAAGAAAGTCCATTGGTGCCCAGCCGGGGATCGAACCTATGATCTTAGGGTCGGGGATGACAGTCACGCCCAAGCCACTAGGCCAACAAATACCAACTAGGCCAACAGACCACTAGGTCGTTAAACTTTCTAATATCGCGTCTGTATTAATAATTCAAACTGATCTTGTAATAAGTAAAATCAGGATTAAACTGAAATTCGTTAAACGAGAGTACTTCTGACTTTCCTATAAAATTGTCGCTTTTTTGTTATCTCTTTTAATTTAAGAGATGTTTAGGCTTGAGTCTTATAATGCGCACTTAGTATGTGCATGTCCCTCAATCCCGTTGCACGTCTTCTATAGACGTGACAGCTGCGTACTGAGGGATAGAGAGAGTTAGCATTGGAAGCGTCACGCTCCGTTGGGCGATGGCGTGCCGAAAATGCTAATACAATATATTTTTCCGTATACATTGTCGACGTAGTTGGTTTTACAAAGTGTTAAATTAGATGGTTACATGATTTTAAGGAAATTTATGTTTTGGTATATTGCGTTAAATTAGATTCGTCGCTACGGTATTCCAGTTCTTTTTTTACCTTAAGTACTTCTGAAATACTTCTCTACAATATTGTAAAGGACCTGTTTTCGTAAATACTAAGATATTTTTAAAAATGATATTACAATTGATAGACCAATAAGGAAAACTAACTGATTATTAATTTAATTCCCTTTAGTAATAAAGTAATTCTTTTGTTATAGATTCAGCAGGCTGGTGCAAGCAATATGCATACTTTAGCTCAATCAGCGCAACCTCAGATGTTAGGTAAGTTGTAAATTTAACTTTGTTATATAATGAGAAAAGTTTGCAAGTGAAGCTCTACCAGTATATTGTTTGACCTTTTCACGAAAATTCTTACAACTCTTTTCATTGTGGTCCGTGAGCCATTCATAAATAGGCATTTATGGGGTTAGAGGCCACGTATTTACGATTTCTACTATTTTTAGCTATACAATTAAAATAAAATAATGTTTTTATTAGTGACATTTTAGTTTATAAAACTTTGATAAATATGATAGTCTAGTTACGAGAGAGTTACTACATACAAAGTAAATTTTATTAAGCAAGCCACTTTCGACACCTAAGTCTAACATTTCGGGAACTTTACTTAGTATAAAACGCATTTTACCGTCGTCTACGTAAAGATCCTTATTTATAAATCGGCCTAGGAATCGGATCAATAAGTTCCCGTATCATTGGATATTATCTATAACTAGAATTATTTATTTAGGTGCAACAACAATGCTATCAGTAAGCAACGCGTTTAATCGCGGTCCGCCAAGACCAGCGGGCCCGCAAGTGATCAATTATTTAAAGGCGAACACTGTGCAATACGCACCACCGCCCAAGCAACAACAGCAAGTTCCGCCCAGGCTCAAGGTGAGTTTTACTTTCAGGCCTTAAGAGATTCAATATTTCTCCTTATCTTCAAGAAGAATCTTAATTTAAGCGCTGGAACCTTAGTCAAAGTGAAAATTAGTATACATATTTATGTATAAATCGCTTTAGACTATTTAAATACTCCTTGATCTAAAGAATAGTCTTGCACAGTATGTGCATGTCCCTCAATCCCGTTGCACGTCTTCTATAGACGTGACAGCTGCGTACTGAGGGACAAAGAAAGTTAGCATTGGAAGCGCCACGCTCCCTTGGGTGATGGCGTGCCGAAAATGTTAATACATATACATGTGAAACAATTATCAATCAATGGACATTTGTTGCTCACCCATTGGTGTCCAAAAATACTTGGACAGGCATTAAATATTTATTTTTTATTTCCACTTATCAGCAAAACTACTAAGTTCTTAACGCTCACTGTTTAGGTTATTCCCAAAATTAACTCAATTTTAAATGAAAATGCATTTGTTTGTATGGCTGATCGTGTACTAGTTCAAAATAAACCCTCACTTGCAGCTGGTAACCCAACCCACCACCTTGAGCATGGGCGGGCGCCAGTCCCCTGGCGTGGGCGGAGTGCCGGGAGCTCCAGCGGGGCCTAGCTTCCAACGCCTCAAGGTAGAAGACGCTTTGTCGTACCTCGACCAAGTGAAATACAGGTTTAACACTCAGCCGCAAGTCTACAACGACTTTTTGGACATCATGAAGGAATTTAAGAGCCAGACGTTAGTATTTTTTGGTTTTTATCACTTTAAATAATTGTATTCTAATTTAGAGCTTTTTTCCTATGATTTAATGATAGTTGTAGATAAATCTTTATGAGTTTAAGTAGCGTTTCAAAGAAAAAAGCAAAATTTCTTAATATATATCTATCTCTTTTCTATTTTAAGTGTTAACATTAGTCAAATAGTAGCGTAATTCGTTTCTTTATTAACATTGATTACATTATGTTTTATATACTTGTGAATAATAATGCCAAAATATATTTTAAATTTAGTCAAGTTCACAACTATATCATTTAAAGACAGTAACGAAATGACATTTAAATGTCAATTATAATTTGTATACATTTTATTAATAACCTCTCCACCTCAATTACTATTATTTGTGATGATCAAACAGTAAGATTAAATCAAAATATGTAAAATAGTTCTCGTTACAGTATAGACACACCGGGGGTTATCACCCGGGTATCAAACCTGTTCAAAGGACACCCAGAGCTGATTGTCGGGTTCAACACCTTTCTGCCTCCGGGTTACAAGATTGAGGTGCAGAGTAATGGACAGGTGAGAAATTTTTAAGTAAACATATAATCTTTGAGATGGTAGATGTAATATATATAAAATACATTAATGGATTGAGCCCGTGTAATTAACATAATTTTTTTGATCCCATTAAAGTCTATATAATGAAATAAAAGTCGTAGACGTTCCTGTCCTGGTGGTAAATTAATGATATGAATAAAAAAGGAATTAAAACACCGTGTCTTTAGAATTAGCAAAAAGGTTGTTTTGGTTATCAAATAAATAAATTACTTGAAATGATGACAACAATTACCGTTTGATCGCAATGATAAAACTAATGGCTGTATATTTTCTGATACGACACAAACCTATCAAAATCCATAGTGTAAAATTCCAAAATACTGAAGCTAATTTTCTTCTAGGTTTCGGTGTCTATGCCTTCTCCCACGGGAGTAGGAGTACTGCCACCTGTCCCAGGTGGTAACGTTACGAATGTCCCATCCGGGCCTCATACACCCCATGGCCCAGTGCCCAGTTCCGGGCAAGTGTTATTGGGAGTACACCATGCGCCGGCGCAGCCTCAGTTAGTTCATATATTACCAGTGCAACAGTAAGTAAACATCTATGGTATTAATTAATATCTTCTTTTAATTACTTTTTATAATATGTTCAATTTTTTTTGTTCTGTTTTTGTAACCCTTGGAGTTCAATACCTGGGAAATTAAGCTTTTTTTTTGACATAAAAGACAAGTGTATTTTTCACTTAAAAACTAATAATTCAAAGGATTTTAATTTAGTACAAATATATTATATATTATATGATGATATTAATTACCGATTGAGAGTAATGATAAAAACTTTCGGCTGCTCAAATGAGTTCTGATCTTACTAAACTTACTTAAACACATGCATAATTTATAACAAAAGTACATAATATAAGAATGACACACAGGTCGGTGAGCCAAGTGGTGCATAATCTGTCTGTGGCACCAAGTGCTGCGAACACATTGCACCATATATCTCAAGCTCATCAACAAATTGAGGCAGCTGCTATTCATCATACAAGCGGTAAGTTTTAATTAAATAAAAAAAATATTCGTCGAGTAGGGTTGTTTTGAGAAATCAAAGTAGTAATGAAATAACCCTATTTCTAGTCGGTTTGAATCGAAGTAAATCCTATATATAATATGTTTTGATAAAATTGAATTGAATTCTTTGATTAAAGTGGAATAAATTGGTTAATTTAATTCCTTCAGGCTGATTGGGACACGCCAGCTTAATCTGTCTTTCGTTTTACATTCCCCCCATGTCATCTTTTTCATAACCCCAACGTCCCAACTTAGTGCTATGGAATTTTTGTCTTAGAAAGTCGGTACATTCAAATGTCAATGTCAAAATTGAAAATGGAATCTGGAATACCTACTACCTAACAATGATACATTCTTAGAATAACTACTTAGGCACGTTCTAAGGTGAAATTAAGAATTACTAAAAAGAAAAAGAAATAAGGCCACATATGTTTCACTAAAAAAAATTCACATTTTCATATGATTTTTTTTGTATATAGGAATGATAGTTTTATGCCTAAGGGTAAAGGCGCTTTGTATGAAAGCGGTATTATATAAAGTTGTCCCAACAGGTGGTGCTACAAACACAAGCGTACACTCGGCCGCCGGACAACAACCTGTGGAGTTCAACCACGCTATCGAATATGTTAATAAAATTAAGGTAAGAATATTATAGATATAGTTGTTAAACATCATTTTTTTGTGATTATTAACTTTAAAAAAACAATTAGTTTGTTTTGAAACACTAAATTTTTTCCTTGCATTTCATAAGTCAAAAACATAATAAATAATAGAATAATGATAACATAAATATAATCCTTTATTACAATTTCACATTTAATAATTTATTCTTTTTTAAAGTTTTTTATCTACACTTAATTAAAAAGAAAAATATAATTTAATCATATAGGTAACATAATGTACACTTAGTGACTCGTCAGTAAAGAAATACATATCAATGCTTATAATTTTACATTTACTGCCAGTTCTCAAATCAAGGGCGTAGAACGGAAGAGAAGAACTGGCAATAAACTCTCCGCCACTCTTTTTAATCGCCATTTTTTTACCCAATGTTTTGTTATTGATTGTAACATTCATATATTATACTATATTTTTTATAATACAAATATTAATATTTCTTGGGGAGATAAAATTTGGTTTCTCAAGTCTCTCAAAACTCAAACCGATATAATTATATTCAAAACTACGCATAGATATCTTTTAGTGAAATATTTTAGTTGAATTGAAAATAGATATTTGATCAAATTAGATTGTAGAGTGTAGCTGACCTCATATCACTACTTAAACATGGATCTTTTGTCAACAGTCTCGTTTCTCCCGTCAACCGGACAAATACAAGAGATTCCTGGAGATACTCCATGCTTATCAGCGAGGTCATCGCGACGTGAAAGAGCCTCAGGCCAAACAGCAGACTGAGCAAGAAGTTTATTCCCAGGTAAATAACAGGTTTTACTTTTTTTTTTAAGTGAAACTTCTTTTGGCGCATGAGGGTAACGTCACGAAGATGTGCAGCGTTTTTGTCGAAGAAAAGGAATAGAGTGAGAAGTGTAAAGAGAATTTATAAAATATTAGTATTTTACGCAAAATAATTTAAATGACTAATTGTAAATTAAAATGCCACGTGTTTTTATTATCGAAGAAATAAATGAAAAAAAATAATTTATGATTTGTATTCATTTTCGTCACTTTTTTATATTGTAATGACAATTAAATTCATTGAATTTATGTTAGGAATTCAATGAATTGAAATTCCTTTTTCCCTCCCTCTAAATTTCGGAAATCCAAAGTTTGAGATTTGTATAAATATGAATTAGACATAAAAATTAGTTTGCCAAAGAAGTTTCACTTCGGACATGTGTACTAAGTACGCACGCACTTTTTTGATAATTTCTTGAATTTAAATTGTTTTACTTAGTACTAGGCTAACTGATGGCTAAACATTTCTTTTTAAATAAAAAAAAATGATTGATTTTATTTGTATCGCAGGTCGCAAAGTTGTTCGAGAACCAAGAAGACCTATTGGCGGAGTTCGGGCAGTTCCTGCCTGACGCAAAAGCCGTCACGAAGCCGCCTCATTGCCCTCCGCATAATAGGACTCCGCCGCCACCAGTAAGTTTTTGAAGTTATACTTCTATAGGCGCGTCATGAAAAATTGATGAGAGTGAATGCGATGCCCGCGCACCGTGACACAAAATTAACAGAATGAAGTTGCCCACGGAAGATGCAACGGCATTGGACATAATTTAAAAACAACATTCGAATAATAATAGAATTTATGTTACACTTAATGTAAGAGAATAATAATAAATATTTATTTATTTAATTTTTCAAATGGAAACTTAACTTTATTGACTATAATGACTCCTTTTCCAGTCTTTGATTATTTAATTGTAATTAATTATTTGCATGCAATCAAAAACTATTTTTAATAATGCCAAAGAAGTATAACTTCTTACGCGCGTACATAAGTACGCGCAACCTTTTTTTTAACCATAAAAGGGCATAAGATACTGATAACACATGCAGCTATAGATACCACTTATCATATTGGTCATTTAAAATTTAAAGATGATTTTGAAGTATAAATGAGCTATATTATGCTCTGTGACACATGTCGTAGATATTTGTCTTCAAGAAATTCCGTTAGAAAGTTTGCCTTAACCGTAGGAGTGAATATTATTGCCCACCTAAAGAACCATTAGTGCACATAAGTGATTCGAACTCACGATCTCGGGGTTGAGTACGCTTAATTCCCTAGCACTACACATACTTAACACATGATTTTCTTATAGTCGCGAGTGGAACCCGAACCTGAAAGATTCACAAGTGCCGCGGCTGCATCGCCACCACTTTCGCAACATACGATACACCATCAACAGGTAGGTTTATATGACAACATTCTCGAACGAATTTTTTTTAAATCATATATTAATATAGTAATATTAATTTATAAATAAGAAAGGTCATGGTATGAATAAACAGGCTTTAAAATATACATGAGTGTATAGAACAGTATTCACTAACAATCCTAAAGCTTATGAAATTTATAAAATAATTTATGTAAATTATATTATGAACAGCTGATAGGTCAAAGAGTTTAACTTTTGGGAGGTAAATGAGTGAATTACTCTTGGATTTTATTCAATCCGTTTATAACGTAACAAAATAAAAAGGCTAGATTGTGTTATGATATTAAAGTAAAATTATTGTTAGGTACCTAAACACACCAGCACAAGCAATGTGGCAGCTGCACCCCCTCAGCATCATCATCTCAAGAGATCACCGAGCTTCTCATCATCCACACCACTTGGTAAGTTTAACATGTTTTGAAGTAGCAGAAAGTAAAAAAATGTATAAAAATTGGGTCTATGAAAGAAATTATTAAAATAGTATTTTAAACATTGAGTTAGGTAATTTGTAAAATATTTATTTATAAATCAAAGCGCAATTAAAAACTCAAGTCATGCAGCCTAGGTTAAATAATAATTAAAAATCAATTATTTTCATTGTCACAAAAATTTGTTAATAAATTAAGAAAGAATAATTAAGAAAAATTAAATTTAAAGAAAGTTGTCCCAAAATCATTAAAGAATATTTTTGTACACAATAGCTTCCGGAGCCCCGCCACCCAAGAAGCCCCGGGCTTCGGTGCCTGGGACTACGCCCTCGACTCCCCCCACGAGCCTTCGCGATGTCTCCTACGCAGAGGCAGCTAAACTGGCAACTGCGCACGAGTATAACTTCTTCGATCGGGCTAGAAAGGCGCTCAGGTCGCAGCAAGTGTACGAGAATTTCTTGAGGTGAGCATATATTTATATACTTACTAGCTGACCTAGCAAACGTCGTTTTGTCATGTATATCATGTATAATATAAAATGGGGGTTGATCGTAGAGGGGTGAAAGTTAGGGGTTGTATGTATTTTTTATTGTTGTATCATAAAATATTGATATTTAAAATTTTGTCTAAAAAATAAAAATTTAGGGGTGGACTACCCGTAACATTTAGGGGGATGGAAAATAGAGGTTGGCCGATTCTCATAGATACCGGATAAGCAAAAATTTCATCAAAATCGGTCAAGCCGTTTCGGAGGAGTGACACGAGAATTTTATATAGTAGATAAATTTTGAAATGTCTTTCTCGCATTCAAATAAGGTAACATGGGATTTATAGTTAGCTCTCAGAATTTCCATCTAAACAAAAAAAAAACTAAAAAATTCTGTCACAAAAGCAAAAGGCTAATTTTCTATATTTCATTTTCGTATAATTTTTTATTGGTTTAGGTGCATCCTTCTCTTCACAAACGAGATTATATCATCATCGGAGTTAATCTGTGTGGTGTCTCCATTCCTCTGCCGTCATCCAGAGTTACAGAAATGGCTGCAGGACTTCCTTGGACCCATTTCACCGCCCCATACCCCAACAGCGCCTAGTTCAGGTTTGTTAATACATATATTATTACAGCACTATGCCAAAACTAAAAAAAAAACTAGAAAGACTGTCACAAGTGTCTTGTTCTGGTTAAAATATTACCGTATGATAATTTTCCGTATTTTGCTAAAATATTTCATACGTTTTCCAAAAGTTGGGTCGAAACAGTGCGGCGGACTTGTATTTCTGTTTGTTGGATCGCAAATCTTAAGAAGTTTTAATTTAGAATTAGATATAACTAACAAAACACACACACAAAATAACAATAATCAAAGAAAAAAAAGAATGAGAGATAACAAATGTATTTTCTTTTAAAGAACAAGGTTCGTTTTAAATGTGTAGTGCGTGTGTGCTCTGGCTGTAATTGGCCCTGGCTCAGCATTATGCTGAGGAGCAGACCACAGTACTGGAATTAAAAAGTCTGACTATATAGAATTAATAAACTTTAGACAGTATTATATAAAGGTTTTCTTTACGAACAGGGTACAACAACACAAGCGGGACATCAACTCTCCTAGGCTACGAGAGATCTCGCCTGGCCTCCGAAAGCAAAGCCCGAGTGGAGCCACTCGTGCCTATACACGCCGCTTTGCCACTCACAGCTACATTACGCCACGATCGACCTCCTACCGATAATAATATGGAGCTTGGTGAGTGAAAACCCACAAAATAATTTAACATGTCATCTGTAGATGTTCCACGAGTTGTCTTATATTAAAAACACAATTTTCTTACAATTAGTAAATTCAGTTTTAATATATTAATACCAGAAAAATATACCTTCAATGCATTGATATACAAAAAGCCCAAGATGCACAGTCTCGAATAAAAGTAACGCTCGAAAGTGTCCCGAAACACTATTTCTGACCCTTTCTATAACAGTTTATATTACAAGCATATATTATTGCACAAAATCCGGTTAAAAAGTTTTTTTTTTTAATTAAAAAAAAAAATGTTAAATTGGCTACCTCCTGACCTACACTTTATATAGCGTAAATATATTTGTCAAAATCTACACACAAAAAAGTTCAAAAGTACATAAATTTATTTATAAAAAAAACACAAATAAATAACATCGACTCCACTTATTAGACGCGAGACTATTTGAAATGAGCGCACAATTTAGAATGTTGCGCTCATTTTTTGAGGACGTTTTTTAGACGTTGAGTGTGCATCTTGGGTTTTTTGTATATCAATGCTTCAATGTAAAATATTCCATAACCGTTAAATGACGTATAGAACTGACACATTTATACTACAGCTGTTTTCGTCATATTGATATTAATTGTTAATTTTTTAATTTAGATCTATCGACATGTAAACGGCTGGGCACATCCTATTGCGCTCTGCCAAGAGAGGCCGCAGCTAGGCGTTGCTCTGGAAGGACGGCTCTATGTAAAGAGGTAAATTTTAACTTTTGTATAGTAAATAAATAAATTAAATAAAAAAAAATTAATAAAATACAATATATTATGTATCTTATCTTATTCATTTTTAATGATACTAGTTTTGAGTTTATTGCTTGTTTCTGGTACACTACAAAACAAAAATGTATTTTATTAACAGGTGCTGAATGATACATGGGTATCAATTCCTACTTGGAGTGAAGATTCAACGTTTGTCACATCTCGAAAGACTCAATATGAAGAGTATATCTATAGATGTGAAGATGAGAGGTTTGAGGTGAGTTTTTTTTTTATTATTACTACAATACTTTATTAGGGTAATAAACACATATTTTAATGATAGTCTCCCATTTCCACTAGATTTATTTTAATAAAAAAAATATTACTTTCAATTGAATTAGCGGCCTTTAAATATGTAATATGAAAAAGAAAGAGATCCTATAAATTAATTAAACTGTATATAAAACATAAATTTGTATATTTCCTTGCAAGTGTAAAACACAAAATAATATTTTCAGCTGGACGTGGTGATAGAAACGAACGCCGCTACCATACGTGTCCTAGAGGGTGTTCAGAAAAAGTTGTCCCGAATGACGTCCGAAGAAGCCGCCAAGTACCGCCTCGACGACTGCCTTGGAGGCCACTCGCCGACCATTCACCAGAGGGCGCTGAAGCGGATTTACGGTGATAAGGTGGTACGAACCCCCCGGACTGTTGGCATGCTTTAGGGGGCTTTTTATTCCCCCTATGTAGTTAGAACACCCTGTAATCTTAGCATGCTTTAGTTATTCCCCAAAGGTTGTTTTCTTGTCTATGTTCAAGGACTTTTTTGATAAAACAAATTATGAATTGTCATCACAAGGCAATTTCAAAATAGTAGACACTGTTCCCCTTAAACTTAGCGTATCTCTATATATATAAAATTCTCACATAATTCTTTTATGCATATTCAGTTAGTCTGAATATCAGTTACTATCTATCTTTCAAACCCCTAAATGTTAAGGGTGTTCCACCCCAAAAAATTTATTATTTATTTTTTATGATCATACAAAAATACATACAACCCATAATTTTCACTCCTTAACGATCAACCCCTAGTATTTATTATAGTTGAAAGTTATGTTTATTGAACTAAAAAAATGTTTCCTGGAAATAATACACATGGCAAAACAAACGTTTACCGGGTCAGCTAGTAGTTATTATATTTTTACAGTAAATAGATTAACGGTGATGGATTAGTGCATGGACCGAATCGTTGTTAGAGCGATTAACATTACAATATGAGGAACATTTATTTTTGACGTGATAACGTCTTTAAAATCGTTTTAGTCGGGTGACATGTTCAGAAACTTGTGTCACACCAAAACCTCACGAGCGCGATCGCAGGTATAACGAGAGAGAGACGGACCGATCTCCCGTCTCTCTCACTCTAGCGGCATACAAACGAATGGAGATTTGTATGAATGTATGTATGAAGAAAAATGTATATCATAGTCGAATAAGTAAACTTGTCATTTTACACCCGAAATTTATCATCAAAAGTGTGAATAAAACGATAGATGTAATTTAAAATTTGAAAAAATTGTTATCTTCATTAATTCCTTACTTCCCAAAAACTTATATCACCAATAAGACGTTATCACGTAAACATCTCGATCGTAAACCTACTTTACAAACAACCAATATTTTTTTTTATTAAAACATTGATTGATATTTACAAGAGCAATAGAGATACAATTAATCAAATTACCTGTACAATTACTTTCAATATTATGTACGAAATGTAAATGAAAGTATCATTTCAGGCGGTGGACATAATTGCCGGTTTGAAGAAAAACCCAGTTGTGGCCGTACCAGTTGTATTAAGACGGCTCAAAGCCAAGGAGGAGGAATGGAGGGAGGCGCAAAAGGTATATATTTAGTCTATAAAATGTTTATTAGTCTAAAAACATACATAAAAAATAATTACTTTCATATCGTCATAGTCGTAGAATAGTGACGGATCTGACAAATAGTAAACTTTACAGGCAGCCATTTCAAAATAATATAATCGTGTTATTTTTTGTCCTAACTATTTTAATTCATATTCTGTTTTATGAAAATTGGCTTACAAGCAAACAAATAACTTCATCATTTGTAAAGGTACTCGCTGTGTTTATAATGTGAGCCTAATCTTTCCCAATATCTTAGCAATATAGAAAAACTTGTAATTGTACGAGATAAAAACACATTTTTTAGATTTACAATTTTGATTATTATAAATTACAAAAAAAAAAGTTGCTAGTATGATGATAAGAATGCGATGTGCATAACATAATTACATTGTTGATACACGCATGCTGCCTTCCTTCTGATCAAATCCATAGATTCCAAAATCTCTAATATCTAGTTCCAAGATATTAAAGTATATTAATTTCAGGGTTTCAACAAGCAATGGCGGGAACAAAACGAGAAATATTATCTCAAATCCCTCGATCATCAAGGGATCAATTTCAAACAGAACGATCTGAAGGCGATGAGATCGAAATCCCTCTTTAACGAAGTGGAGAGTGTGTATGCGACGAGAAGACCCGGGCCGCATTATATAGCTGATTATAACATGGCTAATAGGCAAGAAGGTGAGCTTCAATATTTCGGACATGCGCATGCGCATATATTCCATTGATATTTTTTTGTTTACTAGCTGGCCTGGCGAACATCGTACCGCCTAACAGTCGATTTTTTTGTTTAAATACTTATTCTGCTATTCGGGACACCGGTCTAGCTTGTAAGATCAAAAAAGAAAGTTGATAAGACAACAAATACTTTATGTTAAAAAATTTAAATTTACCTTCCCGGAACCCCTCCACTAACACTTGAACTTTATGATATGGTATTAAAGTTCAAATTGACTTTTAAGTATTATTACGAATATTTTGTATGGGAATATAGAAGTGTTGTTTTTAGACGTTTTCACTCAATTTTTTTTAATTTTTCTCTCCGTAAGAACCATCCTCGTATATCAAGAAATATTATAAAAAAAGAATTGGCCAAATCGGTCAAGCCGTTTTCATGTTATGTCGTGACAACGGAAAACGGGTTTCATTTTTATATATATAGATTTATTATGATTATTATTATTATTATTATTATAGCCTCTATTCGGACATGCCAGTGTTTTTCTTTATTTTTCGTATATTGTACTTTTCTTCCACTTTTGGGTGTCCGTTTGCCAGATGGCAAAGGCCTCCTCCAACCTTCTCCATTCTGGTCTTTCTATGGCCACTCTACCCCATGTTGTTCCCGCGACTTGTATAATGTCATCGTCCCACCTTTTTTGTGGTCTACCTCTCTTTCTCTTTCCATCTCTTGGGTACCATTGTGTGACTATTTTACTCCATTTGTCCTTTCCCCTGATCATGTGGCCTGCCCATTTCCACTTTTGTCTTCTTATTTTCAAAGTTATGTCCTGTACCTTAGTCTTTCCTCTGATGTTGCTACTCCTTACTTTGTCTTTTCTTTTGATCCCAGTCATGCTCCTTTATTATGATTAAGAATGAAAATCTTATCGCTAACGAGCGATCTCTTCTAGAGATTTTTATAAAATAGTGCTTTAATGGTTATTCTTGTCTATCCATAGCTATAAAAATAGTCCGAGACGCCGCTGAGCTGCTGATCCACCACGCCCGAAGGCAGACGGCGATACAGAAGGCGGAGAAGCGACGCATCAAGCAACTCTTGAGACAGTTTTTGCCCGATTTGTTCGCACACCCGAGGCAACCACTTTCGGATGACGAGAGAGATGATGGTAGGTTATTTTATAAAACTTAATATATATTATTACTAGCAGAATCGGCCAAGCGTTGCTGTGGCTAAGGTTTTTTGTATATTACATAGTAGTAGAACACCAGTCCATCATGCTTTTTTGGTGGTAATGCCATTAAATTGTAGCTTATGTGAAACGTTGGTACTTTCAAGTTTCAACACAGCGCCATCTGTTAGAATTGTGACCATCAAATAATAAATACTTTGCAATAAAATAATATTGCGGGTATAAATTGAGATGTAAGCTATCCTATCTTTTAAGTTGGATCAAACTACACACGGTGTGCAAATTTGATTGATATCGGTTCGGTAGTTTAGGGAGTCCATAGCGGACAAACAACGTCACGTGTAATTTATATATAATAAGATTACGTCACAAATACTTTTACACTTCGCAATGCGTGTTAATCTCATAATTGATGGACGTATCGAATCTGTCTTCTAAGTACTTAGATCAATTTTGTATGGATTGTAATTTATGTTTTTGTTTTGCAAATTTGTTAAGACCAACGGGTTATTATTATTACCAAGTTTAAACTAATATAGAAGTATATAAATAATTTAATGCGAATCTTTTTTTAACTGTATGATGATAAAGTGCGATGTGCTTAACAGAATTATTTTGTTGATACAACGCATGCTGCCTTCCTTCTGATTATTATTTAAAAAAAATAGCTAGTAAGTGTTGTCTCGCAAATATTTTATAAATTATTTGTTTCAGAAGAAAAAGAAGAAGCCACAAGTCCCGGCAGCCCTGGCCAACACGATGAAATTACAAAACAGGAGAAACAAGAGGTATGTACCATGACTATTACATACACAATTTTTTGGTTTGTGTTTGCAAGTAGTAACAATTTTTGTTAAGTTTAATTAGAAAATTAGTTTTGTATTTTCAGGAGAATTGTCTTTGGTCCTTTTAAACGAGGCACTATTCGTGTAATATCCTACATAAAGTAGATAAAAATCTGTAAATAATAGTCATTTTAACAATATGTCATATATTAAACGTGTCAAAAAAAATTAAAGTTTATTACGTTAAACTTTAATTAATTGTTTAAGTTAATTCATATGAATTAGAAGAACCTAATCTATGTTTTCTTTTCAGTCATCAGAATCTGACAACGCGTCAGAAAAGAGTACAAGGCATAATAAGATTGACAAGGAGAATAAACCCAAGAACAACAATAATACAGAAACAAAAGGTAATTGTTGATGCTAAACAATTATATTCAATTATCATTTATTGATGCAAGTAATTTTCTATATGTCTGTTAAATTATTTCCATACTGATCGCTATATACTTGCTAAATTCAATACTATTTATAATTACATATACAGTATACACTCTAAAAAGGTATAATTTGGTTGGTTTAACACAAAACCCATACATTACTCTTTTCTTTATAACGCCATTCTCTATTACGAAGAAATATTTAAATATTTATCAACATACTTAAGTGTTATTGTTTTTAAATTAGATTACAAAATAAAAGTATTGAGGTGCCGAAATGCCTTTGTTATTGTTAATTGTATTAACATGTGTGCAACATTATTGTTAGATTCCATTGCCTGTAGGAAATGTTGGTCTCAGTTACTAAACGCACCATTGTCACCTATTATATATATGTATATAAATTATTGTAATAAGTTAAATTTGGTGTTTTTCTCTTCTCTCCC
Organism: Pieris melete; assembly: GCA_963693345.1. Classification (NCBI taxonomy): domain Eukaryota; kingdom Metazoa; phylum Arthropoda; class Insecta; order Lepidoptera; family Pieridae; genus Pieris; species Pieris melete. The sequence goes on along the minus strand of CAVNZK010000040.1, from coordinate 4,251,823 downwards.
TATAACGAACGAAAATGCTCCAAAATCTAAATTAATGATTACATTTGATTAACCCAATATTTTTTATTCAGATTCTCTCATAAAACGTGGCATTTGCAATGAAGAGAGTGTTAAAGATATAAAAAACGAAATGGACCTTGAAGACTTCAAAGATTATCCACCCAATGTAAGTATTGTTTTTGTTTCTCATTCACAGTTTTTGCCAGAAATCATATTTATATATTATTACTATAATTTCGTGCTCAGAACATAGGATCAATAACCTCGTATTAACGGTTTTTAAAGCGTATTTAAATACATACCGGTTTTTCGTATCTTAATTATCGTAATTTAATATTATCTCTTAAACAAGGTTTAATTTAAAGAAATTATTTATTTATCAACACTTCATTTGCATTACAATATAAAAATTGTTTATTTTGTAATGCAAAATAAACAATTTGCAACATGCATTGAATATAATTAAATAAATAAAAAATGTATTAAATTAGATAAGGTAGGCAAGAAGTGCAAAAATACATATAACATATACATCGAAAAATAATGTTCAACAAAAAACTGCTGCTCGAATCTTACTTAAACTTAATAAAAAAAACTTATGTAAACTTAATAATTAAGTAATGAATACAACTATTTGCAGGAAGGCCGATTCGTATGCACATCGTCGTGGTACTTGTTCCTTCGGCTCCACGCGATCTTGTGTTCTCGCTTGTCCGGGGCCCGACGAGCTGCTCTCGCCTTAGCGGAGGCCGAGGCGGTGGGAGCTAACGGACGACCTCCCAGCGTAGCGGCTGCGCTACGACTGAAACCGCATAGTGAGTGTTTGAATATATTATGTGGATTTATTTATGTCCGGAAATCAACTCCTAGTTGAAAATCAAAGACAAACTCTTGTAGGAATTAATGATGAAAATTACGTAATGTTAACTAAATCTTGCAGTAAAACATTATTATCTTAAAATTTGTAAATGTGGTTGAATTGTGATAATTTACTTTAAAAACAAATACCTAGTTAAATTAGAATGCATAGTTTGAGATATTCTTATAAGGGAGCGTTCAAGTATTACGTTACGAATTTGGGGGGGGGGGGGAGGGATTTCCCCTTTTATAAAACATTACGATGCGAGACAAATTACGCGTTATTGTTAAGTATTATTTTCGACTTTCCAGTAATTTATTAAAGTATAAACAGTCACTAGGTGGTCACGAAACGTTTTACTATACTTGGGTACAGAAAAAAGTTTCGGCGCGTTACATGGGGGAGGGGGAGTGAATAATCTCCAAAAATTGCGTGACGTATTTTGGACACTCCTTAAATTAAATTTAATAAAAAACATTTTTAAAATATTTAAAACGGGGCCAAGTATGATATTTTTTCAGTATGCAATTGTTTTAGTATTTCCTTTCGTAAATATAATATGGCAACATTTTACAGACCTACCATCCGAGGTGTCGTCTCCAGCGGAGTATTACAACACATTACTAGAACTGGTAAAGGGTGTGTTAGATGGCAACACTGAAGCATCCGCGTACGAGGACGCGGCGAGAGAAATGTTTGGCATCAAGGCCTATCCTGCCTATACACTGGATAAAGTTGTTTCAACAGCTGTTAGACAGGTCAGTTTTCGTGTTGTTAGTAGCAAAATTGAATTTTGTTTATTTATTACTATCGACTTTTTAATGTTTTCTAAATCATTCCAATTACAATATTATAAGAGACAATGATGACAAGAATGCGATGTGCATAACATAATTACATTGTTGATACACGCATGCTGCCTTCCTTCTGATGTCTCCTTATTAATATTATTTATATGTATATAAATAATATTCATAAAATGTTAACTATATTGATTAATTTACTATGGAATACTGAAAAATTCTTCATGATAAAAAATAGTTTGTATGTCCCATTTTTTCCATGATTATGTTTTACCGGAAATTGAGCCCGTTTTTTGATTAGAGGTGTTTGAATAATTAGTTACACAAAATAACTTAAAAAGTATTACCAGCAAGTTGGGTCAGTTATAATTTGTAATGTAATATATAAAATTCTCGTGTCACAATGTTCGTTCCCGTACTACTCCGAAACGGCTTGACCGATTCTGAGAATCGGCTATTATCTATATTTCAGTATAAAGGGGTGGGGTCCATCCTATTTTTTTTATATTTAGAACTTTTTGCTTTTATTTTTTATGCTACAGCATACAAAAATACATACAACCCTAATTTTCACCCCTCTACGAACAAACTCTATTTTTTATTATAGTAGATAGTTAAGTTTATTGAACAAAAAAAATTGTTTCCTAGTAATAATATACATGGCAAAACAAACCTATGCCGGGTCAGCAAATAAAAATATATAATGCACTAATCCCCTGTTATATCTAGAATTTCCGTTTAATACTGTAGTTACAATTTGTTATTGATAATATGTCTTTTACAGCTCCAACATTGCGTATCAGAGAGTTGGTCAGTTCGTGCCGCAGAACTGGCAGCGCGAGGAGGAATGCGAGGTCCTCTTTCCTACGTCTATAAGGCTGCTAAATATCTACGACCAGAACATACTACCTTCCTTGTTAAAGTGGTATGTATCACCGAATCACCATAGACAAACATAGATAGATCAGATATTTGATATACCATAGACAAACATAGGCAGATCAGATATTTGAATCACCATAGACAAACATAGGCAGATCAGATATTTGAATCACCATAGACAAACATAGACAGATCAGATATTCGAATCACCATAGACAAACATAGGCAGATCAGATATTTGAATCACCATAGACAAACATAGGCAGATCAGATATTTAAATCACCATAGACAAACAGAGACGGATCAGATATTTTTTTGTTTAATACCAATACAAATATTTGTTGTACAATTTTATATGTATAACATATGAAACAAATATTGCAACTTTCAATTAAGCTTTCATTTAATAACTTTCACAAACAACAATCAAAATAATTTAAAAATGCAGAGCTAATGAACAAATAAATTAGAAAACAAAATAATTATAAAACAGAAAAATATTAGCAAACGCAAGTAGTATTTTGGTGGTTTATTAAATTAGAAGTAATGTGATTTTATAAAGAGATTGATAAATGAACAAATATTTTTCTTCATCTATCAAAATATACATAAAACAGCCAAATTAACATAGTATATATATATCTAATGATATATTATTTCCTCAGTATAGCGGCAACGAGTGCAAAGTGACGTTCGAGTTGTTGGAGCCGGCGGGTGAAGGGAGAACGTCACCGCAGCTGAATAACGACGGAAGTCGGCTTTCGCCCACTAATCAGGTAATTAATTACGGGAATTATTTAACTTGAAATTTGTTCTATGCTATGTTCACCAGGCGATAAAGTTACAATTTTAAAAAGTCAAAAAACATTACACAAACTTCTTCACTTCACAAAAGGAAATGTACATTAAATGCTTCTAATTTTACATTTACTGCCAGTTCTTAAATCAAGGTCGTAGAACGGAAGAGAAGAACTGGCAATAAAGTCTCCGCCATTCTTTTTAATCGCCAAGATTTTTGTTTTACACAATGTAAGGAGCTGCAACCATTACAGCATGTTCCACATGACATCTTAAGTAATAAATAACGATAGTGGGTAATTCTGACCACCAATTACACTTAATCCTGTCGTAGCTTCAACCATATTTGTTTTCCTCAGTGCGGTCGCGAAAACGGTCCATCTTCGGTGTCAGCGGCGGCCGCCTGGTCCCGATACACGGAGCGCTTCGCTCGCCCCGATACGCCAGCTCGGTACCACAAGCCCGTGTTTCTGAGGCGAAACGCTCGGAAGAACGGCGGAGGGGAACTGATAGCCACCTCCAGTACGGGGCTGCGGCATCAGCCGCCCACTGTTAGGAGGAGAAAGCCCTTGCGCCTTCACGACCACTCGGAGTGTACTATTTCTAATCCTATACGGTGAGTTAAACAATTATGTAGAACTCTTTTGATTAAAATAAATTATCTCACACACCTGTAAATCTTGTTTAAATGCATTTCTAAAATCAGATCAAATAAAATTATCTAAATTAATGACATGTTCGCTGAGAGTATGGTGACAGCATGGAAAGCTTTAAACCAACAACCCACAATGTTATATATATATATATATATATATATCTATGTCTGTATTGTGTTGTGAATCTTATGAATAAATAAATTTAAACAATGAAAGAGATCATCTCATGTAATTTTTTGTTTTTGAGAAATTTGTGGACAAACATACACTTGGAAAATGTACTATAAAAAAACCGTACATGCTAGAAATAGATAATACACAAATCGTACAGGTCAAAGCGATAACCTCCTTTTTGATGTTAATGATTAAGAACCACTTTCTAAACATTATAATGAATTAATTTTTATTTACAGTTTCGTCGCCTGTCGTCCTCACCAGCTGTACCGCGCGGGATGTCTGTCGAGCGCTCGAGCGTCCCAACAGCGTCTTTCGGCGACGAGAAGAGAGAGGTTCAGAGCCTGGCTTGCCTCCACGCAGAGACCCACTTAAGTCCACGCCCACATCGTCAAGATCGGAAACGGTACTCATACCGCTAAATCACGAAATCGATATTTTCATATCGAAATGTTTGAGGATCCACGCGAGGTGGATAGCGATGATCGGAACTGAAAGAATCCAGCGCTAAAATGGATGATTAGCGGAAATGTCAATTATCATTAAAATTGGTCACTGACATTGAGTTGAGAGATGTGAGATCGATATTGACAGTTGGACAAAATTTGAGCAAGGTTTTAAATATTGACACGAAATTGATAAAAATATTTGATAAAAAAATATTTTCAGTAATGACTTGAATTATTCTCAGTTTTAACTTAGTAAAAAATGTTCTAAATGAATCAAAATTTAATTTATTGACATTACAAACCATTTTATTTTTGCCTCTGGCAATGAACAAATTGACTTCTCTTAAATCTAATAGTATGAGTTGTTCATACTATATATAAGCACTACGCTCCGTCGAAGTCGGTTAAACTTAACCGACGTACATTCCTACACGCTTCGCTAACTATTTTTGCTTAAATATTTGGAAGCGAAAACTCCGTAAACAGTCTCGTGATATTTTTGACTCGTTTTTTTTATTTAAACTATTTTTCAAAATCTGTGCAGCTTTAATAGCTTACGAAGGTACTCTTTATAACGTACACTTATAAAGAGTGTTGTTTACTGCGTTTTTGTTTTCCTTTTGGAAAAGACGGAGAACGAATGATTTTCTATGACATGAAATGGTACATTAATTCTCCTTGTGTGTACAGCGTGTTTGGAAAAAGTGTAAGGTGTTAAAACCCCTGATTCGCCGACTTAAAATCCATACAGATCTGTCAAAACACGCTGTATATAAGAAATTGATCCGAGTCATACAGGGTACTAAACTCGAATACCGCTATCGGATCGGTTTCTGACGTTGGGTCGCGTTTTAGCGGCTCACGCTAGCTTGTAAGTGTTTAGAACGATTGTATATATATGTTCTAAATGTACAGATCTCTAAGTACATGTGTAAATACGAGTGATTTGTTGATGAACCAATCTTGTTGATTTGTATGGAGATGAAATAAATATTATTATATTTATACTTACGGCCTTTTATTATCCTTCGACTACTAACTACTAAAGCATCTAACGACTCTAAGACCAGGGACACATTCATGTCCATGAGAGAGGAAATTGTGAAAAAAAATTAACAAAAGTAATAATAATATATATATATTTTATTATTACTATATATATATTATATATAATTATTGATAAAAATCGGTTCAGCTTTTTAAATTGAAGAAACACGACTAAATTATTAGCCCAGGAGTTTTAAAACCATGGACACATGTCAAATCAAACGTAAACTATGACTGAAGAAACCATAACATGTCGAAACATGCCATTTTTAAATAAAACCCTTCCTATTCGACTTAAGGTTGAGATGAAAGTAAAAAGTTTAGAATAAAAAAATATACGTGTAAGATTTCAGTCTTTTAATAGAACCATGTAACTGATTGAACTAACAATTAACTACGCACTAAACGAGACAAAAGTATTACAACTAATAAACATTCACGAAGCTAAATTCTATAAAATTAGACAACCGCAAATTGGGAACCTATACTTCCAGTTTCCAACTGGTAACATTATAAGGGGTTTACTTTGATCGTAATGAAATCTTCTGGTGTATTCTATAAAATATCTTACGATGGGCTTTTTTACACAATTTTCAACCATTCACAGCCAAGACTCGTATAATAAAACACCAGAAGATTCCACATTTGAAATTTCAGTTATAATATCGTAAACGGAAATATTCTATTTACAAAAAACACAAATCTGATTCTAGAATCAAATAAATTTTACTAATTGCCAAAAAAATATTTTATAACAATTCCTTTGCATTAATAAAATGTTAAATCTAATTAAAACACATAAATAAGTATGAAATATAACAAACCTATTTTAGTGGACACTGATTATAACCCTAGAACTAGGTACAAGTTTAAAACCCTCTCTCATGAAGTTAAAAATATTTTTGAATCTTATTGTGATAAATAAGATATTCAAGAATCTAGATCTCATCGATACAAGAAATATTGATTTAATTACTTTAATGTATATTTATTACTTAGCCGACATACAATAGGTGACGTAAATATCTGATTATCTTCATGAAAGAGACAAAAATACTAGTATAATACAATTTTGTTATATGTACAAAATATTGCTCAATTGGAAGTATTAATATGGCAATGTCTGGCAAGACTAAATTCGTAAATGTATTTAAAATTCAAATTGGCGTCAATTCTGGTATACCTAAATGTGTATTCAATACTTATCTGTTTTTCTAATAAATTTTTATCCTGTATTAACTCATTTTGAATTCGTTTCATGCAAAAAAATTTTTTCGTTACACCAGAAAAGACAACATTATATTACGGAGCAAAGTTTGTTAAAATTTAAAATTGATTATTTTGTAGAATAGGATTTTCTTATGGCAAAATGGACAGTTACTTGGCAAGAACAAAATGTTATTTATGACTTCGAAAGAACAAAATTAGTCCTACAATATATAACATCTTTACTAACTATTATGTAGGATAAATCATGTGTTACATGTAGAAATACATATCACCATAGCTATAAATACATTTTAATACTAATTGGCACAGTACTAAATTATAGACACATACTACATATCATGAGATTACTAATTTCATAATTTTAAATTCTTATTGTAAATATGCCCAGTTGGGTTTATCGTAAAAAGGGCCGCTGTCCGCCATTTTGAATTTAGACGCGCACAAGTCTAAATTTCCCCGCCTAAATCACTGGAGCAATAAAAATTCTACCTAAGTACCTATACACCAGTCATTATAGACATTCGAAATCGAAAATTTGATAATAATTCCAAAAGTTTTCAAACTTCGGTCAAGTGAATGGTACATTGGGACGACAATAAATCTCATTTTGCAACCTTGTCCGCAGTCCGGAACATTGTTAAAATTGCAATTAAATTAATTTTTGTTGCTGTATGGTCGTGAAAAAAATTCCAAAAGTTCTGCAAACTTGGGGAAGTTTTCGATATAATATTTCATATCACGTATAAAATTTGCAACCAACCTAAGTGTACGGAACATTTTTTGTTATTTATTTTATTTTCGATATATCTGTCAAATTTGCGAACTTTTGGAACGTTTTCCTTCAGTTTAATAAAGAACAACACAGAAAAGTGACTGACTGGACTACTAGTAATATAAGGTCAAATGCTAACCCTACTGGGCTTAATGTCAACTGTCAAGTACACAGTTATATTGTACGGGTTACAGTTGCCCGACGTAAATTGAAAATTTCCTCGGGAATCGAGATAAAAATGACGTTAAAATCAATTACCATCTTTAAAATAGAGGTGGATTTTTATACATTTGATTCATAAAACTATGAAATCACGAAATTGTATAAATGACTCGATGAGACATTAATTGTGCGTATTAAATATATACTAAATTATTGAGTATTTTAATTATTATAAGAGAACAAAAAATTCTATGCTATATACAAAAATCTAGTACTACAATACACAAAGGTCGAAATTTTTATCGTAATAGTGAACACGATTTAAAGGCTTTTCAGATACAAACATAGAGAAATAAAATAAACTGTACAAAAACAAATTAAAACGTAGGCGCGATGTTTTTAATTACGTTCGTATTTTACCCTCCATTTTGCTTTTAGTGTGCAAATTGTCAAATTATGGTCTATTGCTCAGTTTTATTCGCCATTTTGTAGCAGAGCGAATTGACGGTTAATTAAAATTCTAGCGCCAAAGTTTATTTTATTTCATGATGTTACACTCGTGTTAATAAAATAGCACGTTTAAAATTAAAGAAATATAAAATCTTATATTATCTTTAATCAGACTGTCCGAAGTAATATTTAGAATGTTATAAAGTGTTGCAACTCTCAAAATAGCTGAAAAATTAAACACAATACAAACTATAGTTTTCCTTACAACACTCAAAGGTCGCTATCGACATAAAGTTGAAAGACACAAAACATAGCTTTATTATTTTAAGGGTTTGTTTCACAATGTATGTACCAAATAGCTATGCAACACATAAATTATTTGGAAGGAAAAATTGTTCATTTGTCACTTCATCGGACTCATAACTTATGATGGACTTTATGTGACGAATAGCGCTATCTGACAGTCGTGAAACGCAACAATACTGTTTTCCTACGTAAGTAATAAATAGCTAATTTGGAACTAATGTAGAACTTATCCGTACAGTGTGAAACAGACTCTAAATAATACAATATTTTTTATTCAATACATAAATCTCGTAATTTTCAAAAAAAATACTTATAAGTTAACTGTCAAATCATAGTTGAGAGTACTCTAGGCGAGCCTGTCTCTATTAGTATATGGGCATCTGTCTAAAATGTCTCTGTAATTAAGAGTAATCTGTAGCGACACCTACAAACAGTACGATGACGTCATACCATGAAACGCGCTAACGAAGTTTTTCCGACCGCTAAGGATAAGGACTGGCAGTCTTGTCGAAGATCCTTCTTTAAGGCCGGAGGAATAGCACAACACCATTCTCTTAGGAATCCATTTAATCAGTTACTTGTTTCTCGGAACCACTTTGCCATCCCGAATCCATAGTATTTGTGTCGCTGTAGCAATGGTGGTGGTTTGTTTTCAACTCTTCCTTATTTATGTTCTCGGGCTCGTACTGTGAATCAGGACCAAGGCATTTTGCCTCCGGCTCGTTTGAATAAACTATCTCCGGACGTCCGTCTTCATCAGACAACAACGACTCGTCTGTGTTTGGCGACAAAGGTGAGATTATTGGAGCAAACTCTCTTTCTATCTGAGTTTTGGGACTGCGTTTAATCTTTAACGGGCTTATGTGCGGACGCATTTTTGGACTTCCCTCGACCCTGATGCTGGAGTTCAAGTCTGACATTCGTCTGTCTTCAAATCGGCTCCCTCTCGATTCATTCAATATGTCGCTCGTTCGGTCTCTTGAGTCATTCGTTCGTTCCATTCGCTCAATTCTCGACGATTCACTGATACGTTCGACTCGAGAATCGTTCAGTCTGTCCCTCGAATCACTCACATCCAATTCGATTCTTTCGACGACCCTTGAAATCCTTGAATCGTTCAGTCTATCACTTCTGTCTGTTCTAGAATCATTCAATCTCTCACAACGATCGATTCTAGAATCGTTCATTCTTTCAATTCTGGAATCGTTGTGCCTATCGCAACGTTCAGCTCTAGAATCGTTCATTCGGTCACTTCTATCCAATCTGGAATCGTTAATTCTGTCACTTCTATCTATTCTGGAATCGTTCATTCTGTCGCTTCTATCAATTCTGGAATCATTCATTCGGTCACACCTATCAATTCTGGAATCGTTCATTCGGTCAGTCCTATCAATTCTGGAATCGTTCATTCGGTCACTCCTATCAATTCTGGAATCGTTCATTCGGTCGCTCCTATCAGTTCTGGAATCGTTCATTCTGTCACTCCTATCGTGTAATCTGTCTCTAGAATCGATTCGTTCAATTCTCTCAATATTTCGATCACTCATCCTCATAGAACTATTTAGTTGTTCAATCTGTTGTTCTGTCAAACGAATGGAACTATTCAAATCCGGACGCATTTTTTCTGACTTCTTGTCTGTTTGTCTTGGCCTACGTTTGGAACCGACTTGCGGTTGTGGCCGCTGCTGTCTTGTTAAGGTAAATGACCCGGTGTCTGATTCCGAAGTGGATTCTGGGTGATTCTCTATTGTCCCAACTAGAGCTGATAAGTTCGGATTAACACAACAATCCGCCTGAAATGGAAAATAAATCAATTCCAAAAACAAATCCAAAATAAACTTGACATGCTTATACATCTTTGTATGTTATCATAGCAGCTTTCCATTGGCATATATGGAACTCATTTAAGGCACGAACAAAAAAGAAGAAGCTAAACGACACCGTTGAGCGTATGTATAAAAACAAATGAATAAAGTATTGAAAAAAAAATATATTATTAACTGGGAAGAAATAAGGGACATATTTTTTTTAATATTGTTTCTTGAATATAAAAAAATAGCTTAACAAGTGGATAAAATACTCACGTTACAGCAACTGGACACGTCGGCAAAATAAACTTCAGACTCCGTGTTCTGATTCACTCCACGGTGACAGTCTTGCATGGAAGACCTAAAAGCATTAGTAACGACATTTTATTAAAACCTAAACAACTATAAAACGTATTACGTATTTCCAAATTTCTTAACATATATATTATATAGTAATCATAATATATATAAATTAGGTGTCACGTTGTTTGTCCTAAACTACCGAACCGATATCAATCAAATTTGCACACCGTGTGTAGTTTGATCCAACTTAAAAGATAGGATAGCTTACATCTCAATTTATACCCGCAATATTATTTTACTGCAAAATGTTTGTTTATTATTTGATAGTCACAATTCTAACAGATGGCGCTGTGTTCCCCATAACCGGTGTTCTCCTACCGTTTCCCTTGAATAGGTTACTACTATGTTATATAACTAAAACCTTAGCCATAGCAACGCTTGGCCGGTCGGCTAGTAATAATAATAATTAATAAAAAGAAAATCAAAACAAATTTAAAAAGTTTGCTCCCTGTGGCAGTTTACCTTTAACGCTGGCAGCATTTCCTCGCTGTATTGCGATACTTATTTGTTGAGCCAGGAAAGTACCAGCTCACCGGTACTATCTACTAGGCGCTAACTTAAATCTTTTATTAGCGCCTGTACACTTAAAGTCCACAGCCCAAGAGTCTCACACAAAAGACTGCCACAGGAACCAAACTTTTTAAATTTGTTATAATTAAATTTTAATGAATTTGTAGCGACATCTACAATCTGCTTACAAATCACTAAGATGACGTCATACCCTGAAACGCGTTTAAGAAGTGAGCCACTGAGGCCTTCAAGTTAATTCAAATTAATTTATCAATTTAGGTAACACAATGTACACTTATGAACGTCAAAAAGAAATATATATTAAATGTTTCTAATTTAACATTTATTGCCAGTGCTCAAATCAAGGGCGTAGCACGGAAGAGAAGAACTGGCAATAAACTCTACGCCACTCTTTTTAATCGCCATGTTTTTTTAAATGTTTGTAAGGAGCTGCAACCATGTTCTACATGACATTTTAAGTAATTAATAGTTAAGTAATAATTACAAAAAAAACAAAGATTTGTCCTCTATCGGCAGTAGGCATGGTGAAATAGAAGCAAGGATCTGTGGTTAAATTGGTTAGATTGGAGGAAGAATACACCACCTTTCCTCTACACATTAAACAAAATTAAACTGACCTGATTGGAGATTGTTTATCATTTTGAAAAGCCAAATTTTCCTTGCCTTGTTTCTGACAAGAGTCGCCGCTTTGATCTGAAACTAAATAAAATATATGAGATGTGAAATTAAGATTTTTGAAGTGAAACTTCTTTAGGTGCATGAGGGTAAAATGTTTACGGATGAAACGCAATAATAAGCGTAGTATTAGCGTCACAAAGATGTGCAGCGTTTTTATCGAAGAAAAGGGAGCGAGTGATTGAGATCGATTAAAAGAGAGTGAGAAGGGCTAATTACCTTAAAGAAATTCCATTTTTAAAATTAAAATTTCGTAAAGAGAATTTATGAAATATTAGTATTTTATATTTTATTCAAAATAATTCATTGAAATCTCAAATGACGAGTTGTAAATTAAAATGGCACGTGTTTTTATTATCGAAGAAATAGATTTAAAAAAATATATAATTTGTATTAATTTTCGTCACTTTTAATATTTTAATGACAATTAAATTCCTAACATATCTTCCATTTTCCCTCCCTCTAAGTCTCGGAAATCTAAAATTTTAGATTTGTATAAATATGAACAAGACTTAAAAATTAGTTAGCCTAAGAAGTTTCACTTCTGACATGTGTACTTTGTACGCACGCACTTTTTTTTAGTATGCTCCTATTACCTAGCTGCATTTATATAATGACCAATGTATAAAATAAAAGTACTGAATTTGACTCCCGGCAAAACAATAAAACAAGATACAAAAATGCGTCCGCCTACTTATGAAACTTCAATCATATAAGAAAAATACCTTTACTGCAGCTTTTCTGGTGAACACACTCCATTACATCATCCCTGCAATCCCGATGTATGTTCCCAGCACTGAGCCCCAAAGACCGGGGACAGTTCCTGTATGGGACCAAATGACCCCGCAAGGTGTTAAACCTCTCCTGGCCTTCTTCTTGAGGATACATCTGCAATTCTTGATTTAGTCTGTATTCCGGATTCAGTCTCGCCAATTCCGGGTGCATTCTAACTAATTCCGGGTTCACTCTGACTAATTCCGGGTTGATTCGGACTAAGTCGGGGTTGATTCTGACTAATTCCGGGTTGATTCGTTCTTGGCTGTGATAAGAGCTTCTCGTACACGTGTGCGGCTGTACGTTTGTCAGTTCGTGTGGGTTTATGGTTCTGTGTACGTCTATATGATGGTGATGAAGAAGGGTCGTTGTAGCTGGATCTTGGTGATGGAGATGGTGTCTGAAAGGATATAATTCATTTCTCTGTACCTCATTTCAATAACAAAAGAGTGGAAATCGTTAAATGTGTTTCCGGGTCTGTAAAAACTTCTTATATAGATTTATTTATTCCACAAAATAAAATTGATTAATCATTATTCTTACCGGCTACCACTCCTCCCTTGAGGGCTGTACGGTGGAGGAGGTCCCCAAACTCCAGTTTGGGCATCAAAACTGGTATTACCTTCAGAGAAGCCTTCTTGATACCCAATTTGCCCGGGTTGAAAGTTTTGGGGTTGAAACTGGGAACTTTGAGCGAATTGGCCCGACTGACTGAATTGGCCCGACTGACTGAATTGGGCGGATTCGAACTGGGACGTCTGGGGGAATGTGCCAGAGGTTTGTCCCCGTTGAAAGGGTTGGTTGAAGTTGGGATAAGCTCGTTCTTCGTAAGATTGAGGCGGGTTTTGAGCTTGTTCCGTTTCACAGAATCCGTACGCGCTGTCACCCGACTGTGGAACGCCATCCATGCGGCAACGAGAACTGGAACAATAAATAAGTTTAACTCCGCGTAACGATTAACTATGACTAAACGTATTAATTTAAACGTAACGTAAGATTAATTCAATATATAAGAAGAAAAATAAAAATTATGAAAATATTTAAAATGTTCATCGTAATAGAATCTTTATTTCTGATACAACTTTTGCACCGACTATAAACACTACAAAAAAAATACTAAGTAACAAAAATGAATAATAAAACATACAAATCTTAATTTATTGTCAGTCATAGAGTCTCTTCAAATCAAAATCATTTAATCATATAGGTAACAAAGGTACACTTAAGAACGTCAAAAAATAAATACATATTAAATGCTAAATTAAGAAGCATTTACTGCTAGTTCTCAAATCAAGGGCGCAGAATGGAAGAGAAGAACTGGCAATAAACTCTCCGCCACTCTTTTTTAAAGGCGCCAATTGTGTTGGCACCTGTAATCGACTCTGTGAAAAATACATAATTACATATCCTTGCACAATATTTTTAAAGTAATCATTCACATCTAAGATATAAGGTTGTAGCTCTACTAATTTCTTTTATTTTTTAAACATTCTAAGAGGAATTTATTAAAAGTGATAATTTATAATTGTCAAGTTCTGTAAAAAAAATAAAAAGGTTCGTGCTTGTATTTGAAACGTAGTTTTATTGAAATATTTAATTTGTGATTACTCACTTTTGACTATTTCCCCTCGGCCATGGGAACCAGCTCCATGGAGAAGTCTTTCTTCCTGAGCCTGGATTTGGCGAATACAAGTTTCCTATACGACCTAAAAATATATATATAAAGAAAAATTTAGTTCAGTGTATCTTCTCGTTGGGAATTTTAAAACGAATATTTCTATTAGTAATGAAAAAAACAAACTAAGTGCGACTCTCCTACGTCAAAAAAGAAAATAAATTGAATTTGACATAAGGGAGTCAAAGATACAAATCTTAGCGCTAAGTGCGACTCTCCTACGTCAAAAATTGGACTTTGGCATGAGGGATTTATAGATCGCGCTAAGTCTAATTTTTAAATGTTCACCATAGACACAAAATCTACATCTAGATGTAGATTAACTTATATAAATTTTGAAATTATCTTACCAGGCGCCCAAAATCGATGTTGCAAACTGAAGTCCCAAGCAGGCTGAGTTGTATGACACTGCGGACAACAACTGCAGTTGTTCTGAAATTGTTGCATCCAACATTATATAACTTTTTTTACAATCAACAACTTAACTTGGCGTGTTTACTATTATAAGGAGTACGCGAGCATCGGCTTATTCCATATTCTCTTCAAATGCGTCATTTCGAAGGAGATAAGCAAATCAAATGCATTTTTAAGATCATATAAAAACGCACACACACACGCCCACAAATTACACATTCCCACACACACCTCAACCAATAAATTATTAGTAAATTGTCTTTGTTAGTACATAATATTCTTTGTATACATGGTGTTATCCTTTTGGAATATTTTTATTTAAAAATTGTAAATATTATCTTTATACAAATAAATTATTTTTGTCAGAAGTTGTATGAGAGAATTCAGTTAGCAATTTCGTTACAAGATTCGGTTCCCAATTCATGGTCAAAATAGCAACAAACCTGTGCAGGTCTCCCAGTAGCGGGGGCAGCTTGTCCTGTTGGAGGTCTATACAAAGACCGGCAACGCAGTTCCAGCTGCTCCCAATACATCTTCTTTCGTTCATGACTGAAAGGTAAATTAGGTATCAAAAAAATATAATTTCTTAATTAAACTAGTATTAAATTTTTACTCTATGACTACAGGAGTTATTTACTATTGTATACTCAACACCTAGACACCCTGACACCGCGTCATTTACGACCTTGCCCTACTCCATGTCTCTCAGCAACACGCAGTCAATGGTGTCTTGTATTACTATAGCAACGTTGATGTCATAATCCAACACGCGAAATCGGTTCTTCCGATAATACAAATAAACTCTATATTTCCATCAAGTACATTGTCTAATCTGTTAATCTTTTCGCAGAATGTCATATAATTCAAATCAAAACGTGGATACAGTTTACATACGTTTATATTAAATTTATTTTATAATCATGTTACAAACGCATCATAGAAGCAGCATCAGCCAACATTCGAGATCCGTGAGTCACTTTATCAATGAAGCTGATGAACTATCAGATTCCGAGCTCGTTAAACAGGTCAACGATGTTAAGCAGCAAATAAGAGTGCTCGCTTTGGAAAACGAAGTCTTAGAAAAGACTATAATGAGGCTCGACCCGAGTTTAATGCATGGTATACAACAAGCATTGGAGTTCGCTGCAAGGATGCAGAGCGGTTCATCCCTAAATGTTAACAGTTTCGTCAAATCGACCTCGAAACTGGGCATGGAATCTGTTACCAGCCCATCTAGGATGCTGACAAGCCCTTCAAAAGTTTCAGCACGGCGTGTAGAATCATCAGGTAAGTTCAGTAGCACTGTTATATTTGGCACCGGCCCAAGAGTTAATGTTCTAGAGCGATCGGAACTAGTCACCCTTGAAATGGAATTTCTTATCAACAACCTCGAGAAAGCGAGAAGTAAAGCGGCGAAACAGCACGCGCTACTAAAGGCACAGCTCGAAGAAATCGGTTTACGTGAAGTTGAAATTAAAAAATCGAGTGATCTGTTCGAAACAGAAGTAATAGTTGAGGGCTGGGACAAAATCGCTCAGAGGATCCCCGCTGAAATATGGATCAGATTCATGACCGAATGGGTGAAAATGATAGATGGCCAAATAGGAAAGCTAAGATTGCGAACTAGTACTTTAAACACACAGTACAGTAAGTTCAAAGGGCAGATACGGGTCAAAGCCGAACTCAGCGAGAGTTTGCGACCCGTAGACTTCGATAAGTTGAAGATAGAAAACAACGAATGCGCTGAAATGATTGATATGAAAATACAGCAATTGGCCGAGTTAAAAAAGATGACTGGTGATGCAAATTTAAACCTGACAATACATAAGAAGCTGATGATGGAACAGAATGGCTATTTGACGAATGTATTGAAAACTATCAAATTAAAGCACAAGCAAACGAAAGAGTTGGATAAAGAGAAAGACGTGATACAAGTCCAGGCTGACAGTTTAGCTCAGAGATTAGACGATGTTCGCAAGGTCAGACTCGCATATGAAGTCCCAGATGTGATGGACTATGTCAATATAAAGTCTGAAATAACTGATTTAAAGAACAACATCAAAGTTCTAGAGAATAGAGCACACATACAACGAATTGCACTGACTTCTTTAAATAAGAAATTGAATTTGATGATGAACTGATCACATCACATCAATAACCTTCTTAATTATAAAACCTGAATCTGGTCTTTAATTAAAGTACTCTATCATCTCTTTCTGACAAATTGTGTTTGCGCTGAGATAAATAGAGATGGATTACTACTTTAAACGGTGTAAGAACGGTGTTGTCTAGATTTATTTTTTATGAATAAGTTGGTTAATATTTACAATAGAAAATCTATTCAGTCCATTTAATATTTAAAATCTGTTTTATATTGTGAGAATTTATGATGCGTATTAATTAATAATTAAAGATGATTTAGCTGGATCACAGGTTTTTATTGAAACACAAACTGTATATATATATGATAATACAAAACATCGACAAGAGACCTAGTAAAATCATTGCGATAACAAGGTATTGGTATGTCTTTTGCAGTCTGCCAAGTCTCTGGATTTGTATTAAATATAAAATGGTGTTAAAGAGCTAACTATTTATTACAGAATCTTAATGCTTGGTTTTTAAGAAACTATAAAATATATACGACATTTTAAACTATTGTTTGCGCAGATACAGTTTAAAGAAATGTCTGGAATGAAGAATTAGTAAAAACATTTTAACGTTTTTGTATTTTACGAGTACATGTGTGCTAACAGTTTTGAATGGTTTATAAAAAGCTAAGTTAATTAATAATATAAAAGTATTCTCACCTAAGCAGCTGATAAGCCAGCATACAACTAAATATGCAGACGAGTACTGCTGTCACAGATAAGGCGAAAACTCCTCGAAGACACCAATATAAGGCTCCGTGGACAACTCCACAATCGGTTACGCCTTCGAAAACGCACCGAACTCCTGGAACAAATGTCACTGAAAATTCTCTATACCTCACGTTCAGAGTTGAGATTTGACGTTAGTATCTCCAATATGTCAAAATGGATGTTTTACTTAGGGCAACAATTTCGATAAAAGTTAATGTGATTCTAGAAATACATTAAATTCTTTACAAAACAAAATTTTGTAATAACTTTGCGTTATATGATTCATTTGTAGAAACACATATATGTATATCATTATTTTTTTCTTGCCACAATATGTAAAATATTATTTTGTTTACACGATTTAAAGCGAATTCGTTTATTGGAATGTAAATTCCTTCCTACCTCAAATTTATTCCAAAATTTGGTAATAAATTTGCATTACGTGGTTCATTTCAAATACATTAAATCATTAATTTTTTTCTTGCATAAGAATGTAATATTGTTTTTTTTATTCGTATATTTTTTATACATTTTAAGCGAATGCATTTATTGGAATTAAAATTCCTTGCAAACCAAAATTTGGTAATAAATTTGCGTTACATGTTACATATAATTTTAACATTTATAATCAGGTGATAAAAATCATACCATCATCATCGCTACTGTGCTGTGAGTCGGGTGGCATTGAAAAACACGAGCATGTTCGGGTCAGCTTCGTGTATTCGCAAAATTTCAGCGTTTGTAGCCTGAAAAATTAATTAAATATCGATCATGGGCACTTCAACTTTATAGGTATAAATTAAAAACAATATAAACTAGATATTTTCCCATAATATTAAAATATTTTCAGTGGTATAACGAGAATAAAACAAATATAATATAAATAGCTTTAAGCGTATTAATAAGCTTTAATTAGTCAAAAAACTTTTGTGGTTACGTAAAATCTTTTTATATCTTATTACAATTTACATAAGAAGTTGTTAGAAATTTTTAATGTTAAACTATTTTAAACTTCGTAGCGAAGTTTATTCGCGCTTTATTTAACGATAATAGGAGTTCCTAAGGTAAAGTTAACATGACGTATATTTTTTTAAATCTATTTATACTTTATAAAGTACTTACTTGTTCATGTGTATGACGGTCGTTGTGATGGTAACGAGAACGCACGTCAACGCACAGACCAGACAACACGCTCCGACCACCTTAATCTGAAACGATTGTTTTTATTAAATCACTTAACAATATTTTTATCAGCAGTCTACAACAAAGATATTATACAATTCATACTACGCTTAAAATTTTGGCTCATTCATATTAACTGTCTCGGTTTTAATAGTATTTTTCCTTCCGGAAGTTAAATATGCAATATAGTATCTCTTCCTGACTTAAAGCAAAGCTCTCATTAGGAAAAATGTACTTGCACATCTGTTTATGCGAGATGCCATCAAGAACTCCCAACTTTTCATGCATAATATTGTTCCAATTATCGTTTTAAAATACTCATCAGGTACGTAGTTCTGGCAAAGATTTTCTCAAACCATGCATACATGCCAATAAATTGGAGGTGAACATACTTTTCTTACCATATAGCTGTACCGGTTTCTTCTCCTGGCTAAGCTCATTATACAAACTCCGGTTAGGACCAGCTGTGGACAATTTCATATTGATTACAAAATCTTTCTTAGCTGATAGCATATTTCAATATGGCGAACAAGACACGGTTTTCAAAGCAGAATTATATTTTACAGGCACAAGAGGTTTCACCTACTTGCCTATTAGATTGACAATCATGAAACAGATTCAGAAATCTGAGGCTTAGACCTAAAGAGGTTGAAGCTCCATGGGTTTTTTTTATTATTTTTGTTATATATTTTTTACAATGATTACTTGTTAACAGCATAAAATTAGGTATTTTTTTATAATCACGTATGATTTTTGAGAAATATGCTTGTTCTCATATTCATTGAACTTTTTTACTTACAGTCAGAGGTGTTAAACAAAAGATGGTGCGTTTACTATAATTGTGATTGGTCAAACAAATTGACAGATTGTATTTCTGTCTCTGTCTGTCGGTGAGAGACTAGAGATGCCGTTAATATAAATAGGAAACGAGTGATAGACTATTCATAGTGTTGTCACATCCACTGCCAATATAGGTAGAAAACAGTGTGAATAATCTGGTCCTAGTGATATAGTGATAATTGTACGATTATTTTACCATAGCAGCGGGTACAGCAGCGGGAACAGTTTCCAAGTGATGAGGTGAAGCGGTGTAGGCCCGTAGCAATATGTGCTGGGCAGCAAGCAAACCGCCCAACGCGGCAGCCAAGGCACCACAGCCGCAACACCACCATGCGTACTTCTTCCGTCTGCATGACGTCTCGTTGCCATTGCACCCTACGGATGCTGCAATTTTGGTATTTCATTAAAAAATCTACTACTTCAAATCTTCTGCCCTTCTGGGCCTTGGTCTGCCTAAAGCAAGGCAAATCTGCTTTGACACATATAGTTTATTTGTGGATCTACTAAAAGAAATAACTATTATATATTGTCAATTTTATTCCAGCCTTTGAATATAAACGTCCATAAAACGCCGTAGATATCATTTAATTATTGAAGTAAGATTATGACTAAAGGGGTTAAGTAATCGATTTAATGTACTGTTTAAAAATAATTAATAATCAAAAAATCTAACTTTATATGGCGATACCATTATTAAATATAATAATGCGACTCGCATTAAACACTCATATTCAAGTCATTAGATATTTAAATTGATATTGGATTATTTGAAAACCAAATTTTATTCAGCAATAAATAAGTAAATAAATTAGATTCGATAATAAACATGTAGACAATGAGACGATTTGCTATATATATTTTATTCATACTTAATTAAATAAATAATACATTAAAAAAAACTACTTTCGAGACTGATACGAAAAAGCTTACAAAATAATTACTAATAAAAAAAACAGCCATTTTTTTTTGACTTTAAATAATTTTTACTATCAAGCATAATAACCATTAGCATTTTTTAATTCATAGTATAGGTTGGTAGAAAAAAACAATCATATTATTTACCAAAATAAGGTGGTGGTGGGACGTAATGCTGTGCCACATCAGCTGCTATTGTCGATTGTGGTGTCGACACTTGATACTGTACCACTTGCATAATACCACAAGCTTCCATATTCATACACTCATAAAGTTAAATACTAGAAATAACATTTTAACAACACAACGAACGAAGTTTCAAAACGCGCGCCATTTCGCGAAATCGATATTTATGCACGCACTGGTTACTAACACGACTATTTACTTCACATAAATACTTTTTCACATCGATTTTCCTTTTTAATTTTAATCTATGTTAAAAGTGTATAAAACTTAAACGTCACAATTTCGCGCGAATTTAATATGGGAATATTCACTGACATAGTTTTTGTCATCTAACAATGGAATTCACTGTTCACAGACTATTAATTCAAAATTAAATTTCAGATATCACACACATTGTCTTTGGGTTATGTTCCAATTTATTATTTTAATAAGCGTTTAGGACGATTATTTATTGTAAAGGACGCGACTAGGTTATGTAGAGTACAACAATGAAATGTTTCGCGCAGACGCAGTAGTGAGTAGACACGGCCTCAGGTAAAAAGGTTTCAAATTGTACTTACAATGTAAGTATTAAACCTTTGGAGCATAGACTAAAAAAATACATTGACAGGAACAGGTACAATTTTTTGTAAGGTTTAAACTTTAGAGGCATCAGTACTGTGGGAATTATTTTGGACACCTGTTTTCGAAATATGTTTGCGTAAATCAGTGTGACAAACGTAACAAAGCCTTTTGATCGGAAGATATAAATTCATGATCTTTTCACATTCACGTCAGGTTGGTTATAATACTTTAAATAAGGATTTTTAGAAGTTGTTTAATAGTACCTGGGTGCACTTTATTAGCCTTTCTTTTAAACTCATTTCAGTTACCCGTTTTACTCTGATTTAAACTGATATGATTTCAATATAATGATGCAGTAGTCAACAAAATCATAGAGCGATTTGTTTTTGATTTGAAGAACATTTATAGTTTATAGTGCTTTTTTTTAGTCAGCGATAGAGCTCAAGTATAACTTGTTTTCCAGTGAGTTTAATCTTTAATCATAATTTAAAGAAACGTAAATCTCTTATGAATATGATTCATTCAAATAATATATTATTACCATTATTCCGTCGGTTAGTTGCCAGCACACTTGTAGGGGGTCTTGGTGGTAACGCAGGGGGGGTGTCAGTTTTGGCGGGGGGCGGAGGGCCTGGATCGTCTGCGCATGCGTATTGCGCTGACGCAGGTTTGCATGTGCAAGCTACTTGATACTGAAATGAGTAAAATTAAAGTATTTAATATCTAAAAGTTCTTGTAGCAATCGTTAAGTTGAGCGCATAATATATATAAGATTTATATGAAGACCTCTAAGCTGGTATTTTGTTCAGGGCATATAATATCTCTGTATATGATGGCACTTAAGCTTTAGTTTTCCCAATATCAATATTTATTGGAGTATACTAGAGACAAGATTTCTGAATAGTTATCTGTCAAATATTTTATTTTTTATTTTATTTTATTTTAAAATAAAATAAAACTTCAAATAGAAAAATTTGACAGCTCCCAGATTTCAGTTTAAGTCACGTTAATACGGGCCGGACGTTCATAATAACAAATGCCATGCATTTCAAATATAAATACTCTAGTTTATATTTTTACCTTATGCAAATCCGATGTGACGGATGCAGCAGTATCGCACTCTGGGCACGCGTCAGGCGCGGGCGAGCTCCGCGCTGACGTCACGTCCGCCATAGACATTGCTACTTCTAGACCGCTGGAAATAGACGAGAAAATTAGGACATACATTTTTGGTTCGAATTTAAAAAACCCGAAGTCTCAGGCTACATAGCAAAGAAACAAATGTAATTTATGCATTTGTTTGCTTTGTTAATCACGCATCTCAAAAGCAACTGCTTCGAATTATAAATAAAACGTGTTAGATATATTCCGTGCATTTATAAGTAACTAACACTAGGCTATCACTCTAGAATAAGTCTTCGCAGAACAAAGACAGCGACACAAACTAGTTGCCTAATAAAATAAGTGCATTAAACTATTTGTGTTCTAGCTACGAGGGGATTGCAGACTTAATTACAACGGGGGTAAAGGGGAGGACATCCCCCGTAGGAAACGTTTATTTTAATTGCTCGATGTCTGTGCATACGGGAAAATAATGGGGGTTTCAGGGGGGCGGTTAAATGAAATGGAAAACTCGGTACTGAAATAAAATCTGTTAACAAAATGCTTTACAATAATTTCTGACATAAAAACTAACAAATTCATATTTGCTAACATTATAATACGTCTTTATAAGCTTTTGTTTCTTTTAAGGGCAGAAGGTTCTCTTTATAATACTGCACATGGACACTTTGTGGAACCTTTTTGTATATACATATTATGTATTCCATCTTTGGCTATATGTTTAGTATAATTGTTTTATGGTATATAATTTATGTTAACTAAACTAATAATAATACTAAATAATTAAATTAGATCTAAAACCCTATACGCCTTAGATAGCATCATATTTATTTTATAGACAGGTAGATAAGACCCATTTTTGGTAACACGCTGGTTTCTTAACTATGTTTACTGCAAGAGTTACCTGCGTACATAGAAACACCCATTTGTGTACCTTGACTCGAACGCACGATCTCAGGGTTGACAGTCAGTCTCAAACCAATAGGCCTACGCTATCTCTTATAAAGCAATTAATAAAATCCCACGGAAACAAAACAAGTTAAATTGTTGACAGACCGCTTCGCGGGGCAATGACCGCGTCATTCAATCATAAACTCCGTGCTTGGATTAAATCATAGGCTTGTTATAAACTTACTGTATTTGCACAGAAATATGAATTACTCGAAAGACCAGTACAAATACAGGAAGAACGCTGACCGCATATGACTTGTGGCTTCTATAAATTAAGAGAAAATATCTTACACTTATACACCTAGCTACAATCTCACCTTCTTAGTTTTTGCCTAAAAAAAAAGTTACAAAATAGATTGGAATGGATCCTGCCTAAAATATGTGCCAAAAAGTTTTCATTATAAGTTTTGTTGTAGATGTTACATTTTTGCTCATTAATTACGAGCACAATAATTGTTCTTCGAAAGCAAACTAATATACGTTATCACACAAAGGAAAGCTATCGTATTGATTTTAAATTTAAAGTCATTTATTCATTTAGGTAACACAATGTACACTTTTGAACGTCAATAAGCTCTCCGCGACTCTATTTTTTTTGTTTTAAAAAATGTTTGTAAGCTGCAACCATTACACCATGTTCTACATGACATCTTCAGTAATAAATAATAAAAAAAACAAAGATTTGCCCTCAGCAGTAGGCATCGTGAAATAGAATAATAAAATATAAATATATTTAATACTTAAAATGGCTATAATATAAAATTAAACTACTTGTAGTAATTACTCCGTTCAGCTGCTAACCAGAAAAAAATCTATAATAATCCATCAATAATGCAAAAATCGTTTCGTTGACCACCCTTTGAATTTTCTCGTTAAGGATAAAAACGCAATAAACGGGCAGCTGTCTCCCATATGGCAGGAAGTGTTCTTAGGTATGCTATATATGAACTAATGTGTTGTTAACGGGAACATATCAATATTATGTAAATTGAATTAATAAACCAGAGTTCTGATGCTAATGTCACAACCTTAGGCACTGATTTAAGGGAAATTATTTGACAGGTGGGCTATTCCATATTTAAACCTAAGTTCCAGTCATTTATACTCTTTTGTTAGCTAATATTTTCTATCAATACTTCATGTCAATTTTAATTATTAAAAAAATATTAAGACAATATAACGATCACGTAAATATAAATTATGATACAAAAAATAGAATATGGAAAAACTACACATTTAAACAAAGCTTTAATTATATATAACAAAAAACAATTATACTAAAAATAAAGCCAACGAAGAAATACATGATACAACGAATAAGTATTGCAATACAGTGACAATGATTTAAAGTACACAAATTTGTACTTTTTAAATTTGTTTTTAATTTTCTATATGTTAATTTTTAATTATTAGTATTAACAGGTAGGTTAAGAGTATTATGTTGTTGAAATAAATAAAATATTTGTTAATACATATAAAAAAGGTTTAAAGTTTAAACGTTCGAAATGAATGAAAGAAAATATAATTAAAAAATGATTGAATACATTTAACTATGTGATACCTAATTCGGCTGTGTTATGTGATGGTGTAAAAGTGAGGGTAAGTACGTGAAGATGTGTATGTGGGGTATGCTCATGATGCAGGTGATTTTGCGCTATGCAATGCCATATTCCGCTTTAGCTTAAACAAGTCAACGCTTAAATATATCGTTGTAATTCAACAACAATAAAATAATTCATAAAATTTTTGACCTTAACCTGTTATTGTGTAGCAAACATTGCAAAAACTATTCACATGGGATTCTTTTGAAATTGTCCATTCTTAACAAAAAATGTTTTACCTGAATTAAAATCACTGTGGTGTAGAAAGTTGACAATAACTACGATCTATATACACCTTTATGTAAAGTATGTTTATGAAGTCACAATGGGCAAGGGGCAGAGGAATTTCCACTTTTGCAGGCCTGGATAAAGCCTGTGACCAGCACCAACTGTCCAATTCCAATACATTTAATACGAATTTAGTATGTCTGTGTACGAAATCTCGTTTCTGAATCTTACCCTAAGATATGTCGGTGTCGTTCTCCGAGCAATTATTATTGTAATACTAATAAAAAATACAATAGCGTGGTGCTATCGATTTCAGGATTTAGAACCGCACTGTTATCCCCTATGCTACCATATATCCATTTTCTAAAATATCGAATTGCACGACTGTCAAAATAATACTGTTGCAACATTAACTTGTTAATAAAACAACATTTACGCAACAATTTAAGGAAATTCAATTTTTTTGTAAGATATTCAAAGTAACAATGATAATCTTGCCCATAGATATGCATATAAACACCTTTAATAAATGTTTTTGTAACGTTGCCCATACATTAGAAAGTACTATTGTGTAACAGACAGATTAGGTATACAGTAAAGTCACGATTTGACCTAACACTGTACGAAATGGGTAATATACTCCTTTGTCAACGATGAAAATACACTTTTATGTAAAGTTTTTTATATAAATGCTGGACATTAATGTTTTAAAATCGGAAGTAGCATTAATTATGAATTTTGAAATCAGCCACAAATACTAATTTTGAGTCGCTTTTAAGGATTTTGTATACGTAATAGTATGTATGTTATGTAGATTTTTGTCCTATTTGCGCTGATTTCTTAAAAATTAAATTTTCTTTCAAAGAGAACGAGATCGCTCGAACTGGCTTTGTACTGATTTTTGCAATTAGTGTTAATAAAGCTTCATTAATTATTATAATGTAACAAAACTTAAAAAAGAACATACTGTCGTATTTTTTTAAGGTTTTGAGATGAATTATTTTCTGTTTGTCTATATGTTTGTTTTAAGTTAGGTGTGGAGTGTGTGTTTGTTTTATTTTAGGAACAGTAGGTAATTCTAATTCTTTATTTTAGTTAAATAGGCTTGCTCTTTCTAATCTTGTAAAACTTGTAAAACATTATATTATTATTTTTTTGTTAAGTTTTCGAAATGTATATAAGGCGTATCCGTATGTTGGAGAAATATTTTAAATGGGACGCCATTTTATTAAAAAGAAGAATTGTAAAAAAATTTCAAATAAAACGAGTTTGAATATTGTGTCAAGAGGCAGAAAATGTATGATATGTAGCTAGCATTAATATAAACACATGTCAGACAATTAAGTACATAACGACGTTTGTAACGCAGACAATTGACATGACAAAAATAGTTCTTGACAATTGACAACAAAGTAAGCTCAGTAAAATAGAACATAATAACGTAAGTGTATTAGTGTAGCCAATTGTAGCTTTAATTACTCTTAGTAATTAAGTAAATACCAATGAGCACATTATAATTAAAATGTCAAAAGCCTGTCCAGAAGGTATATACCTACAGTATTCACATTTTTCTTGACTTACATAGTAATAATAATGAATAAATAGCAAAATAAAAAGTTTGGTCGCTGTGGCAGTGTACCTTTAACGCTGGCAGCATTTCCTCGCTGTATTGCGATACTTATTCGTTGAGCGAGGAAAGCACCAGCTCTGGGGTCACCGGTACTATCTAACAGGCGCCAACTTAAATCTTTAATTAGCACCTGTGCACTTGAACCCCACGGCCCAAGAGTCTCTACTCAAAAGGGAACAAAATCGTTCTTATATCAAAATATCTTTATAAGGTCAATGTTAATAAACAGTTCTTAAGACCCAACTTAAATAAGAAGAATATTTGAGTCAAATTCGCAACTTTCTCTGACCTCCGACATGGGAACTAAAACTATTATGATTCCAACTACCAATTATACGTCTTATGAGTACTTTCGCGATTCACGATTCTCTGCCAAATGCGAATTACGCCCAATATGATAAATTCATAAATGCAATATTTATGTTTGATTTCAAACCTGAACATATGAGTTGTTTTGGGAATTTGTAATCCCTCTTTTGTTTTACGGATTTTCCTAGAGTTCCTGCTTTTTTTAACCTAGTAAGAAATATATATATATTATACAAAGCGGCAAAGCGTTGCTGTGGCTAAAGTTTTTGTTATATTACATGGTAGCAAACTATTCAAGGGAAACGGTAGGAGAACACCAGTCATGGGGACCACCATGCTTTTTTGGTGGTTATGCCATTAAATTGTAGCTTATGTGAAACGTTGGTACTTTCAAGTTTCAACACAGCGCCATCTGTTAGAATTGTGACCATCAAATAATAAACAAATACTTTGCAATAAAATAATATTGCGGGTATAAATTGAGATGTAAGCTATCCTATCTTTTAAGTTGGATCAAACTACACACGGTGTGCAAATTTGAATGACATCGGTTCGGTAGTTTAGGAGTCCATAGCGGACAAATAACGTGACACGTAATTTATATATATTAAGATAATAATATGTAGTGGTTAATCGGCAACAATATTTGTTTAGTAGACCTAGTTTACCATATACATAATATATAATATAATAACGAGATAGAGGAATATGCTATCCTATGACCTATTTCTGAGGTCGTAGATTCGAACCCCGACTTTGCACTAATGGACTTTATGGATATGTACGCATTGAACACTACACGCACGTATGGTGAAGGAAAACATCGTGAGGACGGTGTCTTAGACGTAAACAGACGCTTTGTCAGGCACAGACGGCTGATCACCTTCTTGCCTATTACAGAAATCAAATGATGAAGGAACCTACACAAAAATCTGAGGTCCAGACTCCTAATGATAATTAAATACATCCGTTTTAGGGGTATTCAATTGTTTTTATAAAAAATATCGACTGTAAGCCCATCGGCAACTTTGTGGGTGGAGTAGTTCACGCACGAACTCTTGGTAACAAGTCCTTCTTGGCATCTAACGTCGGGATTAGTTCCCGAGACGATACATTTATTGTATGTAACATTTCTCAAGTTTTAATCGTGGAACAATGGCTTTATTAGCATCACAAATTGATTTAGTTTTATGTAAACAATGATTGCATTTGATTGGGAAACGCATCATAAATTATAATAGGTAATCTTCTCTGTTTGGCTTTGATGCGTTTTAACGCGTGAAGCAATGAATGTTTCTATGTGAAGTAACAACCCTATTCGATGTAATGAGGATTTTTTTTTAAAATAAAATAGAGAAATTAATTTTAAAAGAAATATTATTTATGCCATATGTTCCATCTTTTTTATTTCTGCCAAATAATGACTATCGTATGAATGGCCTAAGCATTAGCCAGCCAGTTTATTAAATGTTGTAACAAACGCTGCGGCTGAACATCTTTCAGGCCGAGTTAAACGGCTAGGCTGTTAATTGTACGGCTAATTAAGCTAGTGGGCTGTGACATATATATATGCAATGCAACGACATTATCTATGACAGAGCATTGGCTGCATACATAGACAAAAAAAACATAATTTAACGTAATGAAATTAAAAAAAAAACTTTAAAAGAGATTTCCTACGGTTAAATACGGAATATGTCAATGAACTTTTAAAATCAGCGAATTAAAAGACGTCAGAAGACACTCCCACGCAAGCCAAGGGTCAATTTACCAATTCACCAAATCAGCGCCCTTTTGCAAAAGGGGGCCATATGGCGAAAGTGTTGATATGGTTTGTAAATTTACCTCTTCTGGTAACTGAAGTTAAGCAATACCTGACTCGACCCGCAGTTGGATGGGTCTACATGTCTACATAATCTAAGATGCTTGAAACCTTTTGAATAAAATAAATATGATTACACTATACGTGTACAATGTACATATTGTGAATTATTCTAAAACATTCCAAAATTTTCATATATTAATAAATGAATACTATTACTATATGTTAGATGTATATCTATTAATATAACTACCTAATTAACGCCATCGACCTTACAATTACGCCAGCTACTCCAGTTCACATAGGTACTTTGAAAGGTCATCGTACAATTACTTTTTGTTTTATCAGAATTCCTACCTAAAACTATAATTTAAGTCAATTTTAAGTTTATTGTGAGGAATACATATTTAAAATAATATTATGCATATTATAAATAAAAAACTATTAAAAGCCGTAATAGCTTCAAAGACATCCCTAAGCCTAGTTAAAAATAGCATCATCATAAAGGCGATATTTCTTTATTTACATACGATAACTGTGGGAGAAATTCTTGTTTAATCGAGCAGCTTTTTATCAATCATTTCGCTTGACACCACCGACATGTGGTCATTGTGCTCGAATTACGAGCCCGTTCACTTCATATTTTTATTAAATTACCCTGAACACCATTCAAAAAGTGCCTTTAAGAAATATTCTTTATTATGATAAAAAACTCTAATTTATAGATTACTAGCTTGTGCCCGCGACTTCGTCTGCGCAGGTCTTATATTAGTGTGGCGTAGTAAAAAACTACTAAGAAACATTTTCATAATACATATTACATATGTGTAACTCTAGCGGTTTTGGCAGCGCACACCAGAATAGCTCGCAGATGATAGGTTTTTTCCTACTTACTTGATAATTTGGACAATTCACACAATATCTTTATAAATTGTATCTTATGTGTTATCTGATGTTTAAGCTATATTATTGTAAAGTTTCAATAAAATCAATTCAGTAGTTTTTACATGAAAGAGTAACAAACATCCATCGATACTTACAAACTTTTGCGTTTATAAAATTAGTAGGTATGATTAATAAGGTTATTACCTAAACAGTATTTGTTTTTTTTATATACAGTATCATGCAAGGATCAGATTTCTGTTTTATGATCATTTGTCAATCTAATAGTCAAGTAGGTGATCAGCCTCTTGTAGTAGGCTGATCACACACGCCATCGAATTTATGGGTGTAAGGCAAGCCGGTTTCCTCACGATTCGAGCGAATGTTAAATGTAGTAGTAATAGAAATTAATTAAAACATCATGATTTGTGAAATGAATGAAAGAAGGTACAAATTTTTGGCTGTAACCTAACCTAATCTGAACACAAACACCACTTATCAAACAAAAACGACACAACAAATGTAATTCACTAGGAACTGAGACAATATAATTTACATCATGCATGTAATATTATCAGTTTTTTTATTTTTTTTAAGGGGTCCGAAGCCATGCGCGCCCTTATTATTACTTGGGGTACATACGAGTCGTAAATAACTATAGAAAAAATTGTTATTCCGTGGTGGAGCCGTGATTCGACAAATTTTCTTTATGTTATGTTATGTTCATTAAACGAAAACAAGCAATGAGATTGTCAAAATTTGATATTGAAAATTGGATATATTTTAGTAATTATTATTTTTTTATTATTTTATTATTATTATTATTAGATTTATTAATCTAATAACAAAACAAGCTGAGTTTCATCATCGGACGTCAAGGCAAAATACAAAATACCATCCGTATCACCTCGACGTCCGTCGTTTCACAACAGCTGAGCGTTTTCTAAGGCAATTTTTGTAACCTTACCACCACTATGTGGAACCAGCTGCCCACTGAAGTATTTCCGAACCAATACGACTTAGGGTCCTTCAAGAAAAGAGCGTATCAATTCTTGAAAGGCCGGCAACGCACTTGCGAGCCTTCTGGCAATGTGAGTGTCCATGGGCGGCGGTATCACTTAACATCAGGTGAGCCTCCTGCCCGTTTGCCTCCTATTACATAAAAAAAAAGTAAGATATATTAAGGCTTCCAAGTACATGTGCTAAATTTCGTTAATGTTTGTTGTTTTTTGTCCACAGATTTCTCGGAAACCAAACTTATGATCTGATAATCTTATTTTACTTTTACTTTACTTATAAAGAGTACATTTTCACAGAATACACTACAGAGTTGCATCAAAATCCGTTAAGATTTGGATAATCTATAATATGTCAAATAAGTATATAACTTTGATATATATGGGGGCCTCATAGCCTAGCGGTCTTATTAAGTGGCAGCTAGGTAAGGGGTACCGGGTTCGATTCCCGGTTCGAGGCCAAGTTTTAATTTAATTAAAATTTGTTCTCGGCCTTTGGGAGGGTTGTGCGGTACCAGGCGAGTGCCTAAACCGTACATGGAAGTCATGATCGAATTTCTAAGGCAAAAAGCACGAAATATAAAAATCTCATACTTGACGCTGGCTAATGCACAAACCGTGCCAGAGCCATAAAAAAAAAACTTTGATATGTATTTTAAGTTTAATGTGGCATTGAGAAAAACCTGTTGCTATGTTGTGTTTAATAATCAATTATTTGGCGAATTTATTAGCGTGAATATAGTTAATATTGTATATATAATGTATGTATTTCTGTAATAAAAAATAATAATAATACAACAAAGATCAATCTAGTTTTCATTAAAACGTAAACGCAACCACAGTTACGCAAGCGACAAATCCAAGTGTGTCTAATCAATCCACCACTCACGATTTAAAAGGAATTTCCAGTAAGTAGGAATCACGCGCAAGACATGATCTTAATCGAGGGCCAAGGCATTGTCCCGGCACGCACGGCGCTCGTTAAGAACGTTTAGTTTTTCTAAATATGTCGACTACTTTATACTATAACTTAATAGTTATCTGGGCTAAACTTTCCAATATCGATTTGAATGATTTTTTTTGTAGATAAAAGATACTAAAAGAAAGCGTTTTGCAAAGTTTGAAGTTGCGGAAACTTAGATACGGTTCATGAGATACATTTATTTTTACTTTCCATACAAATGGGCAAATAACACGCCATAACATAAGGGGGCATCCATAAATTACGTAAGGTGTTTTTTTAAATTTTCTTGTGACTCCCTCCCCCCCCTGGTGAGATGTCGTGAGATTTTATTCAAACCCCTCCCCATCCCCCAATCTCACGTGAGATTTTTCAAAATGTGGGTTTCTTACGTAATTCGTCGTCTACGCGTTGGATTGTTGTTGTAAAAAGAAAATTGCTTCGTGCTTTTATTTACGACTAAAACAAAATAAGTGAAATGTTGAGCGTTTAGGTATGGAGTTAGCGGGAAGTTGCAGAGATGGCCTTTAGGGTCAACCGTTTTCAATTTTTTTTTTCAATCATAAAAAAATTGCGTCATATTTGCCGAGGCCCGAGACCCCCCTCTCTCCAACGTAAGATTAAATGAGATTTGACTCGACCCCCTCCCCCCCTTAAACACCTCACGTAATTTATGGACGGCCCCTAATACATTTGACAAATAATAATAATAATTGATTGATGAACTCTACATTTTTTTTTATGGCTCTGGCAAGGTTTGTGCATTAGCCAGCGTCAAGTATAAGATTTTTTTTATAATTTGTGCTTTTTGCCTTAGAAATTCGACCATGTCCTCCATGTACGGTTTAGGCACTCGCCCGGTACTGCACAACCTCCCAAAGGCCGAGAACAAATTTAAATTAAATTAAAACTTGCCCTCGAACCGGGAACCGAACCCGGTACCCCTCACCTAGCTGCCACTTAATAAGACCGCTAGGCTATGAGGCCCCCAACTCTACATTTTCTATTGGTTTTTAGAGATGTGACATTCTGCATCAAAATTGTTTTTTAATTAACATATGGTTTGTTTAGCATGAAATATCGATATATAAAAAATAATAGATATTTTTATATTTATCGATTATTTCCCAATTTATCAAAATTTACAATGTATTTACAGGCTTTAGATTTTTAGCCGCATGCTTCAGTTAATAATTCGACGTGTAATTTTATTTTTCAATGATCTGGGAAATGTCAAACAATATTAAACGAATTTGCAAAGAAATAAGTTTTTAGTGCAATTTGGTGTTGGTTATAATTTGTTTAAAGGAATTTATTAAGATTAATATTGTATGTTATATCGAGTAAAAAAGTTCTGGTAAGTTTGTTGACTCACGGCTACACTTTGAAGCAGCTCCAAATTTTATTCTATAGTTCTTTACGACTTGTATGTAGTACCCCCAGTAATATTAAGGAGGCGCAATGCTTTGGACCCCTTAAAGATATTTAAAAAACTGCTAATAGTACATGTTTTATGTAAATAATATTGTCTCAGTTCCCAGTGAATTACATTAGGTAAGGTTAGGTTTTTTTTAATTTAAGTGGCGTTTGATGATCAGGTTAGGTTAAGCTAAAAATTTGTACCTTCTTTCATTCATTTCACAAATCATGATGTTTTAATTAATTTCTATGGGGTTAAAGAGAATGCGCCACCACATTATTGCATGGTACACCATTGCCGAGTCATGAAAATATGTAAAAAAAAATTGGAGCTGTTTTAAGGCGGAGCCGTAATTCGACAAATTTACCAAGTTTCTCATAATTCTACAATATTGGATTAATATTAAAATGCAAACATTGTCGCGAAATGTTACATTGTTACATTGAATTCAATACAAGCGTGTTATTTATATAAATGAACGTGTAAAACCCCGAAGAGTTTTTTTTATTACATTATACTCGTGTAACTATATAAACATCCCATTTAGTTACTCAAGGCTTCAAAATTCGATCGTAATAATAGACAATTATTAAACAACATCGATAATCTATCGGTTGCTTCAAGCCATTGCTGTGATCCACATGAAGTCCGAAACTATTTACCTAAACATAATAAAGTCCTAAATATTATAACGCAAAATATTCGGAGCTTATCGGCAAATTTCGCGAACTTTGAAATTTTACTTACAAATTTTCATACTATCCCGGATATTATCATTCTCACTGAATGTTTTCTAGAAAGCAACCCGGTAATACCAACCATAAAAGGTTTCTCCAGCATCTCTTCCTGTAACCCAGTTAATAAAAATGACGGAGTCCTGGTTTACTATAAAAATTGTATTACAGGCATCTCAATTGAAGAACCCTCTGTAGCAGAAGCCAGCGTTCTCTTAATTAAACTTAATATTGATACTGCAATTTTAGGTATTTATCGACCAAGTGCTTTCAAAAATAAAACGAACTTTATTAACTCTCTGAATACCTTGCTAGAATCTCTTAAAAGTTTTAAAAATATAATAATCTTAGGTGACATAAATATTGATATTACTCCAGAAAATCTTAACCAAGAAGCTGAAGATTATCTCAACATGTTGGTTTTCCATGGGCTTCTCCCAACTCATACCTTCCCTACTCGTTTTCCTTCTTCTACGTGTCTTGATCACGGTATTCTTAAATCACCTCTTACTGCTCTTACTCTTGTCATCAATTCTTCAATCACTGATCATAGTTCAGTAGTAATGTCCTTAGATATAAAGAAACGCTACTCTGCTCCTACTCGATCTATCAAAAAAGTGGATCATGATAGCCTCTCACAGTCTCTCCTGAATACAGATTTTTCATCTGTTCTCAATAACACTGACTGTGAAGAAGCAACCAACAATTTGATAGAAATTCTTCAACCAGTTATCTCTATGCACACCTCCGTAATGACTCGCTCTCACCGCACTAAAATCATCAAGCCATGGATGACCCCAGGCTTACTTAAATGTATACGTAATAGAGATAGAATGCATTACAAACTAAAAAAGCAACCTGAAAATGATATTCTGCGTAAAACATACTACAGATACCGGAACTTCTGTAATAGTCTACTGAAGAAATTAAAAAAGAATTATGAAAAAGGTCTACTACTAAATGCAGGAACTAACACCAAAAAACTTTGGACAGCTATAAAAGACGTTAGTAATCTTAATAAAAAACATGATAGACCAAGTGACCTCCTAAAATGTAGAGCGATTCCAAAAGACTCAACAAACCATGTTAACTCTCACTTTGTGGGTATCGGAAAATCGCTTGCCTTAAATATACAATCCA
The DNA here is from genome assembly GCA_963693345.1 of Pieris melete. NCBI lineage: Eukaryota > Metazoa > Arthropoda > Insecta > Lepidoptera > Pieridae > Pieris > Pieris melete. Next base: position 4,216,630 of record CAVNZK010000040.1, on the reverse strand, counting down.
ATCATCAACACGACTCTCCACCTCCATTACGACCAAATCCTCCTTTTCCTCTCCAATCATTAGTCATGCTCGACACTTCTATTGAAGAAGTCGAAATCACTATAAATTCCTTGAAAGAAAGCTGTGCTGCAGGTTGGGACAACATCACGTCTGCCATACTTAAACGCAACCTTAAAATATTAGCTACACCAATCGCCCATGTATGTAACTTAAGTATGCGTACGGGAATCTTCCCATCCGCTTTTAAAAAGGCAATAGTGCATCCCATTTTCAAATCCGGCAACCGTGGCAGTGTCGACAACTATCGCCCCATCTCTATTCTGTCAGCACTGTCCAAGATCCTTGAACGCCTAATAAACAAACGTCTCGTTAGTTATCTGGAAGATAAACAATTACTTTCTCCGAACCAATTCGGTTTCAGAGCTAAAAGATCTTCATCGGATGCCATCCATGAATTAACCGATCACATAGTTAGGAACTTGGACAGCCATAGGAAGTGTCTGGGCATATTCTTAGACCTCGCGAAGGCATTCGACACTGTCTCGGCCCAAATCCTTCTACAGAAACTGGAAGCGCTTGGAGTGAGAGGAGTTCAACTTTCCTTATTTAAAAATTACCTCAGCGGTCGGAGTCAATGTGTAGTAGTAGATGGCCATGTCAGCTCTTACCTTCCAGTGGAATTCGGAGTCCCCCAGGGCAGCATTCTTGGTCCTACGCTGTTCCTAGTGTACATGAATGATCTGTGTTCCCTGAAAATACCTAATTGCAAATTGGTCTCTTACGCCGACGATACTGCTCTTGTTTTCTCTGCAAAAAGCTGGAGGGAAGCTTTCTCTTATGCACAGACCGGATTTGATATCGTTTCGTGTTGGCTGCGCCAAAATTTATTAACTCTTAATATAGAGAAAACTTGCTATCTTACCTTCTCCATATATACTCCTCCCATAGCCTTAATCCCGTATTCCTTAACTGCCCATACACATTCTTCTGTTCCTTCTGTTCCATGCTCTTGCGCTACATTGAAGAGAGGTTGTACGGTTAAGTATCTTGGCATCACACTAGATAGTCGACTCACGTTTCAGGCCCATCTTATGAATATGTGTGGTAGAGTCCGCAAACTCATGTTTATCTTTAAGAAAATTCGTCATGTTGCCGAGCCTCATATAGTCAGAATGATGTATTTAGCATTATGTCAATCTGTTTTATTACATACAAGGTCTCAACTATGATGAGACTGAAAACTTAATCCAACCAATGGTCTAACTTACAATTTATAGCTTATTTTTGATTTACTATTTATTTTTATACTTATTTATGTACTGTTATCTATTTATCTAAGTACTAATATATATATATTTATCTAAGTACTATATATATATATATATATAATAATATATATAATAATTAGCACGGATGTTATATCGGCGCGATTGCACACCTACATATTTTAATTAGGTACCTCTTTTCTCCATGTTACATCTGTAAAATGTCCTTATTAATAATTTACTCTTGTTACTGGCTACTTTTTACACCATGTGGGGAGAGGCTGGTGGTCTGAAATACAAGCCCTGCTTAGTTCAGTCACCAGTCTCTCACAATCTTATAATGTTTCCTTGCGACAATATATCTGTTTCTTAATATTTAGTTAATATCAATGTAAGATTGTGGAGAAAAATAAAGATTTTTCTTTCTTTTCTTTCATCCCAATACTTAAGAGAAACCTCAAAAATAAAAAAAAAGTGCGTGCGTACAAAGTTCACATGTCAGAAGTGAAACTTCTTTGTAAATTAATTATAGAGTAATTAAGCTGCCCAAATTCTTGCTTACCAGTCTTTCTATATTAATGAATGATACTAAGGCTAATAATTAAAAACCAAAACTAAAATAAGTTGTTGTTATGTATATAAAAATACCACCATAATTATGGTAACAATTACCAAAAAATATAACATATTCATTATTATCATAATTGCTAACTTATGTCCAAATTTTCTCAAATAGCCAACTTGGTCTAAGCAAAAAAGGTCTTGGTTCTATGCCCTTATAAAAATAGAAAACCATAAAAAAATGGTAGGTAATTTCTTTGACAAAAACGCTGCACATCTTCGTGATGTTCCGTAAAATTTTTACCCTCATGCGCTTAAAGAAGTTTCACTTGAAAAAAATTAACCTTATGAGGTTTACCCCGGCATGAATGATGTTTACATACACTTCATATATAATGAAGAAACATGCTTACTGTAAAGCACGCGAAATTGCGATTTCCATACCTATTCATTTTCCTAATTCGATGACAATATGTAACAAAGTTAAAAGCAACTTTTAAAATGTCTCGATATGCACGCACTATTTTTAACCATTCAGAACCCGAAAGTTTTTTGTGTCAGTGAGTAGCTGGCACTATTCTCGATCTTAGATATGGTTGTAGATTTTTATATGACTAACAAAGATAGCATAAGTACCGTTGATTGTTACAATTTAGAGCAGTCATCATTGTTATAATTGAAACTAAGATGACAAAGAAGCATTCACAGTTCACACCTAGATCCTCTACAATACTAAGAAGCTTTAGCGGTATAGTTTATCGTATAAAAAATCTACTATCAATTCATGGTATATTTTAATTTAGGAAACTTGAACGATTTATATTTCGACTGACGTCAAGTATGCAATATGTATAGTTAAAAAATAGAATTAAGAAGCTTTTGAAGCTAAAAGCGTCGGACTTCTCCATGCACGGGAACGAACGAACTTTCATTTAAAATTGTAAATGAGATCTTGTTATCTTTAGTTTATTCATGTAATTATCTATTTATTTAAGAATCGATTATCGAAATAAATAAATAATCAAAACAATAGAGCGATGCTGTTTTAGGCTGACTTTTACAAAAAGAATGGGAACTGGGAAGGCGAGAGGTCAAACCGTGACGAGATATAGGCCGACACCCTACGCTAAGCGGAATGTTAATGGATTGAAACAAATGAACGCTTTTGTTCGATCATCTACCGACGTGATTGTGGATCTTAATAGCTCAATCTCTTAAAAGGTTTAATTTTCATCACAGTAACAAGTCACCATTTTATAATCCCGAACAAAATCACCGACTGATAGGACTTATCCCTTAGGATGTTTTTCCTATTATTAGTTGATCAAATTTTACCTTTTTTGCCTTAAGCCTTGAGTACAAAGTAATTATTTTTGCAAATGCTAGAACTAATAGTTCAAATGAATACATACATTTATTAGATATAATCAGTATTATGTTTATCGATAACAATAACACCTCACTATAACCACTTACCCAACACCCACGCGAACTTACGACACAAAAAATTGTAAGTTGAAACTTGAAAGCTTGACATATCAAAATGTAACGTTTACCAAAAAATTTGGAAGTTTTATATTTAGTTTGTTACAACTTATGAGCTTGTTATAAGATATATAAACATTTACCGTAAAACAAGATGAAATACTGGTCACTATAACATTTTGCACACACTCTAAACTCGAAAAGCTGAAAGTTATTACTTTAACCACAGCATAACTACATAACCACCTTTCTGTTTAAACTTATCCTAAACTATCACAAGTTACTAAAGTTTTTAAATTTTTAAATCAAGTAAGCGCTAGCTCTGCAGCGCGTCGCATTTTAACTGAATAAGGAGTCAAGATATTTTTACCTGCCAGTAAAAAAAATGTGCACGAAGTCGGTTCATAATTTCATTGTCAATTTTGAATCATATTACCATACTATAAAGTATATTTTCGTATTGATCTTGTAATTGCATTAGTGTTGTCAAAGCTCATAACCGTACAGCGGATATAAAGACTTATTAGAATGGTTTAAGGTTTTAACTTATAAAATACGTTACTATACATCAATATGTGTTTGCATGTAGTAGTGGGCAGTTGTTTAAAATCAAAGTTTTCCAAACTTTTATGTAGTTTTAAAGAACTTCGTGAGACATTTTTATAAATATATTAAGCTTTATTTATTGGAAAAGCATGTAGTGGTAGTTGTAGAATAAGCCTTAATAATATTGTTGTTACCAAGAATTACATTATTAAAACTCAAATTAAACTTAGAATGCTAATTTATTTCAACAAAGCTTTTACTTCTACAAATTACTTACAATAAAAGAATTTAACAAAATTTCGGTCAAAAATAAAATATCTTTATTAGTACAAGTTCTACGTAAAATAAGTAGGTAGAAACCTATTTTCTCAATTTAAAATAATTTATATAGATAATAATTTTTGGCTGATTCAAATCTTTCTTGAACAAACAACTCGGAGTCTTATAAATACAACTTTTTCCATAATCAAGAAAAAAGTTAAGCGACACAAACTTTGAGAGCCACTTGCCAGGACCCGTAGACCCAAACTGGTTTTCTCAGTGAAATAATAAAATAACAGGCCTCAATATGAATTAAATCATTTCGGCTTATTATCTAGGCGTTTGCCGAAATCTCCGTGACTTGTTACCAAGTGATAATAAGTATTCAACTTGTTGATCGTTCACATTGGAGATCCTAGGTTCGATTGACAGCACAACAAAAGACTCGTATCTTTAAACATCTATGAGTAGAAGTATTTAAAAAAAACATCAACCTAGTAATCTCCTCTTTAAGGATTTTGTAACAATAAAACTTTGCAAAATTGGCACCTTTCCTTCAACAAAAGTGTCAATCCCTGGTTTTAGATTTCTGTATGTAACCTGTGCCTTGCTATTTATTCCTTTTTAAGACTTCATTTACTTTTACTGCACTTTGATATATGTAGTCTACAGTTTCCAAAAATAACTAAAACGAGGTTCTATTTCCATTTACATCTTTATTTCATTTACTACATAAACTAAAGTTTTCAGATTGCTAAACAAAAATATTAAATTGAATGTTGTAGAGTAACTAGAAGTTGTTGATTTCATGAAGTTTCAAATTAGACTGTTGATTTAGGCTTTGGTTCCCAAGCTTCAACTTTCGGCCTAGTTGTGCTGTAGGGTGTGTATTGCCCAGTGGTACCAGATAAATTCTCATTCCAATCATTCATCCATTTGTATTTGGGTCTGTTTGGGTCCTGCAATATATCAAAAAAATATAAGTCTAGACACCTGCTAGACATAAGACAAGAATAAATTTAATGAAAATTTGTGTTTTATTAATGATTTAAAATTATTTTCAATTTACATATTGGTATGACACTTTGACTTAAAAAACTCCCATAAGAATATATTACGCAATAACCCAGTAGAACTACAACCCTTATCGCTTCTGAACATTATAGTTTGGTAGTTCAGTAGGGACTTACCAAATGTGGTGGCAGATCGGTTTTGTAATGTAGCCAACCATACCACTCAGCAGGAACCTGAAACAGATTGTGAAACTAATAACCACTAGCCACTTTTAAACTATTTTCAAAAGTGTTTATAGCAAAAATCAAGGAACATAGTAGGGTTGTGCATTAATTTATCTAAATTTTTTTACATGCATTGAAATAAAGTGAGTGCATATTCACTTTTAAAGTGGCTTACCAACAAAACACTATAAATATGGAAAATAGATATTTAAACCTAGGAATTAATTTATAACATAGAATATTGATATAAATATGTAATATATTTTAGTTACAAATGTATTATTTTAGTTGAACATGAAGATTAATTGAAAAGAAGTATGTGGCTTCTTTAATAATATTGAAAAAGATGTTTTGATCAAAAGTCAAATTATAATATTAATTTAATGTCTATACAAACCTGACTTCCATCATAATTCATGTGAAATTTGTCTGAGTACTCTACCCAGCGATTTCTTCCATAAAAATACCGAGGATTTTGAAAGTATTTATTACCAAATTTATCTTCACCTACAAGTGTACCATCCTTAAGCTCATCTTGCCTGCAAAATACATTTAATAAAACTATATAAACTTGAATTTCAGGTAACCTGAAAATTACATAATAACAACTTTACCTATACAGCTTAAACAGGGATCCACGTATTCCACCATTTTGTTTAATAATGTTAAAAAAGGTCGCAACTTTATCAAGCGCCAAGAATTTTGCAATGTTAGACATTTTTCTACTCTTGTTTATTTTTATTTAAGTTGGAAAATCATCATTTAGTGCCTGGTTCTATTTTCTATTGTTGCTACTTGCCAGTTGCCACTTGCCATAGACAGATTGCCATTTGCCAGTTGCCACTTGCCATAGTCAGATTGCCATTTGCCAGTTGCCACTTGCTGACAGCTGATTACTTTTTTTAACTGATGTGACCACAGATTCACACTCGACGGCAATAATGTGCTTTGTGCATCAGCGATCAGACTTCCAAGTTCCAGATCTGTAGAATACTTTTAGGTTATACCTCAGGAAGTCAGTAGTCAGGCTCAGAGTCAGCTGTCAGACTCAGATACCTAAGTATTAGGTACCTAACTACCTTATATTAACATTTTTTTTTATAACTAATAACTATATTATTTCGGAATCTGAGAGAGTAATGATTGAACAACATGGATTTTGCACGTAAACAGCTTGAAAAGTATGGCTGGACCGACGGTAGGGTCAGCTTACAAAGTTCATAAAGTAGTCGATCAACATTTTAATTTTTAATCGTTTTCAGGCAAAGGACTTGGTAAATACGAAAATGGCATATCTCAGGCGTTGAAACCGAAGTTAAAGCGAGGTGTTACAGGTATAGGACATGATGCTGCAGCAGAATTTACGGAACATTGGTGGACCAAACTGTACAACACTGCAGCCAGTAATGTTGAAGTAGGTTTGATATTTTATATAATAAAAATATTGTATAAATGGTTTGCTTGATTTAGTAAAATGTCCAGGTCACAGAAAAAAACGGAAAAACAAAGAAAATTAAAAGCAAAGATGCTGATTTTGAAATAACCAATTCCACATGGTCTTATAAAAAGAAAAATAAAACAAAATCAAAGAAAGAATACACTAACTTCTTTGTAAAAACATCCATTCTAACTAATGGCGGAGTAAAAACTGAAGATTTAGAAGAACCAGAGAATTTAGAGGTTAACAATGGGGATGTTGTAAAACTGACAGATGAAGAGTTATTTGCAGCTTGTGAAGGAAGGACAGCACATAAGTATGTCACATTTAAGTAATTGTGTTTTGCTGAAAAGCTAAGAAATTGAATTTGTAATAATATAATCATGTATTGGCCATCCTGATCATTTCATAATAGTTTAATAGGCAAAAACCTTACCTGAGGTGTTAAGTGTTGCAATACACCTGTTGTGTTTTGGGGCAACAGGTTCTGGAGAAAAGATTTATAGGTTTTTACCTATTATTTTAATAGGCCTATATTTTTGAAAGTCAGAACTTAGCCTTTTCACCCTTTAAATTGTTTTTCACAGGGGAGCCCGTCATGGAGTAAAAGCTTTGGGAAAATTAGCAAGAATTGAGATGCAAGAACAATTGTTGCTGCAACAAACAAAATACAATGGATATTCTAAAACAAAGAAACATAAAGCTAATACAGTTGAAGATGGAACTATATTAAATAATAGTGAAGACAAAGACAAAAGACAGAAAAAGAAAACAAAGGATGACTGTTCTAGTCATACAGAGGTCAGTGGATGCACAGAAAATTTTAAACATGTAAACGATAAATGGACAAACAGTACAACATTAGAGGCAAATCTGTACAATACTGCAGAAAGTGGAAGCATCAAAGGTGGAAAGAAGAAAAATCAGCTACTCACACATGACACTGAAACAAATGTAGAATGTACACCATTAGAAGTAAAGAAAAAGAAAATAAAAAAGTGTAAGCTAAAAACAGATAAACTGGATGATAATGAAACAATAAATGTACAAGAAACACCTATTACAAATAATGATGATAATAATATTGTAACAGTAGAGAAGCGAAAAAAAAGTGATGTAATGGAATATTTAAATGTTGATGTAAAAGCCAAGAAAAGTAAAAAAGTCTAAATAACTTTCCTTACATTTTATTATGTATTTTTATTGCATCATATATATATCTATAAAAATAGAAAAGAAAGGCCTTGGGAACAGTTTTAAAATTTATTAAAATAACTCATAGAATAGGAATGGAATAGGTACAATATTTAAATACTCTCATTTGTACTATAATTTTCATATAAAAAAAAGAAATATAAACCATAAATTGCACAATATGCCCTTTAGTTATTTGTATCTATCTTTCTCATTGTAAAGCCATGTGCATCTTATTAGGTACAAGAAGACTATTTCTTTAACAATTCATCCAAATCCTCTAATGTGGCCTCATTATCACTGAAAAAATTAAAAAAAAAATGAATTGATTATGCCAATGCTTTCCATTTAGAAAATTGAATAAAGAGAAAAGAAGTAATTTTAAAATAATAGCCACAAACAAAATTCTTCAAGCATTCAATACATTTAATAGCTTCAAGAGGCAGATATTGTTTACATCTAGACTGATGCCCAAATTTTCATGTCGGCTTATGTTTAATTTCATAATAGTAATCATGTTTTGGATCACGCTTTGACCTTTCCAAATATTTTAATCCATGCGCACCACTAGAGGAATAGTTGTCATAAAGCTGTTTTCTTAAAAGATCTGATCTGAAGTTTTTCAAGAAATATACCCAACACTTCATTATTTCTTCTTTGTTTGTCCCTCTGAAATGAACAAGTAACTTATAAAACTCTGAGGTCTATATCAAACAGTTTCAATGAGTAGACAACCATACATACTGTGTCTTTACAATAATGTCATCAATTTCTCTGATATACCACTTTGGGTGATCCTCTAATATATCAAGTTTACTAAGCATCATATCATCAATTTTAAAAATTTCACCTGTAACAAGAAGTACAAATAATTAACATCTTACAAAACGATATTCAACCCTTATAAAAGGTGTCTCTGGGCTATGTTTTTGATAGTTACTTTGACACTTTGGTGTCCGACTCAGCAGTGAAATGTCACTATGCCTATGCCCATGTGAGAGGACTAACCATTAATTATTGACAACCCACAAGGGGTAGAGAGATAAAATTAGAGACCAATAATGTGTGGTACTTCCAACAATTGTACCCATTTTGCCAGTTGAATTGGCCTTGCGGCCTAATGCACTCAGTAATAAAATTTAAAAATATAACTTGCCATTTGTAGGTTTAGGTGAGGTAGGTGTGACTTAAACATTTAAAGTTAAGTTACTGTAAATGTGACAATAAAATTTGTGTATCTTGTATAAATAAATAATACTACTCTGCATTAAAGCTGAGTCTAATACACTCTATGAAGCTTTAAAGACAGTTAAATAAAAGAAATAAGTGTGAATTTGATAATTTAATTTAATTTGATATGCGGAAAGAATATTCATAAATGTTCTAATATATAAATTAGAATGTTTTAATACATAAAAACTATAAGATTTAAAAAATACCTTTGACATGATGCCCATCTCCAGGGCTGTACAGTAAAAAGGGTATGTTATACTTTGTTGCAATAATCAGAGGGTATTTATTCTTTGTATAGCCTTCACATACAAATTTTCCACATCCATGGTCTGGATTTGTTAACCAATGGTAATTTGGTTCATTGCGTTTGAGAGTTCCATAAACAAAAACCTGGTGTGACATCTGAAATTATGTTACTCCTAATGGAATTTGTTCATTTTCTAAAAAAAATATGTTTACTTTTGTTACTTTGAACTACTTTATCTTTGAAATTACTACTATAACTTCGAAATTATTAAGGACTTGTGAATTTATAGTATATTTACACTACTGAGAAATTATAAAATCAATTCATAACTTTCTACCTTTCGTATTAAGTCCTCTTTAACTAACAGGTGTCTAAACAATAGTAAATTGAAGAAAATAATCATGTAAATAAACAATCTAATAATATTTTCCCAACAAAATAAAATAAACAATTCAGGGGAAAAATAGTAGGTTAGTTTTTAATTCTATCATAAATCATAATTCTTAATATACTTTCTATCAGACGATATATGTACTTTAAATTTGACAAGTTCCACAAACCTTAAAGCACAGAGTACATTATATAATAGGATGCCTGAAAGTTATCAGTATCTACGTCCAACCAAAAAGTATGTATATAATCACTTAGTTTTTAGTGATAAAAAAATAAAATAAATAAAAATAGATTTTAACTTGGTTTGGATGTTTATAATCTGAGCAGTAAAAATAGTTAGCATTCATGACGAGAAACACCTAGTAAATAAATTAATATTATGGCTGAAGGTCTTGTGGGTTCGAAAAACGTATACTCCTGTCTCCACAATATACAAAATTTAATTGAAATTTCTATAATTTTATTTAACTAACTAAGATATGATAAAAAATTAAGTACTTATGTACGCGCGTAAGAAGTTATACTTCTTTGGCATTAAAATAGTTTTTGGTTGCATGCAAATCATTAATATCAATTAAATAATCAAAAACTGGAAAAGGAGACATTATAGTGAAAAAAGTTCAGATTACATTAAAAAATTAAATAAATAAATATTTATTATTATTCTTTTACAGTAAGTAGACATAGACATAACATTTATTACAAACGAAAACACACACACAAAATAACAATACTTAAAGAAAAAAATAAAATAAGACATCAAAAACAATAAAAATTAAAATTAAAAATCCCTTTTGCCATTCGGTTCGGTTAAGTGTAACATAAATTCTATTATTATTCGAATGTTGTCGAACAAATTATGTCCAATGCCGTGGCATCTTCCGTGGGCAACTTCAATCTGTTAATTTTGTGTCGCGCATCGTAAAATTTCACTCTCATAAATATTTCATAGGGCGCCTAAAGAAGTATAACTTCAAAAATAGCTGTTGTATTTATGTGAGTACATTTGATACATTTATATATGTTAATCAAGTACCGAATAATATTAATGATAATAACAATGAGATGAAACGATTCTTATTTTTATTTCTTAACTTTTCTTCCTTCGAATTAAGTTTTTCTTAACGTTTCTTGGCAGACAATTTTTTGCGTTTTCGTAATTTTCTTTTCATTATTATTTTTAAAGCTTTTTGTACTTTTACAAGTTGGCAACACTGCTTGATGGAGGACATATAGTGCTTTTCATGAAAGAAGTTCCGCGGTGATTTTTGGAACTAAATATGACAGGTCGGAAATGTTGTCATTCGTCGATGTTATCAAGTTCGTTTGTTGTGATAGATTTTTGTTCAGTAGAGAGTTGCTGCGTTCAGAAGAGAGTGGCCATTTAATAATTTTTTGCTGTATTGATGGGACTTTTATGATATAAAGTCGTTTTTGCGACAAAATTGAACAAAAACATAACGTGATGAAACAAGGTAACTGAAATTAAATCATATATTACATATTACATAAGCATTATAAACTTAGTTATTATTATTTTTAATTGTTCATAATTTAATTGCAGATGTGTCAGAGAAAACTGTAACAAGAATAACAAACGAAGTTATAACAGCGGCGTGTACTTCGAAAAAAATTGTAATCCAACAATCATGCAATAAAACTGAATAAAAAATTGTATTGCTTTTCTTTACCCTATTTTCTCATCTTTTCCCTGTATGTAGGTATAACACCACTAATATAAGTAAATAAAAATATACTTTTTACATAACAGAATATTGTTTCATCGAAGTATGCAGAAAATAATATTATTTGGTAATTACATCTGCTAAATGTAATGTAAATAAAATAGGTAAATTTTTTACTCATAAATGGCAATATTACGTCATGCGATTGCAGCGCCGCCGGCCGCGTCTGGGGAACTTCTTTCATGAAAAGGATTATACATTTCCTCTACGTAATTATTGATAGCCTGATAGGTGACCTACCATAGGTGATACACTGTCAACCAGTGTTGCCAACTTAGCACTTTCGGTGCTAGATTTAGCACTATTTTCGCAATTCAAGCACTGTCATTTAACATTCAGCACCTAGCACTAAACAGTCATCATTCGGATTTCTCTGGTTGCTGTGACAAAACGCAGCCACGCAAGGTGGAGTAATAAAACGCTACTATAATTTTTAAATCGACTTTAAACATTGATAAAATAGTTAACCAATAGTTTCATTGGCATTTATATACCGATCATTGCCGCATTCTAACGCCGATGTTGAGAGGGTGTTCTGTTCAATGAAACTTTTACAAAATAAACTGAGGAATAAAATGAATTTGGACACTTTGAATTCACTTCTTCATATCCGAATAGGGCTCAGAAACTTAAATAAAAATTGCCATACATATGAAATTCCCCAAGAAGTTCTTAAAAAAATTGGCAAAAAAGATATGTACTCATTTAAATTGAAAAAGTCTGACAGCAAAGAACCTTCCACTTCCACGGCGGCTTAAGCGTCAGTACAACGAGAAGCAGAATTAGCCGTAGAGACAGACGATAGTGAAGATGATTGGATGTAGTTTTAAATAATTATTATCATATTAAACCAAAATTAAATTAATTATGTCTTTTTTTCCATGTCTAAAAAAATAGCACTATTTTTGATATTTTATATCAATCTAGCACTATTTGAGATGTCATTTTGCACCTACCTAAGAGATCGAGTTGGCAACACTGCTGTCAACTGTCAACGTCTGAGTGTTTTGTAAAAATAATAATAAAAAATACTAAACATTCAGATTTCAGACTTCAGTTGCATTTTGGCATTGATGATTGATACTAGTTACCGCGACGCGTGAAAAATTAAATAATAATCAATAATAAATAACGCTATATCAGTGTAATAGCGAATTATGTGTAGCAAACAACTTTAGTGGTACTTGACAGTATCCCGTCTCTTATTCATATTTTTCGTGTTCAGTGTTGTGTTAAAAAAATATAAATGAAAATGAGGTTGGCAGGCACGATATTTAGCAATGTTACAAAAATGCTGGACTTTTATTCGCAATTTAACCCATCACCATTATCTATAAAACAGTTTATAGATTTCGGTAAGTTTTATATTTAATTAATATTGATACATAGCAAACTTTGAATGAGGTTAATGTACTATTCTACGAAGGTTCTAGCTTCCAATCGAAAGTATACTCGTTACTTTATTTATTTAATGGCTTCATTTAACTCGTTTAGATATTGTTAACCAAATTTTTAAATCCTTTAGTTTCTTATGTTTATTATTCAGAATGAAATATGTTATTGTAAAAATGTAAATTAACCTTGAAGTATTTATTACTTGAACATGTTTAATAGAAATAGAAATTGGATGTTTCGTATTTCTAGTTGCATTGTTATAAAACAATGTTTTTTACAATCTTGAACATAGTATTGTCTTTGATTAACATTTGATAAATCTTGAACATTCCACCAACTAGACACTTATATCCATATTTATTTGAATCCTTATTACCTTGAAATCAACTTGTTTCGTAGTTCATACTGATTTCAAAATACTGTCAAGGATTTTATGGAAATGTAATTTTGATTAAACTAAATCCTGTTTCTTTTATAAATTAGTACATACAGAGAAACCAAAGACATTGTAAAATATGCTCATTTATTACTAAATTACTTGTAATTGAATAACTAAGTGCTGGATTTCAATGCTTTTAATTAGTATATGTTTTAAAGCTTAAACTATTTCATGATTAATATATATATTCATACTCCCTTATTGACAAAAAATGAATCAGAACTATTTGGTCAAAATACTTGTCTTTTCACCACTGTGTTCAATTGTTTATAGTATATTTTTGTTATAGTGACCAACTGTTGATGGATCAGTATTCAATTGAATTAATTCTTGGTATTCACATAATTTGCAATGACAATTTAACATAACATTATATGTTGTGTTATATGTATGTAAATTGTTTACATTTAAAATTACAGCTCTGACATTATTTACCAAACAAAACATTTCTCATACTTTTGTTTTGTGATTGTGATGTGTGATTTTATAGTCTACTCAAAACAAACAACAAATTGACTGATTTTGTATAATTATTTGTATTCACTCAAAGGTTCTTTTCGTTACCATGGCTGGCAAAATAAGATTTCTGATAAAGTAATAAACAATTTAATTTGAGTTTTTGAAGTAGAAATGCAACAAACATGGTTATAGGAATTCATGTATAATGTAGATATTTACAAATGTAAACAAAAACACAGTGTTGTCCACATTAAAGTGAGTTAAATCAATCTGATGATAAATAATAATAATATATGTAGGTATGGATGACTACTATTTGTCACATGTGTAGTTTTGACCTATACACCTAATTAGCTTAGAATGAAATTGGAACCAACTTTACATTGCAAATTCGGAATTTATTCATTGTTCCCCTATGTTTTATCGCAGACAAAGTAGGTCACAGTTAAATGACGCGACAATAACACTGTTTGTTAACGCATTATAACAGTATGTTTCTTTTCAGTACATATATAATGTTAAATGTTACTATTGATACTTATTATTGAATGTATATTTCGAAAACAATAATCAGGTCAATTTTTTTAATAGGGTTTTCTTAAGATTTATAAACAAGTAATTTTACGTAAACACACATCTAGATCTTCATCTTTTTTGACATTCAGGAGTCAGACTTTTCGAAGTCTTGTTTCTGAATCTCAGCCTTAATAAAAAAAAAAAAAAATTATAATCACAGTCCGTTAACTCCTATTACATAGTATTTTTAACCAACTTTATTACAATTTTTTAAATGTTTAAGTAATGTGTGTTGTTTATAGCAGCGAACACGTTGTAATTATAAGCTAAAGCATAAAACCGGTTTCAGAAAAATAAATATGATCTCGTGATGCTAACCTCAACCTTCGCAGAACTTTGCTTCTGATTTATAATAACATTGCACTTGATATTATTGGTATGAAATACGCAACCGCATAGTGTTTTAGTTTCGAATCTCAGGGAAATATATTGTATACGATATATGTACTACATACTTTGCCCCGCTGTTTCGACAGCGTTAAGCCAATTAAAAAATATTTTCAAAAACATCGGCGTAGGGCGCTCCGCGCTGATGATCTAGCGGTGTGTTGTATAAAATTTTCATATAAAAAATTAGGAAGGGATTTTTATAGTCTTTATATTTTTAGTTTGTAAATATTAATTGTTTCTAACGTATAGTTTATAAATTTTAAAACAAAGTTCTCTTTGACAGAATGAGGGCAATGTTATAGTTAATACTGGCCTAAACATGTTTAGTCTAACTGGGCCAAATAATTATCAAGTACACCATTACTGTGCTTACAAAGTAAAAGCTCATTTCGTGCAAGTTGTCACGTACAATCTCTTTTACTTAATCAGCACATAGCAAACATTTGATAATCGACCGATTAGCATGATTTAATCCAACATACCGGCCGAACGAATTCTTAGAACGAATTTTACGATTTATATGTATATGCAGCTCAAGCAACAATACAACTTTCCATACAGTTTGTGTAGTTTACTACGTATTCTATTCGATTGGCGTTCGTGCCTGCAACACGGAATGCTGATGAAGATTTCCATACAAAAATCTATCTTTACTCTCTTACGACTGCTGTTGATTCGCCCCTGTACATTTAATTTTCGATACCGTAAGTGGCTCCAATGCTATACAAACGAAACTTGTTTTTATTCCAAACTATAATTATTTTAGACTTAATTAGAATTAGACTTTGAGGAGGTTCTAAATCTACGCAGAAAAGTGGAAGGCTTTGAAGAAAATATCAGTGAAACAAACAAAGAAATGTTTTGTTTAATTTGCCAGAAATAACTTACGAAAATATACAAGTTATAATTTAAGATATTGATTTTTCTGTAAATAATAACATTGTTTTTCTTCTTGCTATCAACATTGTTACAATAATTTACAATTCTCTGCCCTTGAGTACGTATTAGCTCGTGAAGATAACTCTTATCATTAAAATAATTTATTAAACCTTCTAATGATCATAAAGTATTGATATTTTTTTTATTCATGGTTATCAATATACATATACTGACTTGCTGGTCGTTTGTTTCGCTAATACCTACTCGAGAAAGGCTGGAACGATTTGGCTAATTATGAGCTTGAAATATTTGTGGAAGTTCAGGGAAGGCTTTAACGGTAAATATAAAGAAAAACATTAAAAACGACGATTGAATATTCCAGTAAAAACTGTCCTAGGGAAATATTTGATGTATTTTTATGAATAAAAAATAGTCATTTCTTGTCATATATTTATAGATTTTTCAGAAATTTGTTTTACATAGCTGTAGTGTGAGTGATTTAATTTTGACACAAATATATATATATAGGTGATACGAAGTTCACGGGGTCAATATACATATACGAATTAATTTTTGTATTTTATTGCTACAGTTTTATTTAAATAAGCTTTTCAAACATAACATTTCTCCAATATTCTTTTTCGTTGTTAGTCGCTTTTAATGTCGGTAATGTAGTCTAATGCCATGCTTTCTAATATAAATAAGTCACTTTTAAAAGGTTGTTAGTCCAATAAAATGCCAATGCAAAGAATGCAATGATAAAGAAAATAGCACTGAATCTTGGCAAAAGGTTTCATTAAATGACGTACGATTTCTATTAAAAGACAATTTATGAAGTATGATAATCTGTCTTTAAAGCTTCATAATAAACATGTATGAGACACTG